>NC_051165.1:280078296-280473296 GCF_013339725.1 Rhipicephalus microplus
CTTGGCCAAATGAACATGGGATTAAAACGCAGCAACTTTCGCTCTTTGGGTGCACGTTAAGGAAGTCTATGCAGTTCAAATTAATGGGGATCTTCCACGACGACGCCTCTGACCACATGGACGCTGCTATGAAGCAGTATAGTTCACTTACTCACTCACTCACTCAAACAATCAATCAATCAATCAATCAATCATTTCAAGCTTTTTTATGCCAATGAAAAATCACTTGAATAATTGTTCAGGCTTGACGTCCCAAAATCATGACATGATTACGAGAGACGCCGTAGGGGTGAGTTGCGGAAATTTTGATCGCCTGGTATTCTTTAACTAGCACCTAAATCTAAGTACATGGCGCATTCTCCTCCACCGAAGTTTGATCCCGTGACCATTGTGTAAGAAGGCGAGCGCCATAATCCTAGACCAACGGCCGATTATAAGTCAGTTAATCAAACAAGCAAGAAACAAACAAGCAAGCAACAAACAAGCAAGCATGCAGTACATCAAGATAAGATGCTGCGCAAAATTTGAGAATCTACAAACTGCTACGATAATGTACATTTGAGCGGTTAGCAAAAAAAAAGAACAAGTCTAGCACTTATGTTGAATTCCAATGTCAGATCACGAGCGCTGGAGCGGATTGCGAATGGAGCGCGCAGATTCGAGCGGGATCGCTCTCTCGTCAAATCTGAGATTGGAACGCGCGCGTCTGGACGGAAGCTGTTGGTGAGCGGAAATCTAGCGAAGGAGCACGACAGGGTGCGAGAGAGTACAAAGCGTCATCCGGACATCTATCGGTGATTGGACGAAAGGCGGGCGCACAGAATACGTCACTTGAACTTCCGGTCGAATCCGCCGATTTCGGCGGAGCGGGAATTCTTGCTCCACGGAGCAATGCGTGATCTGCGGTTGCTCTCAATCTGCCAATGGAACACACAATTCACGCTCCCAATCTTCCTTAGAAGTGCGGCAGCTTGGGCTAATTGGCATGGCATGACGATAGTTATAGCGCGAGAACAAAACGACGACACTTCTTGTCTTCTTGCCTCTTGTACTTCTTGTCTCTGTGTCGTCGTTTTGTTCTCGCGCTATAACTATCGTCATCCCAATCTACCATTCGAATGTAATTGCTCCACTCAGAGCAGAAAAACTTGATCTGAATCTGCCATTGAAATTCAACATTAGTGCTAACGAATCTGCCAATTACGTTGAAGCAGAGGACCAGCTCTCGCAATACTTCATGGCTTTTATGAAAGAGTTACCACAGAAAATGACAAAGACGCGCACACGCATTTTTCGCGCTTCAGCTGGATTCGTTTGACTCCGCGAAGAAGACATTCCACGCGACGAGGCACCAAAGTGAGCGCTGTCCTCGAGATGACTCGATAAAAGTCGCGTTTGTTGCTCCCGCTAATGGTGTACGAATGCATTCTCCACCGCCGTTCTAGGTCCCACAGCGGCCATGTACCCGGGAAGGCTTTGCCAGTGTGGGGATTTGTTCCCTTGGCTCGAAATGCCATTCCTCACCGGTTGCGGAATGTTAGCCACGTCGTGTCGGACCGCCAGTGCTCGTGTGATTCGCGAACTTTCACGAAGCAGAGAGGGCAACAGTGCCATGATTACTCGACTTGCGTCCACCGTTTGCGGAATGAACACCTTTGCGATGTTGTGCAAAACCATGGAAGCGCGTTTGAATCGAGCGCTCCGGTATCCAATCGCGGCTGGCCAAAGAGAAGATAACGATTGCTTTGTTTTGCTCCGGTCGGGCAGTGGTGTCCAATATAAATATAATATGCCGCGAATAGGCAACATTAGTGTTATTTTGGTGTCCAATGAGTCACGCTCTTCTAGCCGTCTCACATCGCTTTCTCTGGTTCCGTTCCCCCCGTTTACTGCAGCTATAACAAAAATCTACGAGCAGAAGGGTCTCTTTATTTAATAATGATGGACGTTAGTCGTCGGGATTGAGAGAGAGAAGAAGGCAAAGGAAAGTCGGGGAGGTTAACTAGGTTGTACCTGGTTAACCTCTGTGAATTTCGTAAGGACACGTTATACTTTCGGGTTTTACTGATTGCTATGACGGAGAGATCAGTCATATTTGTTTTTTCAATCAAGAGGGTGGGATGGCGTTTTGCTCTCCAGTAGTAGATTACTATGCACTCCAAATCCTTAAACACTTTTTCTAAACACAAACACTCGCTAGCGGACGCTGCCTACGTCATCGTTGGGCGGTAAGACATGGGGAGCGTAGAAGAGGAAGGGACGCACATGCGCAATGAGGGTGTAAAAGCCGCAGGGAGAGATGCCTAGAGGAGAGAGAGAGAGGGAGGGGAGCGAGCGTAGGCTAGCAGACGCTGCTTGAGTCGGCGTTGCGAGGTGATAGAGGGGGGACTGTCGGAGAGGAGGGGGATGGGACGCGCATGCGCAATAAGGGTGCTCACATTGCACACTGAATTGAGCTCGACCATGGCAGTGTTCCAATTCTTAGACAACACGTCGACAGTCCACGCAGACTGCTTAGAAGACAGCGCCGAGCCCATGCTGCCCGAGAATTGGAACACTTCTGGACAGCTGGATGGATGGATGGATGGATGGATGGATGGATGGATGGATGGATGGATGGATGGATGGATGGATGGATGGATGGATGGATGGATGGATGGATGGATGGATGGATGGATGGATGGATGGATGGATGGATGGATGGATGGATGGATGGATGGATGGATGGATGGATGGATGGATGGATGGATGGATGGATGGATGGATGGATGGATGGATGGATGGATGGATGGATGGATGGATGGATGGATGGATGCATGGATGGATGGATGGATGGATGGATGTGGCTGTACCCTTTAGATCGGGCGGCGGCTATCGCCACCTAGCCGTAATACTTAGTGAACTAACCACTAGATTTATCTTTTTTTTTCTGTAAAGTTGGACGGGTACTTTGCAGTGAAGGGTTTAATTTTCACTCGTGCCTTGACTGTAGCCACCAATCAGATAACCTCCTTTTAGTTAAGTCTACCCGCTTAAAGTCTATTTTGCCCTCCCTGTCCCTAAACCCCAGTGCTTTGAAAAACTCTGCGTCATCATCCTGAACTATAGGGTGAAGCTTTTTACAGAACATTATCAAGTGTTCGGCAGTTTCTTCTTCCTCTCCACACGCACTGCATACTGTGCCTACTCCTTCGTGTTTGGCCCGATATGTCTTGGTTCGCAGTACTCCCGTCCTGGCCTCAAACAGTAGAGAACTACCCCGAGTATTGTCATAGATCCTTTTTTTGGCAATTTCCTGCTTAAAAGTTCGATAGATCTCTAGTGCGGACTTCTTTATCATGCCCATTCTCCACATGTCAGTCTCCGTTTTCTTCACTTTCTTCTTAACCGATAGTTCTTTTTGGTTTGGCCACCTGCTGTTTTCTAAGTATTTACCAGTCAATTTCCTGGTTCACTTTCTCCATTTTGTATCGACATTCTTCATGTACAAGTAGCTGAAAACCTTCCTAGGTTGATCCGCCAAAAGCTGATCCGCCAGCTTGTGCGCGACGATGCGCCACCTCGCGTCGAGAAAAAAACCTAAAATAAACAAACGTAACAGTTGTATTTTCTGGCGTTACACACATACAAATACAAATAAACGTTACTCACATTGAGCGTCTGGGAAAGGGTCAGCTTGTGTGCAGATGACCATTCTGACGAGATCCGGCCTATCTGAGCGATTCGCTGATCCGCCATCTTGTTTAGAGAGCAAAGTAGCCTGCATCGTATTTGTCTACGATGCGGACTTCTCAGAGTGGTCTATTTTGCCGGCTACGTGAGAATTGGAGTGGGGCTTAAAATGGCCGCCGCCCATTTAGCCGTCTATTCAGCCTTCTACGCTGAGTACTGGAATACAGCCCATAACATATATATACTTCGCATCTAAAAGAGTGCGCGAGCAGGGAGTGTACTATACTTCGTGTTCTGCGCCGTTCGCATTAGCATGCACCTGCGACTTCAAGTCGAGAGCACCAACTGCGCTTATCAGTCAGTGTCTGTGCTGCAAAAAAACCGAGCATGCACTCGAAAATTTGGTTAAAGGAAGTTCAACAACGGCAATATTTTTATTTTCATTTTTCTTCGCGTTCTTTGATACAAGTATTCGAATACAGTGAAAATTCAGCAATGAGCGGATGGCATATCCCGAAGCTTCATCGCGCTCTCTTACGCTGTCGTCGCAAGAGGTATCTCGCCCGTCTCTAACAGAATCCAGATCCTCATTAGTCGTCCAGCCGTCCAGCGTGCGAATCGCCTTCTCTGTGAAGCATTGTGAACACCGGTATGTATTTAGTACCGAGTATGAAACCTCATTAGCGGAGTAAAGGGTGCGCTTTTTATACTGACGTAACTAGATTTTCGCTCCAGTCCTATCTTTGAAGCTTGCAGGAACGTAGAAAAGTAATAATAATAGCGAACTCGACACGCATTCGGCGTCTTAACGAAAGAACTTGGATCTAGGCCCTTTCCAACCTCGTCCTGGTACATCTTATGAGAGGTGCTTCTCACTCGAAGGAAAGTAATCGTAATGTCAATAAGTTGGACATATCCATAGCTTTAGGAGAAGTACATACAGTGCGCGTCTAGTTTCGGCCAGTGCACAAGTCGTCTGACTTTTCATGCTTTCAAAGAGTGGGGCTCAGTTGAAATTTGTACGAAATGAAGGTCGCCTCTGTTCCCGAACAAGCTGCCAGATGTGACTAGACGACATAGTTTTCGTGACGTCTCACTAGTGCCCTCCGTTCTATCTTCTGTTGCACCAGTCTTAACCTTGCTTGACTATACTATTCTAGCTGTCAGACACTTATACCCTTCTGCTTAACGAGCCTAGCTTCTTGTTTGAGCCTAGCTTAGCTTCATGTTGAGGCTAGCCTCTTGGTTTGTACCGTTTATATTAAAATTGGCTTTTCAAGATTGCCGCAGTTCAAAGACCCGGTACAGCTCTTACCTAGCTACCAGCCACCGAGGTCTCACGCACACCTGCTGTTTCGTGCTCGTTACTTATAATTAAATTCTGAAGATTCAATAAATATATCGACCAATGTTTTGACTTATGACTGATATTAAAACAGTCGCTTTAGTGCTACGTGTGTCATCTTGAGTAATGTATTTGAGAAATGTACACAATAGCAGTAGCGTTAGGAAATCAGTGATGCTCTGGCATTCTGATGACTTGTGCGAGCGTGAGCTGTCCGTACTGTTAAGAAGCTGGAGGTGCCGCTGAAGTGCGGTCCACGAATGAGACAAGACAAGCTGCGCGAACCAGAGCCGCCAATGTTAAGGCCAAGTTGGGTAATTTTCCCGGAAGAGATGGGTCAGTCTGCGAAAAAAAACCTCATTTCGCAATGGATACCACGCCCCGTGGAAGAGCGCTCACCCACTATTTCAATCAACCCAGTCAAGCAAGACTCGCGCCAGCGTGAGGCAGGTCGGTGTACACCATCAGACTTCGTTCGTTGAAGGCGCTCGTGCGAGCGGTAAGTTGCATTGGCAGCGTTGTTTGGCAGCGCAGAATAGGCAACGAGGAGAGGCAGAGCCGTAAATGAAGAGTGACAAAATATTTCGCGGTGTAATCAACGCGACGGACATGATCCGCTCTGGTTCTATCCTTCTTGAGCAACGCTCTGGCCAAAACGTTGATAACCCCAGTCTCGACAAGTTAGCACCATACCGCAGCTAAAGCGATTAGGAATGCCAGCAAGACAGAAAAGAAAATCAGAAGGTAGGGCACTGCCATTATATGCCTCACGCAGCGGCTCGCAGGTGAATCCTGAATGAGAGTCATGGAAGGATTAGTGTAGCACAGAATGCGCGAGGTATTCTTTTTTTTTTTCTCTGAACACTCTGCCGGTATCGTTACTGATTACCTGAAACGATCCCTAACCTTCACAGCACGGCGCGGAGGCGACGAATCACGAGGAAGCATCCAATAATCCACGTCTGGAGCAACTTCGCGAGATTTTTCTCCTCGGGTTTGTTCGGCCTTCCTATCCACGCGTATACACTCGGCTGTGTGCTTGCGCCTATCTATTGGCCTCGCCTTCTTGAAAGAATCCTGCTGGTTCATGGTGTCGAATTATACTCTTCGCGAGGAAGGGATTGTTATTCTCCTTAGAGCAAAAAAATTATGTAACCTAATACACATGTGAAAACGAGTTTGTAAAAAGCAACCTGGTTTATTTATTATTTAATTAATTAATCAACTCACCATCAAGGTAAATTAATTGGATGGACCAAAAGAAAAGCTTAAATAAATGATTCATACAGCGGAAATGAAATGCTGCTATAACCTGGCTTCTCACCACGGAGTATAGTGATTGAAATACAAACGAAGTAATACAAATGTATATACATTTCCGCGCCCCAATGTCGTTCGATGCCTTTCGTATACTTGGGTGCGAAAGAAGGCTCACTGTTTCGGTTCATTCTGATCATTATCGGTTCAGTTTTTTGTCACGCTAATGCGCTCCAATGATGTAGAACAGTGCATTCTGCTCCAGATTGGTCTTGGTTTTTTTTTCTTATTTTATCTAGCAGCGAAGTTTGGAGGTACATGGTTCATTGACGCAGGCAGGAACGCGTCACGCGCTATTCTTTCAAATTGCTCCCAATCGCTTTATGTCGTGCCTGAAGATGAGTTCAATTCTATCGATGCAAACTCAATCAGGCTCATGTGACAATGAACAAAAAGTTTGGGAGCTGGTGAATTCTGGTAGATGATGCACTAAACATTACAGAAACCGTTTAAACGCACATGACTGTATTGAATGGCTTATACGGGTCTTGGTGTAGTGTTTAGGTCACGCGGAAGGCATTCATCCGAGATCTCAAGCGTTCAGCTTTATGGCATCGTGTGTTGAAAAAATTTACTAGGTCGATGCTCCTTCGCTTTATCACTGCGCTTCTGCACTACACCTTGCCCCCTCAATCATGTAAAGAGATTAGTCAATCATCTGTAAGGTTCTTACTGTAGGTTGTAGGGGTTCATTTTATTTTTGTGTTAATTTCTATCTCTCATCCCTCTTTCCCTCGCGAATGCTCTCAGAAGTATTACGATTGGCTTCTCCCGCCACTTTCTTACGTAATTTCAATGAATGAACTAATGAATGAATGAATGAATGAATGAATGAATGTTGTCTTCTTTTGCTATGATGGGTCTTTCCGTTTCTTTTGTTCTTGTCTGCGAACTTTTTATCTCTATCTTTTTTGTATCGATTTTTTTATACTTCGTTCTGTCTAAGCTCCCATAGGGCCTAAATTTTTCGCAAACTATAGCCCTCAAGAGCAAACTTCTGAAATTTGCTGTGCAACAAAAATTTATCGCAAAACGACCGGAAACGAGATGGATACGATTCTATAGCACTTTAAAATGCAATATGCGCGATTATTCGCACGTTTATTCTCAGGTTTCTGCGTTTGTCTGGTTACTCTAGCAACTCTGACCACTTGCCCAAGTTTATTACGGCGTTATTTCACAAGTTCGCTGTATTGTTTTTAGTACATACATACATACATACATACATTCATACATACATACATACATACATACATACATACATACATACATACATACATACATACATACATACATACATACATACATACATACGTACATACACACATACGTACATACATACATACATACATACATACACACATACATACATACATACATACATACATACATACATACATACATACATACATACATACATACATACATACACACACACATACATACATACTACATACATACATACATACATACATACATACTACATACATACATACATACATACATACATACATACATACATACATACATCATACATACATACATACATACATACATACATACATACATACATACACATACATACATACATACATACATACATACATACATACATACATACATACATACATACATACATACATACATACATACATACATACATACATACATACATACATACATACATACATACATACATCATACATACATACATACACACATACATACATACATACATACATACATACATACATACATACATACATACATACATACATACATACATACATACATACATACATACATACATACATACATACATACGTGCGAGCTGTTTGGCCTCAAGATCTTGGAGTGGCGCTCTCTCGCGTGTGACGTCAGTTTGTGGACTCTACTCTCAACCGCGCTGCAGCAGCCACTGCTCCTGTGCACAGATCGCCTACTTCAGGCGGGAACTATATCGAAGGAACAGCCTCACGAGGGTCGACTAACGCCCACAACGAATGTTTTCGAGTGCAATTATGAACTTGTTTTAGCTGCAGCCCAACCGACAAGGCCAAGAAACCTCCCAGATGTCTGATAAGCATGCCGATGCCGCCAACCGCATTGCTGGTCATATGAAAGGGAAACTATCCGTGATCTCGCTCGCTCGTCATCTGCAGTTTACCCCGTGCGGGTGTTTCGAAATTGAAATCTCAATGTCTGGCCTTTCTCCAGCATCTACAAGCGAGTAGATACCGCAAGCGAAACATTGAGGTGTCTCGTCGGCGGCGCGGTGTTGTATACAACGCAGGCCACGTTGTTGAATGTGCGCAGCCGATGCCGTCAATGGAGAACGAATCACCATCGCGGCTCTGGTCATGAAAACACGTGGACTTGCGAAGCTTCCGCTCAACGTCCCCGTGGCGATCAAGTTGAACGCAATGGTGAAGTACTGCTCTGTGCCTCGGTGCACTTGGTCGGCTCGTGAAAGGAACGTTATCTTTCACGAAAATTCTAAAGAGAAGGGCACGCCTGCTTTTTTCTTAGGATATTTTTTTTCTGCCGTGCAATGATAGCGACAGGGAACACGAGGATATGTGTGAGAATCGCTTATTTCTGCCACTCCACTCGCAAACAACACATGAGATAATTACTGCAGAGCAGCTGTTTAAAATGCTGCTTCGGCAGCCAATCGACCATCATGGAAATACGAAGCAGCATCAAATTACCAAGTTTCAGATAATCGTGCTTGAGTTGCACTTATGGGCGTCGGCAAAGCACAATATTACGCCCGTGTTCCATTGTAGTAAGATAAGTCCTGAGGGGTATAGTGCTGGTGCGACTCGGGAAGGGGGCAAGGTCCACCTTGTTTGCTCCGTGAGAGCGACATCTTGAAGTAGTTCATAATAATACCACACAGGGCCGTCAATTTGGTATGAGAATGTGTGTTGTTGTTGTTGTTGTTGTTGTTGTTGTTGTTTGTGGAGTTTAACTTCCCAAAACCACCATATGATTGTGAGAGACGCCGTAGTGGAGGGCTCCGGAAATTTTGACTACCTGGGGTTCTTTAACGTGCACCCAAATCTGAGTACACGGGCCTACAACATTTCCGCCTCCATCTGAATGCAGCCGCCACAGCCGGGATTTGATCCCGCGACCCGCGGGTCAGCAGCCGAGTACCTTAGCCACTAGACCACCGTGGCGGGGCAATGTGTGTGTGTGTGTGTGTGTGTGCGTGCGTGCGTGCGTGTGTGTGTGTGTGTGTGTGTGTGTGTGTGTGTGTGTGTGTGTGTGTGTGTGTGTGTGTGTGTGTGTGTGTGTGTGTGTGTGTGTGTGTGTGTGTGTGTGTGTGCGCACCAACCAAATAAAGATGTATAATATCAGATGTCCTGCGCCGCTCAGGTGAGCTCACGAGGCACGCTTACCCGACACGATTCGGAGGCCGCGTCGTCGGCTCCCTGTCTCCCACACAGGCTACAGGCGTAGGCGACTTCCACCAGGCAAAGTGCCGTCCCAAAACCTACCGAATCAATCAAGGCGCTGAAACATGGTTGAAAGCTTACCGAGAAGTGAAGCGTAAGGCGGGTATACATAGCAAACGTCACTGTCGGCGAAGAGTTTGCTGCATGTATACGGTCGATGAAGAAGTGGGGTATTTTCCCGAGTTTGGCAATACAATTTCTCTTCAGCGTCAGGTCCAAAGGATAGTTGTGAAAGTTAACGCCCTTTTCATGGGTGGGGGATCATACAGAGGCACAGAGCAGTATTCCACCATTATGCAGCACTTGCCACGGAGACAAGCAGGCACAGTTTTAAAAAACAAAGAGCTGTGCTTTTAAAACGAGCGTTAAAAGCTGACACTCAGGTTTTTAGAACAACGTCGGTAGCCACCAAACGCAAGATAACCAATTGAACTGCTTCTTTGCCGAGTTTTACCAGGACGGTTTCAATACGGCGCCGCGCCTAGAGAAAGCACGCGAATTCTAGAACTGGCGTCATAAAAGCGCGGTTCGCAGCGCCGCCATCGGTCGCGCACCAGGCCAATACGGAAGGCAGTTTTAACGTAAAAACCTTCGACAATATTTTTGGGACATTGGCGTCAACAAATACTTCATTACCTATCTGATTATTCAAAAACCTACATGTCAGTCTCTGCTTAGTATGGTGGTGGTGTTTGTTCGCGAACGCGATTGGCTTCGCTAGCCCTCGCAATGCTTGCGATACCCGGAAAAGGCGAGCGCACACTAGCAGGAAGCATGCAGCGACGGCGTCCCGCCCCTTGGCGCGCACATGTGGTAAGCAGCGGTGCGCTGTCACCATTGTCAGCACCGCGAGATTCTGGAGGCGCGCGCAGCGTGCACACGGGCTGGCCTGTGGATTCTTCTCGCCGACAGATGGAGAGAGTTGGCGAGGGTGAGATGATGCCCACGTGAGCAGTTGGCTCTAGCGTTGCGATTGGTGGAGAGGGTGACGCGAGGGAGTGCTGACTCACGGCGAGCACGCGGTAGGCGAGAGAGAGCGACGTCACCGCACACAGCTAAGACGGTGGGAGCTGCTTAGCACCGCTCCAACACCTGCAGGAAGGGGAGTGGTGCGAACAGAGCGACAGCGTTACATAGGCTGCTTTGCATCTGAAATACGCATTTCACCGCGTTACAGAAAAACTTCCGTGCAGAGCCGCGCGGCAGCAGCGCGGCTTCTACCACCATGCAGCGCTCCCCTGACACCACTGAACTCTGTAGACTGCCGTACAAACACGTAGTGGCGGCCACAACGACTTTTGTTAGAAAACGACAGATGCTCACATTGCAAGAACTCATGCATAAAAACAAGATACACCCTTTTTTCTTTGAATTAGAATAAATATCAAACACGTTCCACGGCATTCACGGCAAACTTTTAAACAAAGGCAGGCAACTCTCTCGAGGCATGACTTGCGAAGAATGCCATGCTTCTGTGGTCGTTTGCAGGTGCGCCTTGTAAAGCTATTGCCATTTGGTGGCGTTTTTATCAAATGCCATAGCCGCGCCAATATCGGAACTCAATTTTACGGTGAACCGTTCGCTAGAATAGTCGCACTGTGCTGGTATGTTTCGTCTACATATGTGGACGCTGGATACAAATGGTCAATGATGACGATGATGATGTCTCCACTATGGCACTTGCTCACTCACAGGGATAGGTAAAGCTTTGCGGGAAATGGGGTGGTTTTTCTGTTTCTTCTGCTCCTCACCTGATTTAACGAATGCAGGGAGTTCGCCGAGTCGTAGGTGATTTTTTTTTCAATATGTTATCTTATCGCATAAGCAAAATCAATTCATTCAACTAAATTACCTATGAATTATTGGTAACAAAAAATTTAAAACAGGGATGATTGAGCAAAGTTTGCTTTAAAGTGAATTTGAACTTCTGATTTCAGCAGATGGTAATCATGACAAATTACATGAATAACTGGCAACCACCTTTCAGGTTCAGCCAAGAAATGGCTCAGTTAAGGAATCACGTATAAGCGTAGTCATTTGCGAAAAATTCTAGAATAATCAAGGTGAGTTTGCTATGAAAATTGATGAATTCATCAATATTTCCCTAAATAAATAAAATCTAAACTTAGAGAATGCTTCATCTTCACCTACAAGAACAAATCGCTATAGCGTAATCAGGCTTCGTGCACATCGCCTAATGCAGTCGCCCGCATTTTTTTAGGATGCCGGTCTTTCTATTATTGTAATCGATACGTGAAAATTAGCATATGCCACGGACACACAGAAATCCAAGTGGAGAGCGAAATGAATAAGAAATGAACTGAAAGAAGAAAGAAGAAAAACTTTATGCAAAAATATGCTTTCCTTGGTAACTATATAGTGGGGAAAATTAACTTAACCCCGCTTCGTGTTCGGATGAGCAGAGGAAGTTGCGAGGGGAAGGCTACCAGTGAGATAATGACAGTCGTTTAATTATCCACATACTGAACTGTCCCTTAACAGTGGATATAGCTGATTCCGGCTGTATTTACACCTTTACATTTTTAAAAGTTGTCGGGGAGGAAGACGAAGTGATTCGTTTACGGAACACATCTTGCTCGTCTTTGTGCTTTTCTGGATTTTTCGCCGCAGTTGTGGGGTCTATCGCCCCATATATCGTGGTGATGGATGTTCAACCTCACGGGGCACCGTCCGAGTCCGGTTCGACCGCGGGGACTGCTTCGAGGAAGCGAGGAAACGCGTCTAGTGAGAGTGAGGACACTGAGCTGTACTCCGCATCAAGCGACGAGTCCTCGGACGACGGCTTCCAACCCGTCCTGTACCGCAAGGCTAAACGACGGATCGTCAATGCATCTTCGGCATCAAGCACGACTACCGTGAAAACTGCCCCTCAGCGATGGCCTCACTCTATCCTGTTTGTGCCACTGAAGGCTACCGACAGTCTACGCGGGCTGAACAGGCAAGCGCTCTCTGTGTATCTCGAGAATATTACGCCAAATCAGATCAAAGAAATACGTCTAAACGCAAGAAAGAACATCTTGGCAATCGATGTGCTGAACCCACGTGCGCTAAACGCGCTTCAGAAAGTAACGCAACTGGGTAACATCAATGTCAAGTCTATAATACCAGCTGATAGCACCACTTCAACAGGAGTCATTTATGACATCGCCACTGAAATTCCAAACTCGGATCTCTCAGTGCTAATAAAACCGGCAAATGAAGATAACGTCATTGTGAATGTCAGCCGCCTTGGTAACACACATTGTGTGAGAATTACGTTCAAAGGGGACTGTCTCCCCTCCCATGTGAAGGTTGGCCACTTTCGTCACCAGGTCCGACCATTTATTCCAAAACCTATGCGATGTCATAAGTGCCAGAAGATCGGCCATGTGCAGGGAGCGTGCAGGAACTCCGAAGTGTGCCCCCGATGCTCAGAACCACACTACGAGGACAAATGCAGCGCAACCATACTAAAGTGCCCTAATTGTCAAGGTGCCCACAGTGCATCTTCCAAAGACTGTCCACGCATAAAGAAGGAGTTTACTATTCTTAGACAAATGGTGCGAGACAGCTCTACCCACAAAGAGGCCGCGGAAAAAGTCCGGCGAAGACGACGACGTCACCGTCGAAGATCTTCGCGAAGAACGCAGTCAACTACAAGAAGTAAGCCAACGCATCTGGGAACGGCGCCCACTGCAGGGTACACCGCGGCGAACGCAGACGATGGAAGACAGAAAACAAGTAGATCTCTCTCTACTGAAGAGTGGCCGCCACTTACGCGCACGCAAATTGTGGAAGAACCACATCAGAAGCCGCATTCATCAGAGCAAGCTGCGACAACAGAGGAGCAGCGGAAATTGGATAAGCAAGTGATTGCTCTTCTACGACCCATAATTAATGCCATTCGCACGGTGTTAAACAACATGCGCACAACGTCAGCCAAAAGTGCACTTCAAGTACTGGACGCTCTGAGTCCAGTACTGGCGGCTCTTGAGTAGATAATGGCCCACCAGCCACTGTCTTTCAGGGAAGAGGTCAAAAAAGCAACAATTTTTCAGTGGAATGCACGGGGACTGAAATCACGCATTGCAGATTTCCGTCGGTTCGTTTCCACCAATATGTTTCCCATCATCGTCATCTGCGAGCCAAATTTATCGAGCGCTATTAGACTCTCTGAATACGAATCATTTATGTAGGCTTGTTACAGTGGAAACAGCAAGGTCCTGCTGTTTATTCGACGTGACCTGACCTACATTCTTCGGCCTGTACCACCTGACAACGATAACCAATATATATGCTTAACAGTGAAGAAAAGGGGTCTTACTGTCACTGTTGTCG
Organism: Rhipicephalus microplus; assembly: GCF_013339725.1. Taxonomy (NCBI): domain Eukaryota; kingdom Metazoa; phylum Arthropoda; class Arachnida; order Ixodida; family Ixodidae; genus Rhipicephalus; species Rhipicephalus microplus. The sequence continues at coordinate 280,092,433 of NC_051165.1, forward strand.
GTGCATACCTGTCGCCATCAAGTAGATTTGACCACAGAAGACTAGGACACATCCTATCATCCACTCCTGGCCCATGGGTGATCATCGGAGACTTCAACGCCCACCATACGCTATGGGGGAGCCCGAAGATCAGCGCAAAGGGTAGAAGTCTGATAACGTTTGCTTCAGACAACGAGCTGTGCTTGTTAAATGATGGCAGCCCAACATTTTTACGTGGCCCTGGATACAGCAGTTGCCTTGACTTGGCTTTTGTTTCTCGAGGTCTCGTCAGATGTGCCGGATGGTTTGCGGACATAGAAACACATGGGAGCGACCACATTCCCACATATGTCAAGATCAGAGGATTATCACCTTGCAAGGTACGCGAAACTATCCAAAGAGTGGACTGGACCAAGTTTGAATCTCTCATGGAAGAACGCTGTCAAGAGAACACCTCATTTGACTTAGAAGAGGTGATCAAGTCCACAGTGCAAGACACAGTGTGCACCCTCACATGCTCTTCGAGAGTAACCGAATTTGATGTGGAATTAGAACGACTTCGGGCTCTCCGACGGCGTGCGGAACGAAGGTACCGACGCACGAAAGCAATCGACGATTTACGAATCGCTAGACGTCTTCAGAAGAAGATACAACGCCGCATAGACAAGCTAGAGTCACAACGTTGGGCAGCCTTCTGCGCTTCGTTAGATCCTCGCAAGCCTTTATCACACTTGTGGAGGACAATAAGAGGGCTCCGGACATCTCCCATTCAGCGGTCTCCATTCAAGGCTCTAGCCCTCTCTCAACAGAGATCGGAGGTCGACGTGGCAGAAGAGTTCTGTGCCAACTTATCTGGTCAACTCGCAGATCCCAACATCTCCACGCTCTCACGTGGTGGCACGACATCACACGATCACCACATGGACCAATTTTTTTCTATTCATGAGCTTAAAGCAGCACTGGCTTTGTGTAGACGGACATCAGCACCCGGGCCTGATGGAATATCATACAGAGCACTGTGTCACCTTGGTGAGTGTGCGAGGAGTGCCCTCCTCGAGATATACAACGACTCGTGGCGAGAGGGCACCCTCCCAGTTAACTGGAAGACCAGCCGTTTGGTTCCATTACTGAAGCCTGGCAAGTCACCATTGGTGCTCACATCATACCGCCCGATTGCACTGGCTAGTTGCTTGGGCAAAGTGATGGAGAGGATGGTACTTGGACGGCTAGAATGGTTCCTGGAGCATCACAACATCTACCCGGACGCTATGACGGGATTTCGCCGTGGCCGGTCATCAATTGATAGCGTCATAGACCTGGTCAGCTACGTGCAACACGAAAAAGGCCGTAAGCGTCTCTGCGCTTCTTTATTTCTTGATGTTAAAGGGGCGTACGATAACGTCACACATGAAGCTGTCCTCACCGCTCTCAAGGAGGTAGGAGTGGGTGGTCGGATGTTTCAGTGGCTACGCAGCTATCTCTCTGAGCGATCCTTTTTCGTGAGAACCGAGGATGGTGACACTTCGCTACATTACAGCCACCGTGGTGTTCCCCAGGGTGGCATACTTAGCCCTGTACTATTCAACCTGACGCTAATAGCTCTCAATGAGCATCTGCCAAGTACTGTCAGATTGTCAATGTACGCGGACGACATCTGCGTTTGGACGTCTGCAGTAACACGTCTACAGCTGCGAGCGCGAATTCAGAGAGCTGCCACTCAAGTTGCTATTTACCTCCGTCAACGAGGTCTGGAAATTTCCTCTGAGAAATGTGCACTAGTGGCATTTACGCGCAAACCAATGCATAACTACAGCGTTCTGATAAACAGCGAAAGAATACGTCACCTCCGATCATACAAGTTCCTAGGTGTTATAATTGACAGAGACCTCTCATGGAGCTCACATGTATCATACATGAAAAGGCGATTGACAGGCATCTGTCATTTGTTCAAGTTCTTCGCTGGAAAGAACTGGGGAATGTCCACAACTGCTATGTTGCGACTATACAGGATTCTTTTCCTTGGATTCCTTCGGTACAGCCTACCTGTGTTAACCAACGCAAGTAAAACAAGCATACGAATGCTTCAAAGTGTCCAGGCTCAAGCACTCCGGATATGTTTAGGCTTGCCCCAAAGTGCGTCAACAGCGGCAACTATCGCCATCACAAGGGACAACCTCATCAAGACCCACATTAATGTGGAAGTGCTGAGGACACATATACGACACCTTGCTCGAACCCCTCGACATCACCTAGCCTCTCTACCAGTGGTCCGACCATGCACATCTTACTGCAAAACAGTGACCGCACATGGTGAGTCGATCCCAACTTCGTTCTCTCCTGCCGCTAGACCTGTGACTCCGCCATGGTGCCTCGCTCAACCAATGATTAATATTAACATACCTGGCGTCCAGAAAAAGGCCAATTTGTCGTCACCGGCTCTTAAACAGCTCACACTACTTCTCTTGTATGAGAAATATCAAGACTCCACACATATCTACACTGACGGATCGGTTCAGCCGGACAGCTCTACAGGAGCAGTAGTGATACCAAGGTTGGCCACGACAATTAAATTCAAGACATCTCACGCAACAACATCAACGGCAGCAGAATTGGCAGCACTTCGTGCCGCGTTGCAATTTGTAGTTGATCAACCTACACGCAAGTGGACTATTTTCTGCGACTCGAAGGCGGCACTGCAGTCTCTACTATCAGCCTTACGCCGTGGACCACACGAGCAGCTGGTACTAGATATAGCAGAGGTTATACACCACCTCACTGAGAAAGGGCACCAAATTACATTTCAGTGGTTGCCCAGTCACTGCGGAATCATCGGCAATGAACGGGCCGATCAAGCTGCCCGCTCAGCCCACACAGAAGATCATAAACTGCGACTACCACTTTCTAGGACAGATGCTGCACGAGAGCTCCGCAGATTTGCTCGCCGGCAAACCACATCGCAATGGAATCAGCCGCACTTCAAGCATGCCCGACTGTACTCGCTTGACCCTACGCTAAGTCTTCAAGTCCCGTCGAGGCTTCGCCGAGCAGACCAGACCCTGTTATGTAGGCTGTGGTTGGGCGTTGCGTTTACCAACGCCTACGCTTTCCGCATTGGGATGGCCGACACCGCAGCCTGTGGCCACTGTGGCAAGGAGGAAACCATTCAACATGTTCTTTGTGAGTGCCTAGCGTATAGTAGACAGCGACTATGCCTTCGCAGGGAACTCAACAAATTAGATGATCAGCCTCTGTCGGAGCAGGAAATTCTGCAGTATCGTCAGGATGCGACTTCACAGAAGAGGGCCCTGAAAGCGCTGCTGCACTTTTTGCGATCGACCGGCCTTGCTGAACGGTTGTAGCTGGGACGCCCTTCCTGTGTGTGTTTTCGTTTTTTTTATGAGTGCGCGTGCGTTTTTTTTTCCCTCTATCTAACCCCTCTTTCTTGCCCCTACTTCCCCACCCCCAGCGCTGGGTAGCAAACCAGATGCCAATATCTGGTTAACCTCCCGGCCTTTCCTTTCTCACTCTCTCTCTCTCTCTCTTAAGAGTTGTCATTGATTGCACGTGATTATCAATTCCTGAGAACGAGTTCCCCCTGAGAAAGAGAGAAAGAGGGAGAAAGCATGAGTCTGGATCAGGAGTTCTCAAGCATGTTGGTGCCAGGGAACCTTGCTGAGCTCCACTAAGTATTAAAGACCCCTCCCCTCCCCCTCTTTGTTTTTATGCAAGCATTTTACATTTGGTTCATGCTACACTCACGTGCAATAAATTCAAAAGCAAAGCTGTATGAAACATTTATTCACTGACATACAATCGAACTCACCTTCCTCGCATCAACAAATCCTTGTGAGGCTCAGTGACACTGCGGATCAGACGCATGTCAGCCTCTGGATTCAGTTGATACCTATGCTTATTTTTCAGTTAAGACATTTTCCAGTATGACGGCTCATAGGCATATCGTATTGCAAATGGCTGTAGCATATCCATTGTTTCATCTTCAGCGCCTCTCTTCGAATACGATAAATGCGCAGGGGGGGGGAGGCAAGGGGAGTAATATAAGGCCTCTGAAATTCAGGTGCAATAGCCTAACCACACGGCCCGTTTTCGGAGTCTGGCTGACTACAAGGTGCGTGCGATATTTCCTGCGCACTGCTCAGCTGCTGCGTTTCTGTTATGCACCGAGATGGGCTTATTGGCACACGAGCGTGAGTAATAGAGGTTCTTCAGATCGATCACACCTCTTATGCGCCATAAAAGTGACTGCGAATGCGCAACCACGAAATATTTTTATCAGTGGCTCGCGGAGCCCCAAGGAACCCATTTCGAGAAACCAAGGTCTAGATTATTCACAATGCACGTGCATAGGGCCGTGTGGCGACAAATAAGCGCTTAAAGCAGTTGCTTTCGAGCAGTACAGAAGGTCTTGTATGGCATTCTGTACATATGAGCTGCGAGGCGGAGCTTCCAGGATTTCTTTTTGGAAAGAGACAGGCTACATCAAGCCTTTTCGAGACATAAGTGGGAGCACGGTTCTTCATTACGGGGCGGGCAGAGGGGAACGGGCGAGATTGCATGACTTACCGTCCCCCTCTACATCCCACCCTGATGGTCGAGTCCATAAAAAAAACTTTGGGTGCAAAAATGAACCAGGATCAATGACGTGCTTCTCACAATGGTGCACAGTTAGTCCTTGACTGTCTGGGAGTAAATGTAGGAGAAATGAACTTTTGTTTAATGAAACATCTAGGATCCTCCGTCACGAGGGGGTGGGGAGTGGCACATGATTGCTGCCTCCGTTAAGGAGGAGATAACGTCTGAAAGCATGCTAGAGCACACTATAGTGGGCCAGTTGTGAAAATATGTGATGAAGCAATAACAGCGCACTTGTACGATGTGACCATGCTGCCGCAAGAAGTTTTCGAACGAGTGCTGCAATAAGGAAACCCTCTTCGTTTTGTTTTGGTTCCTCACTCAGCCTTCCTTTACAGCAGCGAAGAAGGGTATAGCTTAGCCCGTTGTAGTCAGAGTGTCTCGATGTCCTTCCTCGACCATCGCGGACGAGGACGACATCGAGGCACTGTATACGTTGTTGTGACTACACCAAGTTGGAAACGTAACACGACGTGAACGACTATGTCATCGGCATGCAATTAACGACCGAGCAAGGCTCTGTCCACATTTCGCTCGTGTCAGAGCAGCGCTAATAGGGTTCCCCTAGAGGCGTTTCGCAGAGCAGAAGACCAATGTACAAAGTCAGCGCTACGTGAAGTTGCCCATGAGCTACTTTACATCACTTCACGTGCGAGGGGAATCGGACAGGTGCTGGAGACGGGCGCCAAAATTATATTTCTTAGTTGGGTGCCTGCTAGCCACATTACTTCGACATTCATAAAATGTGATCACCACGGCTGTCTTCATGAATCAGTGAGCTTGTTTGGGAAATGTACAAAAAATGGAGCCTGTTTACTTGCATTTTAATACGAATCAAGGTGGTCAACATTAGCCCACAGTGTTTGCGCGTAGCTGAAACTAAGTTTAGGCAAAGAGGGGGGCGGTCAGAACAGACCCGGGCGACCGTCAGACATCGCCGATGGGAGAGTAGAAAAAAAACAAAACGCGAAGAACAAAGTCGTCGTATGGCGCTTTTTCGCGCTCTGATTTGCACGGCTCAAGGACGGCACGAGAGACGTCAGCGTGTGGCGACAGCCCGTGACGACCAGTGAGCGTAGCGGGTCGGCGTCGTGACTTCCGAAGCGTACAGGTGAGAGGACGGGAACTGCGTTTGTGGTGGCACCGACTGGGCAACAGAGTTTTGGGCGGTTCGCTCGATGGACCCTGGCTGTACCCGAAATTGCTGGGGAACACAGAATGGACTGCATACGAAAGGCGTTGGAGGTAACACAAGCGTAAACTGCAGGTTCGAGTAAAACAGAGGGGGTAATTTGGCACTCGCGGTCTGTTAATCATGAATACGTGGTTCTTCGAATATAGCGAGAGCATACACAATTTCGCGGCTCGACGTGCCCGGTCGCTTCTTCTGCTTGGCTTCGTCGATTGCTCGTTCCATATTGCGCTTGCTTTGTGTTTGCCTATTTTGTTATGTAAGTTTATGTTCACTACTAAGTTGTTAGGTACTGTGCAAAAAAAAAACGTGGTGTTCAGTTGCGTGTAGACGCTGACGAGAAAGAAAACTTGCACCATTTGGTGAACCCTAACACGTATACAAACTGGTTTCTAAGCTCTGCACTGTGCTTTGTTGTAAAAACCAAGTGCGGTGCATTTTACATCACCTATAATATCCGAAGCAGAAGCAAACCTGTAGAAGTAGCATAACGTTGCGCTTGGTTTTAAGTGTGAATACACTTTATAAGCGACCCCAAACCATCCACCGCCGTCGGCGGCGTCCGCAGTCTTCTCTCTATCTTTAAAAGAAAGAGGACTTGGCGGGCCGCAGCGCGACGCTCTACCGAATAAGCCACGGACGCGACGCTGATATCGGTGTCAGTAACGCGCCTTATACCCCCTCCCCCTTCGCTCGCTCCTCCGCTCTCCTCGCTCGCTGCAGCTGCGCGCGCACCCCTCTCTCTCGCGCGCCCGCCTTCTCTCTCAGTCTCCCGTCGAGAGCGGGTCGTGAGGGGGAGTAAAGTTAAAATCCGTTGGCATTCGCCAGTGAGTTAACGTAAACTCCCCCGTGTGATCAAATTGCGATTCCCAGGAACCATTACACCATAAAGGCACCATAGTGTGATTAATAAATATAATAGTACGAATTAATAAATACCCCTCATAGCATCACCCCGTGTATTCGCACTTAACCATGTTCACCCTCGGGGAAATGCTTGGGAGTTTTTTTACTATCTATTAAGTCCCACTTTATTTAACCTCGTGATGGTAGGACTTCGTGAAATTTTGCCAAGTACCATCCTCATATCCATATATGCTGACGATATTTGTCTATGGACTTCGGCTGTAACTCGTCTACAAGTACGTGCAAGAGTCCAGCAGGCTGCCACCCTGACATGCTCATATCTCCGCAAGCAAGGTCTTTCCGTCTCAACGGAGAAATGTGCATTGGTTGCGTTTACTCGCAGAGCCATGACACAATACCCCGTTACCATCAATGGACAAAATATTCCATACCAGAAGAACCATCGCTTCCTGGGTGTGATTATTGACAGGGACCTTTCGTGGAGTGCCCACTGCAATTACCTGAAGAGAAGGCTAACTTCCATCGTCCATATAATGCGGTTCCTCTGCGGAAAATCTTGAGGCACATCGATAAGGTCAATGATGCAGCTATACAGGGCACTGTTCCTGGGATTTTTGCGCTACAGCTTGCCGTTACTGGCAAGTACGTGCAAGACGAACATCCGCACTCTCGAAAGTCTGCAAGGACAAGCACTACGCGTGTGCTTAGGATTGCCGCGATGCACCTCAACCTACGGGGCAATTATGATCGCAAGAGAGCACCCAATTCGAATATACATCACCACTGACAATTTGAGAGCCCACATAAGACACCTCTGCCGAGTTCCTGGTCACCATGTTGCAGCGTTGCCACTTCAAAGACCACACGCGATGTTTTCAAAGATTATTTCTGCCCATAGAGAATGCCTTCCTTTTGGCTTCACTCCAGCAAAAAGACCAGCGTCACCCCCGTGGTGCCTACAACAACCACAGGTGTGCCTCACTATTCCGGGAATAACGAACAAGAGCCATCATTCAACAGTGGTCCTACGACAGGTGACATTGTCGCTACTCAACGAAAAATACGGCCAGAGGACCCACATTTACACCGATGGATCGGTCTCGGCTGACAGCTCCACAGGTGCTGTTGTCATCCCGGCGTACCAGGTCACTATAAAGTTCAAACTGTCGCATAGGACAACATCCACAGCAGCGGAGCTTGCCGCCTTACGTGCTGCTATACTTTATATCGCGGAAGCCCGACCTCAAAAATGGGCTGTGTTCTGTGACTCCAAGGCATCCCTTCAGAGCTTGCAATCAGCTTTACGACAGAGGGAGCATCAACAACTAGTGAATGAAATAAGAGAACTGATTCACGAAGTTTTATCGAAAGGACATGACTTGGTGTTCCAGTGGTTACCGGGACATTGTGGTATTGTCGGTAATGACCTTGCTGATAATGCTGCCCGATCCGCCCACGCGGACGCCCAGACAAACCCAATTCCATTGTCGAGAACCGACGCTGCAAGGGGCCTTCACTCGTTCGCTAACACTTGGCTCAGTGACCCCAGTGTCAGGAACCGCCGCCTACACAAATTGTACCCATCGAGAAAGCTTCAAGTTCTATCGGACCTCTCCCGCCAGGATGCAACTTTACTGTGCCGCCTGTGGTTAGGAGTAGCTTTTACAAAGGCGTACTCCTTTCGCATAGGAATGGCGGATAGCTCCCGATGTGAATCGTGCGACACTGACGAGACAATAGAACATCTACTGTGTTCATGTGAACGTTTTGCGAGCGAACGCAACTTGCTACGCGAAACGTTAGAGACACTAGACAGTAGACCTTTTTCCGAAGAGAAGATACTTGGCTCATGGCTCTACGCGTCGCTGGACAGCAAAGCGACGCGGGCATTGCTAAGTTTTCTAAAGACGACCGGACTACGCGACCGCTTATAAGCGTGCAATGGACAAGGTCACATCTACACACACGTTGCCCTTCACTTCTCTCTCTCTTCTCCTTTAATCCCCTCACCCCTTCCCCCAGTGCAGGGTAGTGAACCGGACGTGCGTCTGGTTGACCTCCCTGCCTTTCATTTCTTCCCTTCCTCCTCCTCCTCCTCCTTACGGCCTGTGTGAACAATTAACGACAGTGTAGCATGGTCAGACACAATTTTAGAAGTCAGTGGCGGTTCATCTCAAAGGCGGATGCACACTAGCCTGAACCAATGGGCGGGTTCGTCCGGCTGACGTCACGAGCCGCATTACTGGTGACCCTGCCGCCAGGGAGACACTAGGGCATGAGCGGGAGTATTCTTTTAATCGCGGAGGTGATCGGCTGCCACGCTTTCATCATGCGAACGGCGCCTCTCGAACGTTTTAAGTTGTATCTGACAAGAGAAATATCCTGGCTGTGTGTTTTTGTCTGTTCTGTGCTTGTTTGCTTGTTTCTGTTGTTTTCGTTATTTATTTCTTGCTGTCTTCCGTCAACCCATTGTCTACTAATTGTGTGACCTGTCATTACAGCTGAACACCCAAGGGGCGCCACTGCTTAGCTCGAAGAAGATTTGATTCCACCCGTCATGGTGGACTTATTTTAAACAAGACGAAACGTGAATGCGTAGTGTCACAAACGAGTGCTCAACCAAGCGCGCGGTGCCGAATTATATCGACCACGTGAAAACTAGGCACCGGGGAGGCGCGACAGAAGCTGGCGCAACAGGAGAAACAAACATCAAAAGAGGCCGCGCGCGCCCCCCTTCTCCACCCCTCGAAAGCACAGCCGCCACACTTGACCAACCTCCTCGGATCTAACACGCAGCGAAATTCAGAAACATCTCTGGATGGGGCGTGATGCTGCAGAGTTGCGTTACGATACGAAAAATGTCCTGCCCCTTCCCCAGCTTTGCCTGTGCGGCGTGCCGACGAAAAACTGAAACTTATAAGTAAGCAGCGAAAGGTGGTGATCAGGAGATGAAGTGTGTTTCCCGCGAGCGGCAGAAGCCTTATCCTGAAAGGACAAAGTGACAAAGGTTTTCCACCAGTGGACGAAAACGTGACCTGCAGTAGAAGCACGTGAGTGGCCGATGTGTTGCCGGTGAAGAAGTGTTTGTTATTGAAGTGCGGTCATTTGACGACGCGAGAGTTTCCTGGAAAAAAAAAACTTTGGACGCAGCGGGACGGCAACCACCGCTGGACTTTCAGTGAGTTATTCCTTGAAGAGAAGCATTCAAGCTCTGTTCCAAGATCCTTGGACTGAATACGTTTAACTAACATTTTAGTCTATCAGTGACTTTCTTAGTTAATGCATGAGATTGCATTGTAGCGCGCCGTTGTTTTACAAGTATTGGAGTGGTGTCTTACCGTATTTGATAACCGCTGAGCGTGTACATTCGTGTGTTGTCTGTACAGCCTTATCTCAGAATATATTTTGTTTTGTTATCGCCTCTCGGCTCTGTCTCTTTTGGCCACAGCCGGCATTTGCCGATGCACCGAAACGACTGAACACTAAATTGTCCGCGATTTCGTGGTGCATCTCGGATAGGGGGGAGGGGGGAGGCGAAACGTCAGCCCTTGGAATTAGCCCGGTGATTGCCTCCCTAAATGAAGGTACTAGTCACACGAAAACGAACCTACACCTATAGGTACACGTTAAAGAAGCCCAGGTCGTCAATATTATTTCTAAGTTCACGCTCATGGCATGCTTAAATACCGCTTTAGGATAATTGGCCCGTAACCACCTCAGATATTTATCTAAGCTTGGCTAACCTCCCTGCCTTTCCTCTCTGTTTATCTTTTTCTGTCTCTATCTAAATGTATTCTCCCCATTAGTGCAGTATAGTAAACTTGAACTCGGTTTCCAGTCTATTGGACTCCCTCTTTCTCTTTTCACGTGTATCGAGGAAGAGCGACGGGGCAAAAAGGGACAGTGAGCTTCGCAAGCATTTAAGAAAGTTAGAGCCGTAATTACACATCTTATACTATGTTCGTTGTTCTTCTCTATAAATTCTCTATTTTTCAGTGATCGCAAAGCAGTGAGTAAATACATGAATAAGTACGAAATGTGGCACATCAGATAGAAGCGAACGTAGTAGAAGCGCACACGCTTCGCCAAGCGGTTGATGGTAAGAAGGTCTCGACAGGCCGTCCAACTTCTAAAAGCAAACAAAATAATGTGGGCGACTGACACATCGGGTACCGGGATAAAGATGAAGTGCAGAACACTTGAATACAACAACGAAGAAGGCATGAGAAGGAGGAGAAACCGACCGACGCAAAGCCAGGAAAACAAAATCTCCACCAGCGGTCATCGTTCACACAATGTCCGGAAAAACTCTGCAGCTCTTGGTGCGGCGGTGCAGCCAAGAATGATGGCCGGGAGATCCTCGAAAAGCAAGCGCGACGGCGCGGTAAAGGGTTCTTTCAGGGCAAGTGGTTCTCTGCGTAGTTTCGGTAAAGAAACGAAACAAAAAGAAAAGGAGGGAGAATAAACGAGAAGTTTCGCCTCAGTTGTCCGACGAGAAAGGCGACCTGCTGCGTCGGGCTGTGCGGGCCGCCGCTCTGGTCCAGCTGCCTGCCGGGCACGCCCAAAACGATGACGTTCGCCACGTCTCAGTACGTCTTCGATTTATTTCCCCTTTTTTCGTTGCGCTTCAATCGACATTTCTCTCTTTATTCGGTGATTCGTTTTCTCCACCCGTCCGTTCACTCGACAACGAGGAGCGACCGGACGTGCTGATCCCGCCCGCTTCGTGGATGGCGAATGTAATCTCGGTTTAACTGTTGCGGTGGTCCTGTACTTCTTCATTACAATACGAGAGAAGTTCCGCAAGTTCAGCCGTCATTTTAATGTGGAATAATGCATGTTTTTTATTTAATTGCGTAATACCACAAATATTGAGCAGAATTTCATATTCATTCTGATGATCATTCTGCTGCTATGCAACTTAGGTCAGTCTGTTTTAACGCGTTAGCGTTAAAGTGCTCGTTTCATAGAAATTCTGGCGTCGTTGTCTGCATCGTTTTGAGCACAAAATCGGTGTTGTACGTCAGCAACAATTTGAGATGGATGCAAACATATACATAATAAAACATATTCGATCCACGCGATAAATGAACGCAAGCCTCTGACGTGCGGGTATGTTTTCTATACTACGCAGCAACACCTGGTCTTGAAGCAGTTCCATTTAAAAAATTATATTAGAATGTTGATATGTGAAATTTAACACCACAAAACTACCATATCATTATGAGAGACACCAGTAGTGGAGTACTCGGAAATTTCGACCACCTGGGGCTCTTTAACGTGTGCCCAAATCTGAGCACACGGGCCATGCAGCATTTTCGCCTCCAACGAAAATGCAGCCACCGCAGCCGGGATTCGATCCTGCAATCTGTGGGTCAGCAGCTGAGTACTCTATAGCCACTAGACCACCGTGGTGGGGTTATATCAGAATGTTATAAAGTGGGAAAAGTCTCTGTAACCCATGCACACGTATTGTGAGGCAGAATCATAGGATCGTACCAGAAGACAATGCACGGGAATCACACATGCATGTGCGTGATTTAAAGCTACCGACACGTTAAAAAGTCGGCAGCAGTGAAGATCGCGTCGCACCTCACATACGTGTATAGAGGGTACGTTGGCAATTAGCAAAAGGAGAAATCATAGCGTGGTGGGCACTGCACAACTCTGCAGTAGGCATTCTCGATTAGTTTGATACGGCCAATGTTACGCGCATGAATATTCCTTTATTTGGTCGTAGGATGAGCCCCTTTTTTGCAGGAGGCACTGTCTCTCTCTTTCCCTCTCTGATTGTATATATATATATATATATATATAAATATATATTGAGTAGCAAATTGTTAGAAAGAAGTCGCGGCATAACAGCATATCCACGGAGTGAATGCCGTCCATGCTTCCGTCCGTCGGTTAGTTCTTGGTTCTGTCCGTCCGTCTTCTAGTATGTCTGTCCGTTTCTCGTGCGTCTATCTAGTGAACACTCCAAGTTCTCGTATCTCGCATTTCCTGTGGCACATACCCGCTCCGCGCGACCGTCCATCCGTCCGTCCGTCTGCTAGTCTGTCTGCCCGTCCGTCCATGCGTTCATCCGTGCATCCATCTAGTGAACACTCAAAGTACCGCCATCTACCATCTCGCATCCCCTATGGCACACATACCCACTCTAGAGCGGGTATGTGCCACCGGTGGCTACGTACGACAACAACGGAGGAAGGACAGACCCACACCATAAGGAGCTTCACCCCTAAAATCAATGCACTTTTAAAAAATTGTTCACCAACGTTTCCATTGGAGGCCAGACCAGTCTTCAAGACTTGATGAGGATCTTTCTACTATCGAAACATTGACAAATGAACAGTTTATGAAAAGCATATATCTTGTATATTTATTTATTTATTTATTTATTTATTTATTTAGAAAGTGAAAGAGAGGGATGAGAAAGCAACAGGTGGCGAATAATGCAGCAGATAAGCAAGTGCGATGCCGACGAGCAAGTCAGCCAATAAGAACGCGCGCACAGATTAGAAGTGGTCAAATAAGCAGCGAATATTGGTCACGTACAAGAGATTACGAACGTGGGCGAACTTCATTTAAAGGCACAATCTATCTTAATTGAGGTTACGATAGCTTGTGCGTCAAGCTATAGCTTCTACTGTTTGCGTATGAAGACAAGTTACCATTCGGAAGCTTTTCCGGTAATCAGTTATATTGATTTTTGGCTTGCAGCTGAATTTGGTGATCTACACCAAAGCATCCACAAGAGCGCTGCTTTCATCAACCGGAAGCATTAAGTTCGTGCTGGAATATGCATCTCGTACTCCACTATCCAAACGTCCAAATGTGGAGCGTTGAAATAATTATCTGTACTCTTTCCTTCGACTAGTTCAGCTTATACGTTGCTATATTTCTTAGTGAACTGAATTGGGGTAGCGCCGGCAGAGCTTCGCAACTTCAACAGCGTTTTATCTGCATATAGTTAGGAACACTGAACCAGTCGTGCGCTTCTCCTATTAAGAATGAACAAGAACAAAAAAAAAACAGAACAACCAGACTGCAATGCAAACACCCCAGTGAATATAGCAAAGTGCAGCTGCAGGAACGCTCAAACAGGCCACACTTGAACAACCTCGTTTCATTTGTCTCCTTTCTTCTCCTCGTTAGAAGCACCTTATTCGCCCAGCGTGTCGAGCAAGCGTTTACTCTAGGCAGGAAGAGCGCAAAAAAAAAAAAAGAGGAAAGATAAGGAGCGCGGGTTGTTCCTCTAATGCACCCCGCGTGCACACGCTTTGCAGAAACGCAACAGCAGGGAACCGGAAAACACACTGAGAGCCCAGGGGTAAACTTCGGCAACAAGGGCGGCCGCCGGCACGCCACGCTGCGCACCTGGGACGAAAAGGCTGTGCCACAACAAAGCGAGGTGCAGGTCAGTGCATACCAACAACGCAGTCGATTCGATAAAACGATGCGCACTGCACAACCGTTTGGACTGTTCAATTTTCCAGTTCGTGACCGATCGAGTTACGTGCTTGAAGTTCGCAATATCGTGCGTAAGCTGAAAAAGGCAAGCAAAGCAAACAAGCAAGCAAAGCAAAGCAACAAAGAAAGAAAGAAAGAAAGAAAGAAAGAAAGAAAGAAAGAAAGAAAGAAAGAGAGAAAGAAAGAAAGAAAGAGAAAAAGAAACTGGCATTTGACACCTTTTCGGCACAACTCGTGACACCAGCAGTCTATTGACGTGGCGTTACAGGAAGGTAAGCTCTATTTTGGTCAATGTACAAGGGATATCAGCTGTGAGTTTCATGCTGCACTGCTTTGCTGAGCATTCGCGTACTCATTTTGCTTTATCTCGCATTAACAATGGTGCGCAATCAACTGACTGCGCTTCTTTTTGGGCGTTTCTGACTGTGAAAGTGGAGATGAATGTAGCCGAAAAGCGTGAAATCCTGACAAGATCAACGCTTTGTACTGATATTGTTTGTGTGTTCATGAATAATTAATTCGGCGATGTAAAATTAATTTCCGTAGGGAAGGGTACCGTGGCAAGAAAAAAACCGCCTTTTGTCTTCGAAGTCTCAGTGATTTGTGAGCCCTTTAAAAAAAACTGTTCGAGTGTTGGCGTTTCTTTATTTCTCGCTTCTTTTTTTATATCTTACGTAAATATTTCATGCCGAAAGTCATCCTACTGGAGCTTTCTATAGCGTCCCCACAACACCGTAGCTTTCAAGTTGGACAAGAGAGACTAAGTTTGGTGACTTGATAATCTCTTTACAAACCGCCTCTGGAAATCAAAACGGTTCCGCTGCATTACTTAATTCTCGGGATGCCTCCAAGATGTAGCTCTGGCCACTGCACCAGCTTCCTTCATTTTTTTAATTAATGTATATAAGGACAGGTTGGTACCAATTCGTGGCGCCGGCTACTCCTCTTCTTTTGCTCAAAAGTCCACATCACAGATTTTGTAGCAAACACAAGGCTATACATATGTAATTAGAAAAACGCTTACTCAATGAGTCCACGTTTTCCAATGCTGAGTGTCCACACCACGCCCCACCGTGGTGGTCTAGTGGCTAAGGTACTCGGCTGCTGACCCGCAGGTCGCGGGATCGAATCCCGGCTGTGGCGGCTGCATTTCCGATGGAGGCGGAAATGTTGTAGGCCCGTGTGCTCAGATTTCAATGCATAGTAAGGAACCCCAGGTGGTCGAAATTGTTGGAGCCCTCTACTACGGCGTCTCTCAAAATCAAATGGTGGTTCTGGGACGTTGAACGTCACACATCAATCAATCAATCACTCAATCAATCAATTAGTGTCCACACCACACAGGAATGTGTCCGCAGTACATAGAAATGTGTCCACACCACACAGAGTTTGTAAAAACACAAGTAATCACACCAATTGAAGTGTTCCCACAAGACTTGAAAGTTCAATAAAATGTCTAAGGTGATCTTGTCTCTTAGGTATATTGTGTTCAGAAAGGTTTTCACAAAGATATCGTAGTGAAACACGAAAATATTGTTATGCAACATATTGCTTAAAACTGAAGATAATACTTTTTTCGTTTAATAATTTCGAGATATTTCAGATCTTCGTGAAAGTGAACAACTGCATGCGCTGCAGGGGCTTGTATCTTTCCTTTTAGCCATGGACCCACAATTTTTGCAATTGATAGAGGTCATTTATCCAAAGAATTTAGCTTTTGTAAAAGTTTCTTACACTGCACCAGCTTTTCATGCATCACACTGAAGCTTGGAACCACTGAGGCGAAATTGCCTTAATCTTTATTTTATTTGTTTGATAGCTTCACAGCAACACAGCTGTGTTAAGTAGCAATATATATATATATATATATATATATATATATATATATATATATATATATATATATATATATATATATATATATATATATATATATATATATGAGCTCCTGCCCGTTTCACGTGCAGGTGCTTTGTTCAGCGTTTGATTACGCAGACGAAGACACCCATAATGCGATACGAACTCCCTCCTGAGGGCGAAGATGGTTGATGCACATTCGTAACAGCGGCAGCATCGGTGTACCACTTCGTGGAAGACATTTTTAGAGCAAAAGCTTTGCTACTTCATGTCTTCCAACGTAATTCATCGCGTCGCAACGACCTTGATTTTTTTCCTCCGCTTGTGTAGAGTGGTGAGCGACGCTGCATTTTTTTCTGCAGCTGATCTACTCAGCTTTGTTGCTGTTTTTCTTGTGCGTCATCGGGATCTTTAATAGCAATGAAGAGGCTTGAGACCTTCGTGACAGGCTATGGCAGGAAAAAAAAAACCCAGGTACAATACTAAAGACCGGGGGGAGAAGGGTTAAGCAGGCGCAATTCTGGTTGGCTATCCTGTTGTGGAGAAAGCAAGAAAAAGGCAATATGAAAGATGAGCATAGAATTCACCGAATTACGCGCACACCTGGGGAGCACATCAAGTTGGTGGTCGGGGAGAACTGTTTGCGTTCAAGTACTTCGGTAACGCCTTCGTTAAAAGGTCAGTTACTGTTCGCGGAAAATTCTTCATTCCTTTCATGTGAAAGCTAATTTGAACGGATAAGGAAGATATAGTCGGGCAAGTTGGCTAAGGTTCTTGAAAAAGAGCAGATCAATTAAGGAACGCCGAGAAAACTCATTCTAAAAGACGTAGCCTAGAAACATCGACACAAAATAAAGTGCAATTAGGGGCGTCTCTACTTGCTTTCTTTTTTTTGTGTGTGTGTGTGCATCATGTTTGCTTTGCAATACCCTTCAGAATGAATACTTAAAACTAGCTCAGCTCTGTGTTAGCCTAAATCGAACGAGGGAGACGACAAACGTGATGCCGCAGTGAGGGTGCATCGTGGTAGGTGTATACTGAATTCTTAGTTGTAGCTTCCTTTCTATTATTCTCCCTTTCCCCACCTCAAGTGTAGGGTAGCCAACTGAGCCAAGCTTGGTTAACCTCTCTGCCTTTCTTCTCTATTTATCTCTCTCTCTCTCTCTTTCTCTTTCTTCGTTGTAGCTAGTGAGCCGTTGACAATTCCGTTGACGTAATAATTTCGTGTGTTCGCAGCGCCACCGTCCGTGAGAATAGGCACATGGTGTGTACGCTGCATGTCGATAACAACGCTGGCTGTTGAACGCGCCACAACATCTTGCCAGCCCACAATTTTCGATCTTTTCTGAGGCTACCGAGTTCAAACTCGTAAAATATGTCTCAAGAACGATTCCTTTCACTGTGTCTACACCAATGCTGACTTGCGCAAGGCATAATATAAATTTTGCTATGAGCGTTAGCAGATCCGAAAATTTCAGATGCGGCGTTCGCCAGTTGCGAAATGGCACTGCGGCACCGGCATGTGGGGAAATCATGGCTGCGAAAAGTGCAGTGTGAGATCGCTGTATAATGAGACAACCTTAACGATGTTTGTGTACTTGAACATAAATTTGAGTATAATTTTAAGCTTAAACAGACAGAAAGCCATTCACCTGCATCACATCGCGGTATCGCTGGTTTGCCGTTGACACCGCCACCCAAGCGGTTTTGCAAGTTCAACTACTCGAAGCAAGATGGAAAGAAGAAAATCGGGGGTTTCGAATGTGCTGAATTAAGTATCAGCGTTCGGAAATCGCAACTGATTTCGATGTCAACAGTATCCTGTTGGCTCTGTATGAAAGGAAAAAAAAATATAAAGTTAAAGTCACGTCTTCACTACAGCTAATAAAAACTGAAAGGTTTTAATGCAATCAGCATTTTATACGAATTCTGTCTAAAAACAGACTCCTGGGCCCGTGGAGGGTTAGAAAATGCAATGAGAACAAGGCTTATGCAGAGCATGAACAACGTGATATTCTCGGAGTTGTACCCTATAGTCTCCTGGCTTAGTGTGGTGATGAAAACGGGAACGACAAGAATTATGATTGTGGCGATCACGTTTTCTTGGTATTACGCTTGGTCATTGTATAGCTTCCGCGAGAATCCTAGTGTGCTTAGAGTTGTGAACCTCAAAGTAAATTGCGCGAAAGTTGCACTATAACTACACATTATGTCTTTCCGGTAGTCTCCTCATCGTCAGCATTGTCCTTTTTTTCTCTCTGTGCGCGTGCTCAAAGAAAATGAAGGTACACTACTTCAAAGAAAGACAAGCTTCAGCGATCATGTAACATGTAATTCCAACAACAATAAATGTTGGAGTTTTATGTTCCAAGTTCACGACATGGTTATGAAGTGCTAGAGGGCTTCGGGGATTTCGACCACCTGCGGTTCGTTAACGTGCGCCTTAATCTAAGCTTCCGTGCCTCCAGGAGTTCGCCTCCATAGAAATGCAGCCGCCGCGGACGGTATTCAATCTCAAGACATTCGAGTGGGCAGTTGAGCACCATAAGCACAACAACGCAGTGGGTGGTTACACGTGCAGAAGATGCAGTTAGGGAACAAGCTCATAAAACTACCGCAGCTTCCAATTCACTTCACAACTCGGAAGGTCTAGATTTCGGTTCCGGGGACCACGAAACGGTAAGTTAAAGAGGTGATGCGATCGTCTACTAGGGTTTGGTTGTCAGCGCTCCCATATATAATAAACATGAAACATTATTCTGCGATTGCCTTAGTACCGTATATATGTAGAAGCTTGACATGCTGTGAGAAGCGTCGACGTAGTTGACTAAAAGCCAAAGCAAGACTTCATATGGTCACGTATATATTTGTGCATTCAAACTCCATTTCAGTTATGGGTATTCATTCAAGCAAGAAAACGCAAGTACATTACTCTGCGGTATACCCTGTGTGTTCCCGACGTAGCTCTGTTTCACTTCACTAGTAATATAGACATTACCACGATTTTACAGCTGGCGTAGTTGGTAATATTTCTTGAAAATCTTTGAAAGAGCGCGAAATCGTGGCACGGCCGGACAATAGGATACTGAAGAATATGTCGTATATCCTCTTGTCCGGGCCGTAATTTTGCGTTCTTTTGAAAATGCTCATTGACCATGGTCTAAAAATAAACCTTAGCTTGCTGGAAGCCCCTGGACGCGTCACATTATCCCTGATGCATTGGGTGCCATCGGTAGTGAATAAGAAAATTTCTTGCATAAGGCCTGGAGCAAATAAACGAATTCTGCTTGTGCATTCAGCCGGTCACCTATATATTTGTGTACGTTTAAAGGCCGCGATCTGTTTAAGTGTTAAGTGCTGTCACTGAGTACAGTATATATATATATATATATATATATATATATATATATATATATATATATATATATATATATATATATATATATATATATATATATATATATATATATATATATATATATAACAGACAATAATGCCAAGGAAGGTATAGGGGAAGTTATTAGGCCAATTGTAATGTAAATGAGAAGAAAGAAAAGTGCGTGAAAAGATAACTTGCCGTGGGCAGGATCCGTGGGCGGATCCTGCCCACGGCAAGTTATCTTTTCACCCACTTTTCTTCATATTTACATTCCAATTTGGTCTAATATCTTCCCCTATACTTTCCTTGACATTATTGTCTGTTAGATCTCATATATATATATATATATATATATATATGAAAGTAGATGCGCTTTCACATAACAACTGTTTATTGTGCCGACGTTTCGACAGGAACCCTGTCTTTTTCAAGGCATATATATATATATATATATATATATATATATATATATATATATATATATATATATATATATATATATATATATATATATATCATCACAGTTTTTATTACACAAATATATAGTCACGATTACCTATATCATAACTTATCCGTAGGATACCGACAAAGAAAACATCATCATGTCATCTTGACGCTCTTTCGATTTGGTCAGCAGGGTGTTGCATTTGTTAGCGGCCCCGTATAATCCACGTCTGAAAAGAACACGGCTGCTGTTTGCGTCAAGACGAGGCTCCGGCCACTCGACGACGTGCGGTGCTTCCTTTCCAACACATATTTCCCGTGGGCGCGGGGAGCTGGTCCCCAGAAGAAGTCTCCCGCGCGCGTCTGCGTAATACAAAGTATACGCTTTGTGCATCTCCCGAAGAAAGTCTGGCCGCCTACAATGTTCTCGCAACAAAGGCGGCAGGACAACGCGCGGTCAATGTGTGATTCTCTGTTTCCCTGCGGACCAAATGGCGTTCCACTTTTCTTCTTTTTTCGCCACCGTGAAAAGCACGAACGCCTCCACTCTCTTCGCTTACACAAACAGCACCAGATACATCTCGTCGATCGATTTGAGGCAGCACTATATGTGAACGTATGTGTTTTCAGAGTGCGGGGGAAGGAGGGAGCGGGGTGGGTGGGTGGCTTCACGCGAAGATGAGGGCGCCCGCATCCTTTGAGACTACATTGCGTTTCCACGACCAGGACAGTTATTAATAACGACGCGGAAGAACTATGATGCCTTTCGAATTGAACGCTATTTCTATCAACCGGCTTTTCTCAAGCCCGAAACTATACTGCACTTTTAGATGCTCCAGGAAAGATAAGGCTAACTAGCCCCGAATACAAGGCCGATGAGCAAGTGCTTGATTCTTATTGTATGGCAAGATAACCAAAATGCGTAGGTTTGAGAATTGCACTGAAAGGTACATACGGGCCTGTGAACAAGAATAGTTGTTACTGTATGTATCCTTATTTACGAAGCTAACAAAGCGTAAACAGACCGATGCAAGAGGACAGAGCGCCACTCTCATGCTCTGTCTTTTGCTGTCGGCGGTCTACTCGGTTTTTTTCTTCTTTACCGCGGAGCACTATACCTGTTCAAGTTGATGTATTGCTGGGAAAAGGTTGGGGTTCATGTTACCTCTGCTACTTCTTATCTATAAGTTCTGCAGCGAAAAAAAAATTACATAGCAAAGGTTATTTGTCAAGAACGAGTACTATTATGGGGGGACGTTCTTAAGAAGGAACCACCTATTGCATATGATGGACCCTGCTAAACGTGTTTTGTGGACATGCGCTTACCATCACCCTGTTTTCAAGTTTACACCATCGTATGCCACTCACGCACAGAAATGTGGCTGTTCGCGCACGCTAGTTAAAGATTTGGGTGGCTGTGCATACGTCGAGAATATTGTCGGCCCTCAAATAACCTCTAAATTTTTTAAAATATTCTCACGTGTAGACTTTATAGACAGCTTCAGTAGAGTTACCGCCGTTAAAGGCGAGTGAGTTACTGTTCTAGGTGTGAAGGCTTGCACTTTTTGAGATCACAGTTGATAAAAATTTCGTGGTCGCTACAGTCTGTAGGATACCCATTGGAATATTTACGCATACGTACACAAGATCGTTTTGGTATACTTGCCGCATTTGATTTCGATACATCTCATTTTGCGGGGCGATCATTCGAAAATTCTCCAAGTTCCCGCACTAGGTGTGTATAGGTGAGTTTAAGTGCTTACGCCGAAACACACATTCATAGGAGTGCCGAAGACCGGCAGCACAGCAAAAGCTGCCGCTGGAAGTCGCGTAAGTGTTTCTTACAGCCTTTGCTGAAGTTACCTCATTCTCATTAACGATAAAACGCGTACAATGCTACAGCACCGTACACGTAGTGTGAATGTTTTGGGTTCAGTTAACATCAAAGTTGAGTGGTTTTTCGTCAACTTTAATAAATATTTAGGATGTGATAAAACGGGATTAGCCTTGATTGACTTTTTTATCAGTTGGTTTTATGTGGTGACCTCTAGCGAAAGACTTTTTCACTAATTCAGATTCTTTCCTTAAAATACTGCTTCGGTATACCTTTCATTTATTGGCATTATATCATTGTAGGAAGAATCTGTGCACCGTTGTGAAACTGTAATATTGGTTGTAAAATTATCCTCGAATAGGCTAATGCAGAATAAAATAAAGAGTGTACAATCAAAGGCTCGTTTTTCTTTGTTAGACGCAATAATATTCAGAACTAACACACATTTGCAATCCGCGTTCTTTCCCATGAAACGAGAGTTTAATCAGGGTGCCTAATTCATGCCGCAAGCATGGTAATGCATACCCAATACACACAAGTTTCTCTTAATGCAACTCCGTTGGAATGTCCTTGAAAATTTTGTGGTTTTCACCAACTCGTCTTATTCGCATTTTGTTTCTGCGCGCTTTTTTTAGGTACATTCTTACTTTAAAAACTCGTTAATTTTACTGTCAAGCACTTTCAGTCCTGCATGTAGCCATATTCTTTAAAATAAGGGTATCTAGCACTGTATTTAAAGCAGGCCCTGAAGGTACCATCTATAGTTCTCGTCCGCACGACTAAAAAGCGAATGATCAGTTCTCGGCTTATCCTGTGCGAAAGCAAGTAGAGCAATGCCAGATATCTATATTCTACGAATGCTCCTAGCCGAGGATTATCCGCGACGTCGCTCGCGAACTTTGCAAATGCGAGCGCCACCGTCTCTCCCTAAGGCCCGAGATTTCTCCAACTTCGCCGCATCTCGTGTGCAAGCGCACTCGACTTGTCGTTCCGTAAATAATTATCGTCCCCGACTCTCTTTTGCCTTTTATACCCCGCGGACAGCGTCGTTTTGCGTCCGCTGGGGTCTGACTTGTACGTGAGATTCGTGAGCTCTTGTACGACCGTTGAAACTTGCATTCTAAGCCTCTCTGCATCTTTCGTGCAGAACGTGTGCTATTAAAGAATTGAAAAAAAGAGGGGAATTCAAAAGACCTATTTTTTGCGAGCGTTCACGAGTACCGTATTTGGGTACCCGATTTTTCAACTAGTTTGTTCCGTCTATCTAAATTTGTTTATTTTGTGGCTCAAGTGGTGCCAGCTGTATACTGATAACGCATCGAAGCAAAGTGAAACTGACCGCTTTACAAATTTATTGTAAGAGTTGCTTGTTTCGTGTACTTTCTTCAAAAAAATCTTGCAGCTCCACATCGCCAACAATGCTGCAACAGCTGAGCTGTGCCCCTACTTCATCGGACAGTCATAATTCTATATTTTCAGGTCTTCTTTTTTTGGCGCTTAGCTTCGGCCTTTCTGCAGCCAACATTGTGATTAGCGTGGCGACGACATGCTCGTTCAGGCATCAACTCCCACTGACGCCCACTTCGGGTGACTCGTTCCTTGGGTGCAGACATGGCCGTAACGAAAGTGCAAACTCACTAACAACCAATATCCTATTTTTTTATACTGCCCGCACCTAGACATTCGCCGAATTACTTCTCGCAAAAGCGACTGGATTCTACCTCTGAGTCTCACTCTCGCCCCTCTGAGCGCGCTTCTCATTGGCTCATTTTTTCCGCAATACCTCAAGCTCTCCCTCCTCTCGCTTCTCTCATTCGTTGAACCGTCCTCGCCAGTCAGCATGGCGCAGCCATGCTCTTTCTACGTAAATCACTCTCGCCACACCATGATGCCACGTGATCAGCGCTACGCCATCGGACGGGGAAGCCTCGACTAAGAACAGCGCTGTTGTTTAAAACAAAAGCATGTGCGTGAGGGGTACTGGCGAGAGTACAAGAAAGGGGAAGGATGGTGGGGGTAAGGGAGAGGGAGACGTGCTGTACTACGGCTGGATGCTTTGCGGACAGCCTGATATTGTGAGCGCTGCCAAGTGCGTGAAACTTTAGCTCACATTTTGTGACTGTTCGTTATGCGTGGCGCAAAGAAAAAATTCTAACTTCAACATTGGCAAGCATCGGACGAACGCCATTGAGGAAAAGCCACATACTGTCAGCAGTGAACGACCAAACAGTGTCAAAAACTGCTACAACGGCTGTTTTAGACTTTATCAAAAGCACTGGACTAGATACTAGACTGTAGGGTACTATGCTAAGTGCCTATTGTACACACGCACCACCTTTTATTGTCCTCATCATCAGCCTTCATCCCTCTTTCCTTCGTTCTTTCTTCATACCCTGTGTAGAGTAGCAGGCTAGAGCGAACTAGCTCAGGCTGACCTCTCTGCCTTCTAATAAATTCTCACTCACGCACTTTGCTTTCCCGGGGAACACAGTCTCTAGGCTCTCACTTTCCGTTAAAATGCGAAACATTTCTTAGCCAACTTCGGACACTTTGAGCGCATCTGTCTATGTATCTTGCTAGGCGCTTACGTTTGGGTGCTCACGTGGTCACCCCCTTGGCCTGAACCAAAATTAGCATGGGAAAGTAAGATGGTTTGACGAATATGACGTGGTGGTCAGGACAAGAATAATGCCACAATCCCGTCGCGTACGCCATCGAACACTCCCCGCCAGACAGTGGCACATACCCACGGGCGGGCATGTGCTGCTGGTATGCGGATATGTGCCACAGGTGATTAACACTCAGTTTCTACATAGGAACGACGAGAACACACATGGGCAATTTTAACGCGTGAGCGTTAAAAAATACCCGACATCAGTGCAGCATCGACCCGACGAATGCAAAGAATAAATGTCAAGGTCTCAGCTGGAATGGAACCCAAGCATTCTGCATGGCAATGAAGCATTTTACCACAGAACTACGCCAGGTCTCAGAACTACTTTTCAAATAGACGCTAATCTTTGTGAAACGTCAATAGTGGTTGCAGCGCTGCCTACCCAATTTAATAAGCATTACATACATTACATAATCCTTTGGTACAACCGTCACATCGAGTTAACGTCAATTGTGGTTAGTTGCCATGCGCTGAAATTGATTTATATAGCAGTGTCCAGGGCTGGCATCTTCGCGAGCATCAACGCTTCTTATCACCTTCTGGCATTGCTGATACGTATGTTGCAGTTGGCATCATTGCGCCAATGCAAACGACTAGTTATGTAAACATCTGCAACTTTTCAAAATATTTCTGTGCGTACAACACTTGTACATGTAATTAGGGTCATTTCAAGACGTGTCGGTCAATAAAAAAAATTGCAACACGGTCCCCTTATTCTTCCGCACACTTCGCATAACGTCGAATCCCAGGTACGTTGGATCTGCGGAATTTTTTTTTTTTTGTGGCTGAGTTTTGTTGTTGGAATCACAAACTACGCCTCAAACACTATCTCCCTTTTAAAAATTCTTTAATTTATTTGGCATTCCATTATCACCCTCCTTTTTTGTATAGCGAAGTTTTTGTCAAAGAAAGATAAAAGGTGCTTTAAAAGCAAAGAATGTACTCCTCTGTATTATCGTGATCAGTTATTACACTGCTAAGCAGGTTTTGTTGATCATATTTCTCGCTAACTTATATTCTTGTTTCAGCCAATATTTACCTGAGTCTAAAGTCCACTCTCTGCCCTAAGCAATTTTGCTGCGCATGCTGTTTCAGAAATTATGGTCGGGACAGCGCCAAGCACGAAACGGAGCAAGTGAAAAGAGCGCCACACTTGCTCTTTTAAATGTGAAACAATGCGGCAGCCGCAGCACTGCGTGTTCTTCGTCTGTAAGTAGTTGCTATAAGCACCGACTGGATTGCTCGCGTGGAGTCGCCATAGTCTGCAAAGCCCCGTTACATTCCCCAGACAACAATTCGAGTTCAAGGACATCGGCCTGAACAACAGACTTATTTTTGTTTGTAAACAGCACCGACAAAGGGCAGCCAAACGAGTTTTCCGAGAATGTCACTATATACAGTAGGCAAGGTTGCTATCGCCAATGATTTCCTCTTCACTACACTTCTCTACGCTGTCAACATATCCCTTGAGCGACTACACTGAACAACACGAGTATGAAGTATATACACAGCACTAGAGGATAATGAAAGGAACGCATATCTGGCGATTTACTTCTATTCGTGCGGTGATGCGTTTGCGAGCTCCGTCGTTTGTTTATTTCTTTTCTTGTTCTTGGTTCGTTTTCTTGTTTTGTTTGTTTGTTTGTTGGTTGGTTGGTTTCTTTTTCTTTTGACAATCGGATGCCAACGTGCGAAGCGCACCACCAGACGATAGAACGTCACGGTGGCTTGCCTCTCTGTCCTAAGCTCTGGAAAAGTGGCCACACGTTACGCGAATGCTTGGACAAAATATACCGGCTCTACAAAGTGTTCTTGCGTCGTCTACGAAAATAAAGAAAAGAAAAATAAAAACAATGGGAAACTCCAGAGATACATGAAAGCGAGAAATTTCGCAAAGAATGGACATCAAGAGTGAGATCATCGGTGGTCATTGTGCGAAACCCAGCGGTTCCCCAGCTGCCGCTATCAACACACATTCTCAACTGCGCGTTTCTGTTTGCCACACCAGCAGCAAGATGGATCTCAGAGGCACTCTAAGTAACGACTGGCAGTTGCTTTTCGAGAGCAAAAGATCGCAACAAATGCACTTCGCGAAAGACTTGCTTTGTACGCTAAAACATCCAAGAGGCGGTGATGACTGTGGACGATACTTCTTTAAACGTGTCTAAATGTGTAAGCTAAATACGGGAGTGAGCATCATAATTCGCCATCACTTGCAATATCGTATTTCAATCTCGAAGCTCTTCACCGTAATCTACATCGTCTATAGGGATCGTCTATGGGGTTTCAGGTATATAGATGAGTTTTTGTCTGATGCCATCCAATCAAGCCTACTTTTGCAAGTCCCTAAGAATAAGTGATGAAACGTTCGCCTATATGGTAGACACAACATTATAAAACCAACAGGAAATTAAAACGTGGATAGTATAGGGGACATTATATTGTTGGATTTTACTTCAGTGTAGTAATTATATAGCTGACATAAATTCCATGGCTTAAGTGTCGTAACTAGAGTACTGCACGAGCCAGAGCCGGCCCAAAAGCCCGGGCCCAGCCCGGCCCGGCCCACGGGGGCGGGTCGGGCTGGCTAAGAGGTTGTTGGATTGAGCCCGGGCTGGGCTCAGGCCTGGAAGCATCGGGCCCGGGTAGGGGCCAGGCCTTAGTCAGTTCCGAATTCGGACCGAGTATCATTCGTATCGGTATAATAGCGTGGGTATGCTGTTTTACTTTGTTTTGTGGGGTTTAACGTAGCGATTGGACACATACTATTTCAAACGCTGCAATTGAGAACACGTTTAGTCCATTAGCCTGCACGGTAATCGCACAGTACAAGGCGTCTAGCAATTTGCTCCATCGGAATGCTACACGCAATTTTAAAAAAACCCTTGATATGACTTTACGCCATTGAGTACATTGAGTACAAAGACGCTCTTGAGTACTGGTTAAGGAAAGGTTTACAAGGTCGTATTGCTGCAACAGAAACGATACATGGCCTAGAGTAGCGTATTTATTCCGTATACACGTACCTCGGCAAAAATTTTTACTATGCAGCTTCGCTTTCACGCCCACCGCTCCTGTTTCCAGCTGCACGACTCCGTAGACTGCTAGACACGACTAGTGAGTCATTATTATATCAGGAGCCGTTTTTCGTGCACTTGAAGTTCATGATGCGGAGTGACTCTTATCCAAGAAGCGCCTATCGATGCCAGTGTTGCCAATTTCATGTGTTAGCGAGGCAGCTTCATATATGTAGCATCTGGAAATTCGCTAATAATACCTAACTAGAATTCCCATCGTGTACGGCCTCCTTCGCCTTTGCCATATTTTGTCAGTTATTCATAAGTTCACTAATTTGTCAAAGCACAACCGTATGGCGCTTGCGCTTCAACAAACTAACGTGGAAATGTTCCCGCGGTGAATGTTAGTAAAAGCTGTAAAGAAGGTGATGATTATGATGATGATTTGGTGTTGTACCCTTTGTAACATGAAGGTGTACTGTCACGGCTGTAGCGACACATTTGATTGCATAAGTTTCAAAAGGCTCCAGTGACACGTCATACTGAGTGTTTTTTTTTTTCTATCCTTTCAAATATCTTGCCCCGTCGCGGTGGTCTAGTGGCTAAGGTACTCGGCTGCTGACCCGCAGGTCGCGGGTTACAATCCCGGCTGTGGCGGCTGCATTTCCGATGGAGGCGGAAATGTTGTAGGCCCGTGTGCTCAGATTTGGGTGCACGTTAAAGAACCCCAGGTGGTCGAAATTTCCGGAACCCTCCACTACGGCGTCTCTCATAATCGTATGGTGGTTTCGGGACGTTAAGCCCCACATATCAATCAATCAATCAAGCAATCAATCAATCAATCAAAGTTCTTCCCCTAGCTTCTGCTGTTTTTGGATATCAACGAAAAAGTAAAACGCATCAAAAGGGGTGACATGATCCCCATCTCTTGTAAATTTCAATGCATACAGGTTGTACGTGCTTAGCTAATCTCTGCACGGCGTCATCAGAGGTCCAACTAGCTTGCCTCGCATAGTTTCGCAAGCTGCATAGTTGCTGCATTTATGGCCGTGAGTGGGATGCGTGCACTGCATACCGTATGTTTGTTGAAAATTCTAAGAATACCTGTCGCTTTGCTCGTCTGTGTCTGGTGGACACGTGGCTCTAATTGCGAAGCATTCCTTTGCGTGATGTAAGCACGATTAGCCTGGGTATCTATCTATCTATCTATCTATCTATCTATCTATCTATCTATCTATCTATCTATCTATCTATCTATCTATCTATCTATCTTTTACGTCTGGGTGCTCGCGTGATGACCCAAATAACGTAGGGTAAACCGAAATAAGTAAGGGATGGTAAGATGATGTGACAATCATGACTAGCTATTCATGACATAAAAAATTAGACAATCCCGTCGCGCACGTCATCAAACCTCTTGCAACAATCATAAGCCCCCCCCCGCCACCCTTATTCCCCCCCCCCCCCTCTGCGATGCACTTAGGTTCCCCCGTTGGAAGATGCTGGGGGCATTTTTTTTTTGTTCATTTCAATGAGCAATAAATGAAATTTGCTGGAAACTTGCTTCATTAACTCAACAGCCATAGCTCATATGCACTTTATATAGAGTCGGAGTATAATTGCCTGGCATTTTTCCCCTTTATGTGGGCATTCAATCTGGCCGTCTTTCTTTGAAGTGCAAAAAAAAAAAGATAGCGTGGTTAGCAGCACTGCGTAGATAAGAGAGCCATCTATGACTCCTATTTTACTTGACATTACTCTAAAATTACTTCCATGCTACAACTGTACCATCTATGCTACAACTGTACAGAGAGATGTTTATCAGATTTTTACGGTACAGCTTACCTGCAATATCTAACACCGGCAAGACAAACCTGCGCGCAATTCAGAGCTTCAAGCCCAAGCACTTAAGATATGCCTTGGATTACCCCGCAGTGCTTCAACGGCGTGAAAACCATTTCCATCGTCAAGATCACTCGATAAGACGCATATTATTACCGAGACAACGCGCATGCCCTCAGCAGTATGCCAGGACCCCTTCTCACCACCTGGCGAGCCTAGCTGCTGAAATGCCCCGCACGACATAACGTCACTATTGCTACAAGCATCGTTTCAATCGTTTGCTGAGACATACGCACCTGCATCAAAGCCACTGCTTCCTCCTTGGAGCTTGAGCCGGCCACGAGTTCACTTATGATTCCAGGAATGAGGAGAAAATCGGACTTACCGACACATGCCCTGAAACAACTGAGTCTATTCCTACTGGAAGAAAACTACAGTAACCACGTGCACATTTACACGGATGGCTCTACTACGCCATCTAGATCAGGTGGAGCAGTGGTTATACCATCACAAGGGGTAACTCGGTGTTTTAAGACTTCACATGTGACAACGTCAACGACGGCAGAACTCGAGGCTCTGCGCAATGCACTGGACCTCATCAATTCAGAAGAAAGACCAGGTAACTGGGCTGTGTTTTTTGACTCAAAACCAGCGTTACAGTGCCTGATATCAGTTCTCCAATGCGGATGTCACGACCAGTTGACCTACCAAACCGTGAAACTTCACCACTTTTTAATTACAAAAAGGTCATGACATCGTCTTTCAGTGGTTACCTGGGCATTGTGGTATAGGCGGCAATGATTCTGCAGATAATGCTGCTCGCACGTCACATAAAGAAGCGAACAGCGTTCCGATTCCGCTTTCAAGAACGGATGCGGCGAGGCAGATTCGTCAACTGGCCCGCAGTCTCACACTGACTGAGTGGAACACATCAAGCGTACGACGTACAAGACTGCACGAGCTCGACCCTTCACTACAACTCCGGCCTCCATCCAGCCTACATCGACGTGCAGCTTCGCTTCTCTATTGCCTTTGGCTGGGAGTTGCTTTCACGAAAGCTTATACCACGTTAATCGGAATTACTGACAGTGCGGCGTGCGATGTTTGCGGCACCGATGAAAATATCGAACACCTGCTGTGCCATTGTCCTCGATTTGCCTCAGATAGACAAGTACTTGCCAACGCAACGCGGCGACTGGATGATCGGCCTCTTTCTGTGCAGGCGCTATTACATTAACGTCCACATGCCTCGACAGCCCACAAGGCAGTGAAAGCCCTGCTGTGTTTCCTGAGAAAGACAGGCTTGTGTGAACACCTCTGACATGCGGTAGAGTTCTACACGCTGCAGTGAAATTACTGTCAGTCTCTCCCTCACCCTTTTTCTCCTCTCTTCCTTCTTTCTCGTCTTTCTTGTCCCCTTCCCTAATCCCCCAGTGCAGGGTAGCCCACCGGATGTCTTTCTGGTTAACCTCCCTGCCTTCTCCCTTTTGTTGCTTCTTCCTCCTCCTAAAATTACTTCCCGTAAGTGTTACAGGTGTAATCAACCTGAAATATACACAGGAACAGTTAAAGTTGCGGCGCTGAAAAAAGTTCTCAAAACACTCTTTAGAAGTTATTTTGCGTGCTGCAGGTGTCTAAGCAATAACCGTAGATTGGACAGTGCTTAGTTTATGCCGAAGGCATATTTGGCTGAAATGGGCCGGGTCGGGCCGGGTACGGGCCGTATTCAAGAACCCCGGGCCGGGTTCTGGCGGGCCTGGGTTCTTAAATGCGGTCCGTAGCAGGTCGTATTTAAGCACTGCACTTTTCGGGCTGGCCCAGCCTGTAAAGAGCAGTGCTATAGTCGTAACTGCTGTCCGTTTATGTCACATTTACTATATAACAGTAAAGGAAATACGAATGATGTCTCCGGTACCGTTCTTCACTCTCTGCCTGTTGGTTTCATTCTGTTGTTCCCTGTTAAGTTTGGCCTGGAAAGTCGTCTGGGCAGACGCCATTGTGCGTACGCCGGTCCACTGGGAAGGCTCACAATCCCTTCGGCGCCCAGTCTGACAGACGCTGTCGAAGATTTGAGCAATTATCCAGACCAGGCGGCAAGCAAAGGCGAGTTCCCGTCTTTCAAATGCGGACCCTTTTGTCGTCTCTTCGAGCAGAAGCGGTGACTGATGGCCTCGGCGACTCATCGGGCGACGGGGAAGCTGGCGTAAACGGCGCCAAAGCTGACGGCGGAGCGGCGCTTCTTTAATCCTCAGTCAAGTAGCCGACCAGCTGACTGCCTATGCCCGCCAGGCATTGTCCCTGCTGGCCGGAGGATAAGACATCGTGTCGCCGCGACGCCACGATGAAAGAGGACAACAGGGACGGCGTCTTCCTGGAAGAGACCGTGGCGCCCACCGCAAATCGCCCCGCTAATTGGGCGAGCTGTGCGGCGGACCCTTTGAAGTATGCTGCCAGGATCGTGGGAACTCTCGACTAACGGCACACATACGACGAGGAAGAGCCCTGCTGGCGCCACCTTGCAGTGCAGTGTTCACAACTGAAAATTGTACGTTCACGTGGACCGTGCATACTCGTCCCCCTCACCTGTTGTGTGTGTGTGATTGGTGTTCCACTCGGAGAGGAGGAGCCCGACAGTGCATAAAACGACGCCGCATAGTGCTGGACGGCGCTCTGAACTATGTAACGTTCAACCACCATGCTCGTGGTTTGGGAATCCCCTAAGCTTTCTTTGCTGTAAATATGTGTAAATAGTACCATAAACCTGTTTTGTTTTCGTATCCTCCAGCGACCTTCTTTCCGACCCTTAACATTCCTTTGTAAGCATGGCATTTCACAAAGCTTGGAATACTCCACATCTGCCGCTGTGTTTTACAACAGGTACGCTCTTGAGGCTGTACATGTTACTCTGTCTTGCATATGAACAATGGCGAATTAGTTCTGCGCCTTCATGCTTCTTCCATTTTATAATTAATGTGTCACTCAGTTGGGAAACTCGCCACACTTGTGAAAAACTTTCTTTCTTTTTTACATTTAACGAAGAAAATAAAAGCTGGCCGCTCGTAACAGAGGCTGGAGTATCTGTTGCCTTCTTTCTACAACGAAAAACGAATTATGTTGCACTGAAAGAAGGGGTCATTTCCTAATAACGAGTGCGAAGATACTTTGAGCACGCTCGCTAAAACGCTCTCCCCACCCGTTCGTTCATTTAACTATCTAGTCTTCCTTGCCGCCCTTTTCTATAATTTGCTTAAGTGTTGATTGATGATATACTGTAGCGATTCAATTCGGTGGTGGTGGAATACAAAGGCAATACGCATGAGGCCTTTTTATGATTAATTTCATATGCGCATCCGGTCAGTATAAAACAAAAGAGATCTTTGGGGAAACCTATGCATTGAAACTGATTACGTAAACCGTCCAAGTTTTAATATTGCACAGGTGACGACCATTGAAAGCATACATTTTTTTTTGCAAGACAGACTTATTCGATCTGGGTTTCCTCACACTGGTTAGATATAGTTGCCTAACTCATATCATGTGAATAACTTAATATGCCTTTTCCAACGTGACTACAATAGCGCACGTGCGGGCAAAATATTGTTGTTACCAAGAGAAACTTGCTGCGCTATAGGTTAGCTCATGAGTTAATACCTTGGCATATAGCGACTGACATAAACTAAGTATGCCTCGGCAAGATCACGTATTTGGCGTTTGCCTCCGTTGCCAGAGACATGCGACAGGCGATATTCGACACGTGTTGTTCGTTTCTCGACGGGCGTTTTTTTATGGGCTAAATGCTGTTAGAATTATCGATCCACTCCCGATGATCCTTGATGTAAAGCAGGGGTAGAGAACCAGTGGCCCGCTGGCCGCATGCAGCCCGTGGACCGTTGGTTGCCTTAATATTGCCACGGAAGCCGGAGGGCGCTGGCTGCCATAATAACGCCATGTGGGCCATAAGTGGCATGCAGCCCGCGTGGCAAGTTAATATGGTTTACAGGACAACATTAAAGACGTTTACAGATTTGATGGTCCATCACAATTTTATTTGCAATGATAAAAAGAAAGAATAAGAAATGACGAAAACCACGATTGATTGGCGTGAAACCCAATATATCAATCTGATAGATAGATAGATAGAATAGATAGATAGATAGATAGATAGATAGATAGATAGATAGTAGATAGATAGATAGATAGTAGATAGATAGATAGATAGTAGATAGATAGATAGATGATAGATAGATAGATAGATAGATAGATAGATAGATATAGATAGATAGATAGATAGAATAGATAGAGAGATAGATAGATAGATAGATAGATAGATATAGATAGATAGATAGTAGATAGATAGATAGATAGATAGATAGATAGATAGATAGATAGATAGATAGAGATAGATAGATAGATAGATAGATAGATAGATAGATAGATAGATAGATAGATAGATAGATAGGAGGACGGACGGACGGACGACGGACTGTGGAGCTCCCTCCGAAAGCTCACTCCGAGCTCACCAGACGTGAGCTCGTTTTGAAAGAAAATGTAGCAGCATCTATCTACCGGTCACAACAGACTAGAATATATAAATTATGGTATTCTCAGCACTGAATAATGCAAGATACTGCTTCATTTAATTTATTCAAAATATGCTTCATATGAAAGTCAGCTAGGAGATCTCATATGTGATTCAGTCACAACAGATCGATGTTCTTGTCTGGGATGGGCGTGAAATCTTTGTTGGCGTGCATCTACTTCCAAGAGCATGATGTGCGCTTCGAGAACCAGTTCGATCATTCTGCATATCCTCACGAGACAGTGAATATAAAGGTATAATAGGTGAAGCAGTTCATCACTCACGTACTGTAGGCCCGTGAGCTCAGATTTTGGTGCGCGTTAAAGAACCCTAGAAAGTCGAATTTGCTGGAGCCCTCCACTAGCCCTTCCACTACGGCGTCTCTCATAATTCATATGGTGGTTTTGGGACGTTAAACCCCACATATCAATCAACCGTCACTCAGGTACGCTTTCTTATTTTATTTTTCACACACTTTCGCGTGATTCGCTTTCAAAAAGCCTTAGTATGCTGTAACGAAGTGCCTCCTCTAAATAACTACTATTATTATATATGTAGAGGAGTGAATGCAGGCATCTCGTAGTGCACCCTCCGAATATTACTTGGTAGTTCTATTGTGTACATGTCGTATAAACTTTTCCTAGCGCGCCACCGTTATCTTCTCTCGGCTGTGCTAAATAAACGCGACCTGTAAGAAATGCACCGCCGGGGTTGTCACTTCAATCTTCATGCTTCCATGCCTCATACCTGAATGGCGGAGTTTGTTTTTCTTCCGTAAAAAGGGTAGTGAAATGGCGAGATATTGATGAAAACAAAGGTTGCCTAGCCGAAAACTTTCCTGGTTGCTGTACCCTAAGCTTGGGGTAAACATTTGTTATGATAGATAATAAAGTAATGTGGTACTTGAACAAGTACGAGGAATGTAGCTATAGGCATCCGCAGAGCAGCAAATGTATGAACGGGGCTGCTAAATATCTCTTACGTGCCCTATCTCATGTGGTTTTAGTCGCGTTTGTTGAATTTCAATAATTGATTGATTGATTGATTGGTTGATTGATTGATTGATTAGATTGATTGATTGATTGATTGATTGATTGATTGATTGATTGATTGATTGATTGATTGATTGATTGATTGATTGATTGATTGATTGAGCAAGTGAGTGAGCGAGAGAGTGGCTAACTTTCGGAGGCAGATGTTTTTATCAATGTAAGAAGCTGTACACTTAACGCAGGGTGAAAACCACGCGTGTGTCTGACTAAGCTACCTAGCTTTCCTTTCTCTCCTCCTCATTTCATTTGACCCGTTGCCACGTTTAATAGACCATGCAGTAGCTTTAGTTGCTAGCATGCCTTAGACGCGTTCTGTAACTGTCGTTTAATCATTCCCGTTCCTAAAATGTTCTTGCGATCTGATAAGCAGCCATGCAGGAAATCTGATGAAACAATACGTCTAAGTGCTTTGTCAGTGGTTGCCTGTCAGGTTACTCCAAAGAATTTCCTATAAATTAATACACTAAAGGATACTCTGGCGCTAGTTTCTACGGCAGCTGAAGTGATTCTAAGCGATGAAAAAGAAGAGAGAAGTGAGCTCCGTAACTGTCTGCATCACGGTGCGACACCTCAACAGTGGCTCACAAGGGATGGGGGTGAGGAGGGATTAAAAGGGTAGGAATAAAGGTGTAGAGAAAGAGAGATGCGCTAAGCCAGCGAGCGAGGACATATCGAGGGGATAGCCGAGATAGGAAAGATGGGAACACGGTCACAGGAGTCCGAGGACGGAGCACCACTTGCGAGAGCTCTTGTCTGCGTCAGGAGATGGCGTAGAGCAAGTCCAGTAGGTCAGAGCTACAACGCATGGCGCTTCAGCGTGCATGGGATTTATAGGTGGTACATGGATTTGCCTACTCTTCGTTCTTTATGTTCTGTTTGGCTTCGCATGCCTTCAAGCTGTTTTGTCACGAAACAACAATCAGCATTAGTTTATCAGTTACGCTTCACCACCTTAAAGTGAAGACAGAAATAGAAATATTCAAATTTTAACGAGCGCCTTTCTGTTTATACGAATTGAATCGCTGTAATTAAACTGACTGAAATCCTTGTCGTCGTTTCAGCCAGAAAGAAGAGATCTTCGATACACGAGACATGGCGCACAAATGAAGGAAGGATACAATGATCTCGACTGAAATAAGAGCACGATAATACTATTGCAATATTATTGTTGGAATTGGCATACCCTTTCATAAAACAGAGAGATCTCTTATATTAATGTACGATATTGAAGTTTCTTCGCTTATTTTTGTAGCTGCTACTTCACAGACAAATGCCGAGAAGCTAATTTTATAAATTTCTGATCTCTAGCACCATACTTTCGAGACACCTGTTTTTTTATAAGCAAGTGGGCTTCTTGCACGAGCTTATTACTGCACTAAAATAATGTTTAGAGATCAGGTGCAGGTGCACAACATCCGAATAAAAAACCACCACACAGAAGACAGCAACACTTATTTAGAAAATCAGTTTGACGTTTAAAAAAGAAATAATAAACAGCCTGAAAGAAAAAAATCTGGATAGTTCAATGTTTCCACATTCGAATCTTCCTCTTTAACTGAACATCGTATGTAACACTTATACCTCTCATACTCTCATATCGTAAAACCTCGGCCGTGAAGAAAACGCATTATACCGTTATTACGCCTATAAAATATCTGCTTGCGGCTAAGCAAAGGGTTTAAGCCTCGAGCACCCATGACGAGCGTAACGCGCGGCCATATTGCGATTAGACGTTATAGCCTCTGAAAAAGTAACTCTAACGGCGTACAGATCAGAAAACACACGTAATAAGTGTAATATGGCAGTATCCGACACCACTGGCGATACATGTAGAGCCTGAAATTTAACTATAATTCTGATAAGACAAATACTGTGTGCAATTTAACAACTTTATTACACATTCTTTTTTAAATTGTGCTCTTTTTTTTTCTTTTTTAAGGATTCATGGCACTGCTTTGTTATAAAGACGCTCTGAGTGAACCTTCAATGCCGTATTCTGACGCACCCCTGCATAATGACAATGCTACTCTCTTCTGTTATCTAGTGAATTTCAGAAAAATAAACGAAGTGTAAACATTCACATGGCTGCAAATGTGAGAGAGCGTTGGTTCACCGGGCATCAAGTAGCTCACTGCCCAACCGACCCCCGTAGAGCTCCCACGCTGGAGAAGAAGAAGAAGAAGAAGAAAGAGAAGAAGAAGAAGAAGAAGAGAAGAAGAAGAAGAAGAAGAAGAGAAGAAGAAGAAGAAGAAGAAGAAGAAGAAGAAGAAGAAGAAGAAGAAGAAGAAGAAGAAGAAGAAGAAAGAAGAAGAAGAAGAAGAAGAAGAGAAGAAGAAGAAAGAAGAAGAAGAAGAAGAAGAAGAAGAGAAGAAGAAGAAGAAGAAGAGAAGAAGAGAAGAAGAAGAAGAAGAAGAAGAGAAGAAGAAGAAGAAGAAGAAGAAGAAGAAGAGAAGAAGAAGAAGAAGAAGAAGAAGAAGAAGAAGAAGAAGAAGAAGAAGAAGAAGAAGAAGAAGAAGAAGAAGAAGAAGAAGAAGATCTGTGGGGTTTCGCATACCAAAACGACAAGATGATTATTCAAGAATCCTTAGTGGAAGTCTTTGGAAACTTGGGCCATTTGGTGCTCTTTAACGTGCTCTGACATCACACAGTGCCCTATGCCATTTCGCTCCCATCGAAATGCCACCACCGGTGGTGGGGTCGAATCTCTAACCCCACTCAGTGGCCGAGTGCCATAACGACTACTCCACCGCGTCGGACTGAGTTCTGTAATAGGCGGCGAAGAAAACTGTCGAAGAAAAGAGTACCAAGGAACAAGAGCTGCCACCAAAACATTTTGATAGTAAATGACTCCTCAGGTAAACAAGCAAGAGTCGTCTAGCTGCGATTTACCTTTATTTTGTCATTTTCTTACTTCATCAGTTCCTCTATTCTAAAATATACGCGCAGTGAGAAATACGGCTTTAGAGAGAAACTTTTCATTTATGGAAAGGTCGTCGCTGATGAATCAGAGCTATCTTGGGGATGAGTACGTCTTTGTGGACCTCTTCATGTTTCCGATGCTAGCTGGCCTCAACAGTGGCCTCAATGCACTTTAGGTCAGGTGCATAGGTGCTTTAGGTAAGGTCACTCTGCTACGAGTGGGGTTCTCACAGTGCGATGTTCGAATGATCCTCGGTGTAAAATGAAATACTCCGGGGCACTTGTTGTAACTGTATTGTGCGCTGAGGTGTTAGCTGCATAGGGAAAGAACTGGAATACAATATTACTTCTCAATGTTGTGTCGGTTACCGTTGCGGAATAGTGTAAATAGCATATCAGAACAGCTTACTCTCTCATGCATATACGGGACTAGATTAGTACAAAAAGTACGTTGTCTTGTATGTGTTATTGCAATTAAGCCGTTGTTTTCGAACATCAGGTCTGTCAACTCTGGCGCAAAAGCTCTCAGATATCACATCATGGAGCCTCTCGGTGTTGTGGCCTACCACATTAGGCTCTAATTTTTCTCTCCCTTCGGTGTGTGAGAAAAGTACAACCCTTTGCCCAATCATTTCTTATCGCTTATGTTGATACCCAGACAGCCTCTACTGAAACGTTCCGTATACGACGCCCAACAATTCCGTATGTTTCCGTAAGGATACATATGTTTCCTATATAATTTCTATATATATCCGTAAGATTCTTACGGAAACATACGGAATTATTGGACATCGCATACGGATCGTTTCAATAGCGCGAAACGCTAGAGCATTTAGAAAAAGAAAAATGGTGGAAGTGAAGGAGCAAGTCCCGCGAGTGCAAGCTTCGTCCAGCAAGAGCAAGTTTGGGCCGAATCCAGGTTCAATAAAGATAAAAGTAAAAAGTTATGAAGGGTTAATAAGAGTGAGGTAAAAATGTCACATCCGAATCCACCGACATCCCCTAAGCGAGCGCGACCAATCTTCAAACTGCCCCCCCCCCCTTTTTTTTTCTTTAGTGAAATAAAGCCAACACCACCATCCTAGTCCTCGATGACTAACAATAAGAAAATTCACAGCTGCTTGAATGGCCAGTACACCAGAAAAACTAAGACTCTTTCATTTAATTCTTGGTCCTAAACCTCGAGGAATGTGTTTACGGAACAATAGCCAGCATAGCGATGTATAAAAATGTACGTGTGACGACGCAACGAACAGTGCAAGAAGAGAGGCTTGAAAAGTCATTCAACTTTTAAGACTGCCCCGATCAATAAAAGGCCTGACCGTGGAACGTTTTTATTTTGTCCAGTTTATACATTTCTTGAGGCAGTGGGGATTCCCATATAGCTGCAGCGTCACAAGTGTCCCGGAATCTTCCTTTGACTCCCCCAAGGAGCCCTTCCTATGCCCATTTATTAGTGATTCCTTCATACCACGCATTCTGACGTTCCGGGGCTGCCTTTGCGCCACCTTTGTTTTTGTACCTGTGCTCGTACATGCGAAGCTGAGTGTGCATATATTTATTTTGCGTATTCTTCCCTCGGAAGAACTGTAAACATGGCTTTTGTACACGCGACATTGCTGAGTCGCCGTTACATAATGCGCATCCGTTTGAACTGATTAGCTTCTGAGCGGCACAGAGCAAAACGCACTGTGCATTGGTACACATTCTAACAAGATGTAGTTATCTTCGGTATATTAGTATACACAGAAACAAGAAAGAGAATCTCTAAACACACCTAAGCTTCGTCTTAAGAGGACAGGGTAAGCTAAAATATTGAGAAAAAAATGTTTTTCTATTTGCGTTACTTGAAGTCTGAGGCATTTTCTGAATCAGAATCTGTTGTTTGTTTGTCTCAAAGCGATTATTTTTTTTCTAAAAACAACATATTCAAAATCTTGTGCGGTGTTCTGCCATGCCCCCATTCTTGCAGTTGGCGCATCTTATCCACATTGGAAGGGTGCAGTGTGCTAGCTGGAGTGCATATGCAACATTCAGAAAAGAATGGGCCCAGAACTGCGGAAATGAAAGAACGCATAGTCATCAAGCTTTCGGTCGGGAAATCTATATCTGGCCGGGAACTTCTTAGTAGTGACATCATTGGTAAGCATTTTAACTACTATTCTTTGGCCATTAAAAAAAATAGAGCCAGCTTGGAGGACATACCAAAAGCTGTCAGGGCTACATATATCCACGTGGCATCAAATGATACCAATCCATTCAATGTACTTTGTCTGAAGGACGTCGGAACTTGGTGTAAATAGAACAAAGCCCAATTGAGTGGTGAAACATTCGTTCACTACGAACGCATTTCAGCATTCCTTATTGAAGCTGTTAATTGAAAATACCCCCAACTAGCTCAAACAGCGTTACTTGCTATCTCTATGCGAAAGCTCAAAGCCCTAACAAGTCGTTGAATTGTCGTGTGGGAGCGCACTTCCCAAAACGTTTTCCTTGGACAATACATATATATATATATATATATATATATATATATATATATATATATATATATATATATATATATATATATATATATATATATATATATATATATATATATATATCATGTGCGCACTCTTGATGATGTGCTCACATTAATGATGACAGTCTGTGTGAATGTGCTGAGCTCCTTTGAAATTTCGCCAGGACACTGCACATTGCAGGGCCTACGCACTCTTGTCCTGCGTCGACAGCTCTTTGTTGACAGGGCTACACAGCAGGCGGGAAAGAAGGCTCGCTAGGCAAGACATTTCAACATAAGAAGAAAAAATATATTGGTGATGATTATGTTAAAAACAGTGACTATTGCACACGCTAGAGGAAGAGAAGAACGAGGAATGGCACGTGGTACGTTAGCTTTTTAGGTGCTGCGCCGCCATAAACAGTGTCCAGATGCTCCGCTCTTCAGCTTCAGGTTTATTTGCCCTCTAAACGCGGTTATCTACGATAGAAGTTTTCGGAATTTACAGATTATCTAGCTGGGACATATTGAACGAGCCCGTCAATTTGATTGATTGATATGGGGGGTTTAACGTCCCAAAACCACTATATGATTATGAGAGACGCCGTAGTGGAGGGCTCCGGAAATTCAGACCACCTGGGGTTCTTTAACGTGCACCCAAATCTGAGCACACGGGCCTACAACATTTCCGCCTCCATCGGAAATGCAGCCGCCGCAGCCGGGATTCGAACCCGCGCCCTGTGGGTCAGCAGCCGAGTACCCCGTCAATTTCCCGTTATTTCGTTGTACGTTTGAAATAATACAGTTGTTTAACATTAAACGTAACTATTTCAAACTATCCTTTTTCCTAAAGGTGTTCTTTTATCAACTACTGTATCAAAAATCATAGATTTTGGCCATTATTGCGATAATATAATGGCGAATATGCTTAAGCAAAAAAAATTATTATGGGAGGAAGCGCTCATATTAACACGACTTTCAATAGCTATTACCGCGTTATAATTAGGTACCTGAAGTAAAACATTTACAAAAAGTTAGCACTAGAATTTTCTGAGATCAATATGCTACAGTAAAAATAGAAGTGGCTGATAATAACTACGACCTTAAAATAATTGCTGTAAGTCTTATGGAGAAAAAGGTACACAAACTTTGCCTAAAATACATTGCGGGTATAGTGCTAAACGCCAGGGCAGATTGGTCCCGTGGTCTTTGTGCACTGTGTGCACTGCAGTCAAAACATGGAAAAACGAGCCCCCTGAGGTATACACCTCTTTTCTGGTATATATATATATATATATATATATATATATATATATATATATATATATATATATATATATATATATATATATATATATATATATATATATATATATATATATATATATATATATATATCCCCTGAGGTATACACCTCTTTTCTGGTATATATATATATATATATATATAATATATATATATATATATATATATATATATATATATATATATATATATATATATATATTCAGCATAAAAAGCAACTGCGAAAACCGCTTGAATTGTTTTATAGCAAAAAAGAAATCTGCCTTCCAGGAAATAAGAGTTCTGAATGTGGACTCCGCATCATGCACTCGTTTTTTTTTTTATTTCGCTGAAAAAAAAAACACGTACCGGTGCCACAAACGGTAGCAGACGCCGGAAATTGCGGCGCTGTGCCTTCTTAGCTATTGGCCGACAGCCAGACAGTTGCGGAAATGGACCAAGTTTGCTATCGCGTATATTTTGAAGTTTGACAAAGTGCTTACACAAAGTGAACGATTCAGGTTGGCTCAAAGAGACGCTCCCATTACGTGCTGCACGCAACAACGCGAGAACATATGCATGCAGACTGAAGGAAAACAACGGTAGTCTATCGATTTATTTTGAGGGTTGCAGCGGGGATCTCGTGGCACACGTTGAACTTGTCGTGCATGTAGCGGGGTTTGTCGTACTGATGCCAAGGTTCTTAGAGACGGTGTTAAAGCTGTATTGCTGAAACAAGAGCATCTGAAAGCGTTAGCAGAGTTTGTTTTATTATTTTTTATTCCAACCACAGCCTATATATAAATGTAGTAAAGCGGAATACTCTTTTGCCTAATACTTGCAGCAATGCCGGAGTAGGTTCCATCGAATGTGCCCTGATGACAAAAATATTACGCCTCTTTGTTTCAAGTGCAAATCACTTTGGAAGGCCAAGCGATCGTATGATGTGATCATCATTCTTGACATGGCCATCTGTAGGATTCTGAACGCGAGCTTGCGCCAAATGGAAGTCTTATATATATATATATATATATATATATATATATATATATATATTCTTTATTCTTTATTATTTATTCAGTGAGTACCCCGCTTTGCTCAAAAAGGCGTTACAGCAGGGGGGTTACAGACTGGAATAAAACAATTCTTCGTTTATACAGCACACTTGCTCGTCTTGCAGCTGGTTCCAATCTCTAATGGTCATCACAAAAAAGGAATTATAAAACATGGTCGTTCTTGCTCGATACTCTTTCACTTTGCGTCGGTGGTCATGTCGACTAGATATGTAGCTGGGTTCACTGAAATAGTTATGACGGTCAATCCCAGTCCGCCCATGAAAAACAGAAAAGAAAAACTTCAAACGCAGTTTTTTCCTGCGTAAAGAAAGCAATTCCCAACCCAATTCAGCTTTCATAGCACTGCAGCTGTCTCTCCGCTCGTACCGCCCTAAAACAAACCGCGCAGCTCTGTTTTGTATTTTTTCAAGCTTATCAATCAAGTTCGCCTGCATCGGGTCCCACACAGGACATGCGTATTCCAAAATCGGTCTAATACATGTGAGATAGGCCGTATTTTTTAATGTTCGGGGTGCCAATCTTAGGTTCCTCTGAATGAAATTTAGAGCCCTTGCCGCTTTGTTAACAACGTGATCAACATTGGCATTCCATGAGCAATCATGCGACAAAACAACGCCAAGATATTTGCATGTTGGTTCGGTAATAACAATATGCGTATCAATGGTGTACGCCGTTACTATTGGTTTCTTTTTTTTGGAAGCACGCATATGAACGCACTTTTTGGGGTTTAGCGTCATTTGCCACTTCTGGCACCACTGTACAATACAATCCAAATCGTTCTGCAAATAAGCACAGTCACCTTTGTTCTGAACCTGTCGATATAACACACAATCGTCGGCAAATAAACGCATGCGCGACGAAATACCCACAGAAATATCATTTACAAAAATAAGAAATAAGAGAGGCCCAAGGACAGAGCCTTGGGGCACGCCTGATGTAACGTTAACATAGGATGAACACTTCCCATTTAAAAGAACGCATTGACGCCTGTTCAGCAAGTAATTGGTTATTCAGATGAACACATTTCGGTCGAAATTTAGAGTCTGTAATTTAGCTAGGAGAAGAGAGTGTGACACGGTGTCAAAGGCCTTTCGAAAATCTAAAAACACGCAATCTGTTTGTCCACCTTCATCAACGTTGGAAGCCAGCTCGTGAAAGATCTCTACAAGTTGCGTCGTACAAGAAAAACCTTTACGAAAACCGTGCTGCTCATTTATTAATACATTATTAGCAGTAAGATGGGTCAATATGTGCTTGGATAAAATGTGCTCGAAAATTTTGCATGCCACTGACGTCAATGAAATGGGTCTGTAATTTGTTACATCTTTTTTTGAGCCACCCTTATGAACCGGAACAACATGAGAAATTTTCCAATCTTCGGGTAGAGTTCCCGTTGAAAGGGATTTTGAATAAATTATATAAAGGTAAAGGGAAATTGGCAGTGCACATCGCTTTAGAATACGAGGAGAGATGCAATCAGGACCAACTGCTTTGGATTCATCTTGGTTTTCTAGAAGAGAACATATGCCACGGACACTCAGTTCTACCGGTGGCATCAGCGGAATCGTGGTTGGGGGTGGTTTTGAAGGAACGTCAAGCT
Source organism: Rhipicephalus microplus (assembly GCF_013339725.1). Taxonomy (NCBI): domain Eukaryota; kingdom Metazoa; phylum Arthropoda; class Arachnida; order Ixodida; family Ixodidae; genus Rhipicephalus; species Rhipicephalus microplus. The sequence continues at coordinate 280,136,654 of NC_051165.1, forward strand.
TGGGCAAGAACACAGACTGGAAATATTTGTTTAAACAGGTAGCTTTTGCTTCCTCATCAACTACAACCATATTATTAAAGCTTAGTTCAGCCACTCCAACATGATCAGTCCCACACTCTTTGATATAATGCCAGAAACACTTTGAATCAGTTTTCATTTTATTGCTGAGCCCTTCGAAATATTTCGTTTTTGCGCTTTCCACGCATGATTTATACTGCTCCGTTAATGCTTGTAATTCTTTCACGTGGTCATTGCTTCCAGATTTCTTTAATTTACCAAAAACCCGTCGCCTTTTCCGGATTAATCTCAAAATACCGGACGTCATCCATGGCTTCTTGCGTTTACGAAGCTCTCCGGCTTGTTTCGCAGGTATATACTTATCTACGAGTGCTAACAACTTGTCCTTAAAGCTAAGCCATAAATCATTCATACTGTAGTGTTCAGATAGGCATTCAAACACGGGCAAATAATCTTCTAGCTTTTCAACTATTCTTGTGTAGTCACCCCTACTGAACAGAAAAACCTTTCTTGCCGCACTATTTGAGGTGTTTTTACATTCTTTTTTGATTTCTGCAACAACAGCCATGTGGTCGCTGATTCCTGGAATAACATTGACATATATATATATATATATATATATATATATATATATATATATATATATATATATATATATATGCCGAGTGCTTTTAAAAATTTCCTTTCGCTGTAAATCATTTGAAAATTGACATTGACTCGCTCTTCACGGCGACCCAGTTACAACTGAAGAGAACAGTCAGTTTCGAGAAAGAACACGTTTCGGAGTGAGTGAAGTCAGTAACAATGAAGTGTGAGCCTGCGATTGTGTCACCAATCAAAGCTTGCCACCAGATTGTGTTTTACGCCTTACGGCTGAAACGCAAGAGCTGTTCTGGATACCTATTTGATTGTGTGTTTCTGCCGAGATCGAGAAGCAATCAAATATTCCAAACTTGAAGTCAGCCAGCTGCAAATAGAGAATGGAGAAAGCAACCATTTTCAAGAACTATTGCTGTCCTCTATCGATTCTATCTTGTTTTTGATGTCTTGGAAAAACGAGATCAGCGAGCAGTAAATGGGTAGAGATTACCAAAACGCGAAAATGCATTGACTTCGAGAGAGATGCGGAATGATAGGATTGTAGGAGCGTTTTTTTTTTCCCGGTTCCTTCAAGCTTTAAATAATGTGACCGGACTTTAGAACATGGACCTTTCGTGATGCATCGATCTCTAAGAGGCTCACTGTGCACACATTCCGCCTGCAGATATCTGCTTCAATCCATTCCTAAGCGACCATTTGCGGTGATTTCCTGCACAAAACATTATCAATTTTCGTAGTATATCTTGTACTTATCCTACTTTAAAACGGAATTCAAAAGAAAGCATTGTGCCATACGTTTTTTGGAAGAAGCAGCCGTCACCCATTTCACAGACGCCGATCACTGGGCCTATGTTTTCCAACAAAAAAGTCATATGGCCCAGACATATAATGTGAAAGTCGAGGAAAAGGTCAACGCATAATCCATTCACGTTACTGCTGAGGAAGCTGCTAAGTAAAAACGGGAGCAAAACTAGGAATCAAACTGAATCGCTGTTTGTTCCTTCACCTTCGTTTTGGTTTTGTGCGCTTTAGTCACAGTAATGTGTACCGAATAGCCCTTCACGACATCCTTGTGCAGACCATTCAAGCATTGCCCACAAGTTGACATAGCAGCGCATGGAAAGCGGGAACACCAATAATAAATATGAAGACGTAAAATGTGTCGCGCGCTTGTTTAAAAACACCTCTTATAATGTGATATGAATTTCAATATTGTGTGTTAAGTGCTCTAGTATAGCGAATTAGAAGACGAAGGAAGAACTGGGGTGTGCCTGGGTGTTTAATTATCTACGTCAGTCTGTATTTACCTGCTTGGCGTTCGCTTACTCAATCTTTAATTTTTCTGTTATAATAAACGTATTATAGCTTCTTGCGAATCCGACCTTACTGCATAGAGCTCTCAGACAAAGTTGACTTTCTGGGAATTTGACAAAACCCCATGGCGACTACGAAGTCCTTAGTTCATTCTCCCGGCAGCACGCCTTCCCCAGGATGTGGAAAATCAAACAAATGTCAAAATAAATTTTCGGTGAAAACAACTGGTAAGCGCCTAAAAGCAATGAAACCAAATATACAATGACATTCTTTAAATTAATGTGAAAGAAAATGAGTTTTGGTCTGCTTAGCGTGAAACCAGATATTTTTTCTCGCTATAAAGCTTTAGAAGACAAAGTATGGATGCTCAGTCGAGCAGGGACGCAGTTTTAGACGTTCCGAAAATATGAAATGACGAACATAAAAAGTCCACGTAATTGAAACAAGGCAAATTTTTTGAGTACCAGCCACACAGACTTGTGGGTATAATGAAGGTTTAGAGCAAACAAACAAAAAACGACTCCCAACGACAGTACCGTGACGCCACGTCCTTTGTCGTCCATGCGTCGTTTCTTTGAGCCTTACCTGAAGATATGTTCAACGTGCAGCTTTTCTGCCTCTCTTTTCACTCGTACTGAACAAAAGGTCCGGCTCATGGCATTTTATTGCTCCGGACACGACGTAAAAGAAGTGCTCCTTTTCAGACTTTACTTTTACGAAAGGAAAACTTTTTTTCACGCTGATAAGAAAATGCCCGCTGTGGAATAGATCAATCAATGTCATTCTCGTAAAGCAAAAATAGAGAGCGACTCGTCTTCCTACAAACCATTTCCCACTTACTTTATTTCATGTCGCCTTTATTTCCTCGGAAGCATTTTTCTGGTAACATTTCTGGAAACAACTGAGAGAACTGGCAAATGCGAGAACTTTAAACGAATGCCTGAACCGTGTTTCTACTAGCGTTCTTGGTGCGTTCTGCATTAGTCACAACCTGACGTGCATAGACAATTACATGCTCTGTCATTTTGTTGTCATCACTCCCTCTGTCTTAGTCGTAATCTCACTCACATGCGCTCCACGAGAACAGCAAAATAACAGAAAAACAAATACCAGCCGTTCACTAGCTATTATAATTGGCCATGCACTTAATTAATGGCACTGACCAAGGCCGGTGTCACATGGTCACTTAGGATCGTGATCAAACCAGATCCATATCGAACTTTTTGTTCCTGATTTGTTCTTTTGCTTTACATATATGCGTTTATGCTGATTTGAAATATGTAGTTACTTATACAGTAAGTTCAAGTGTTTTCATTTTGTGTCGTGACAATGTGCAATATTCATTTCAAACAAACTTCTTATGCCATAAACCTATCATATTTTCATTATTTTTATGTAACCTTAATCCAGTGGCGTTGTTCCAAGCCAATTATTTTTCACTTGTTCTGGGCAAAGTGCTTTTTAATTCAGTTTTCTCATCGCCCATCACACTTGCAGCTATCAAAGTTTGAATGCACCCGCAGGTGGCAAGATTGAATGCCGGCTGCGGTGGTGGCTGAATTTTTGATGGGGGCGAACATATTTGAGGCCTGTGTACTTGGAGTTAGATGCACTCTAAAGAACTCTAGGTGGACAAAATTTCTGAATCACTCCACTATATATACGGCGTCCCTTATAGCCATAAAGTTGTTTTAAAACATAAAACTTCAATAAATATTATATTCGTTACTGAGCTTGATGGCGCAAACGAAATAAATGCTATGTTGTGCAATTACGTTTGTCATCATCCCGATTTTTTGACAGGTCAAGGCTCCAGAAAAAAAAACACTATGCTTTTACTAACCACGACTCGAGACTTCGTGACGTTTGCGCCACCCACAACGCTGCTAAAAATACTGACTTGGTTTATAAATAGAGTTCGTGTCTGTTTCCCTGCTCCTTCGTATGTTCGATGTGGATTCATGCGCCTTTCATGGGAAAGCTGAGAGCGGTATAATTTTAAAAATCCGGTTCAAAAGCTGCAACGCATTTTATTTTCTGTTTTTTTTTATCGTTTCTTTAAAAAACGTTTTTTTTAAAACGAAAAGCTACGCATAAGGACGATGAATATGCTATTCCTTCCAAACAAACAAAAAAGCGAAAATAATAAGCTTAGGTTTGTTCAATTGTCATTTTTTGGCACACCAGAGAACAAGGCTAAAACTTGACACCCAATCTAACTGATTTCGTCTCCTCGAAGCGACTCATGAGCGGCGTCAAGCATGTGCTTATTTAGCCGCTGTTTCTCCTGGCGGCAGTAATTGGCATCGGCAACCGTACAGCGTATCAAAGGCGACGGTAAGTAGATACGCGCAGGGCTGCATGCATAAATATAGCAGGTTTTTTTAACATTACCTATAGATAGCAACGTTCGTTAATGAGGTAATTTACCCACAGATGTACGGGCCCGTTACTCGGGAATACCGCCACTATTTCTACCAGTCGTGGATACACTGCTCATACGGCAGGTCTGGTAGCAACAAAATAAAAGAAAAGAAGATACGAAAGAAGCACGCTGATAGAACGCCGCGTAAAATATTTACAAGTGGTCGTTTCACTTCTACCGAGTCTTCCAGCTAGTCGAGTGCTCGCGACTCCCATAGAGGCAGTGCTGTTCCTGCAGCCATAAATGTCCTTTCGTCCAATCAGAGATCCATTGGCCCAGATGAATGTATATTTGTACTATTCTCACAAACTCGGTTCGCTTTAAATAATTTAAACTAATGGCCGCCCGGGCGCGTTGCTTTCGGGATAAAAGTCGCTGCTTCAAATATACAATATATATAGAAAGAAAAAAACGGGATATGGGCAAGGGAATATATTTTTCAGCGCTTCATTTCGTGAACAAAGACATTTTGGGGTGCGTAAACTATTCACGCATAGAGTAACTCGTAATTTCGGCATTAGCGTGAAAGATGTGCGCGCCTTTTCCAGCTCGATCTTTGTGTGTACCACCGAGGACCCCCGCGCTACTTAAATTTTCGATGACGCCATCTGCCAATGGGTAGAAAATTAAATTTCACCGTGGCAGCGTTTATCTATCCTCCGAGCGCAGACAAATTTTCAAAAAACTTTCTGGGCTTGGTGTGTACAAAATTATATTTCGGTGGGTCTTCTTACATCATAAATTGTACAAGAACATATGTGTGCGCACTTTTAGAGAAATAGCTTTGGCCACGGCCGCACGGACTTTAAAGTTAGTTGAAATGCAAGCGCTAACGTATACAGAGACTAAGTAAGACAAGGACAATCTTACTCAGTCTCTGTCTACTTTACGCGTTCGTATTTCAAGTAATCATTAATCACCATTTAGCCAAATCAGCCATTTTGATAAATTCAAGGTTAGCCAGGAGGAATTTTTTTAAGCATACCCGGCCCTCCGTTGGTGGGGGTATACAATGGGGCCATACGCAACGTCGTCAAAGGTAAAATCACACCAATATAAAAACTGAAAAGAAGTTAAATAGTAACTAATCAAGATATGCTAACTATATAAACCTGAACACGAAGGTGCTCGAGAGAAATGAAAGAGGGGGCGTTATTTATTCATGGTAACGACATCTATTGTGCTATTTGCATAAAAGGGATTCTGCTTATTTTTACGGAGCAGTGAAGTACGGATAATTGGAAGCAGAAAATCAAATCTGAATTGTCAATGAGCGCAGCCGTCATGACTTACTGTAGTGGCCAGTGTCACAACACTGTCTTCCTGCGTTTCCAGGTGAGGACGAGCAGACGTCTTCATCAATCGGGGAAAATTGAAGTGCTCTGCATTTTTCATTAGATTTTCGGACTGAATTTCGGAAACGTCCGGCGCAGTTTACACAGATATGCCACCGCCCAAAAGTCGCGTTCAGCGCCTATGCAAGCGTATCTAAGCAGTACCACAAAGCATCGTGCTCCACAGATCACACATGGAATATGAGAGGTGTGTCATAGAAAGAGAAAGACAAACGTCAAGCGGAAAAGCAGGAAGGCTACATGGGAGCTAAATGCCCGGCTTGTTACGCTGCACTGAGAAAGCGGTAAAGGGAGCCAGAAATGACGTGTGTAATAACTAGGCTGTTACGCAACGCGGAAGAAGTTCGAAGCAGTTCAGAGCTGTATTTGTTACAATGTCTTCCAGGGTATATCTGTAGTAGGTAAATGTAATGTACATGTACCCTGCGGGAATAGTGCACACAATAAAACAACGTCTTTCCGGCTATTTCGTTTTTTTAGCAGAAAACATTTATTGCCACAACAAAAAATTGTACATACACATGAAATAAAAACACTGGCTCATTATTTCTTTAGGAAAGACCGAAAAGGCCTTGCTTTTTTCTTGCTCCCTCAACAGGTATGTTTCTGCAGAGGAACCTGTAAAGAATTTTGAAGCAAGGCAGGTGCAGTGCCACGTTTACTTCTTGAGTTCAACAGGGCTCTTGCTCCTCTGCCGCTTGCTCTGGCGAGTGGTGGCTCTCGGGTCACTGCGACCACTTGCTGTGGAGCGAGAGCAACGCACTGACGACCGTCTTCCAATGCCCAGACAAGACCCTTGGTGTTCTTCCACGTCCCAAGTCCACATTTCTTCACCGCACCGTTTTCGAAGGCACTTCACGACGCCAACAATGTTCATCAGCAGCTTAGTGGTCTTCGGAATTTCAGGGCAGTAATCTGGGAACACGTCCTTGGCTTTGCAGAGGGGACAACAATAGAACGCAGGCTTCAAACTTTCGCTGACCGGTTCGTACAGACAGGAAGCGCACACGAAGTGCTGGCACATGCCGAACACCATGCTCTGACTCGGCCCCAGACAGACCGGGTAGCTGAACGTCGAGTCGAAATCGGTGCGATTCATGGCAGAAGCTTGCAAAAAATAGACAAGTCTTCGGAGGACACGCACTGACCAGGGTAACGGGAAAACGAACTGCGTTCTATTAAGAAAACGCCTGTTGTTCGCACGAATTCGCATGAAACGTGCGACGCCGCAACACGCCAACCAATGCTCTATGGGCATTGGGTTTACTCTATGGGCAAAATAGATACGTTGTTCTTCAAACGTGCGTGTGCTCAGATTTGGGTGCACGTTAAAGAACCCCAGGTGGTCAAAATTTCCGGAGCCCTCCACTACGGCGTCTCTCATAATCATATGGTGGTTTTGGGACGTTAAACCCCACAAATCAATCAATCAATCTTCAAACGTGGCGTACAAAACAATGTTCACAAAGTGCATAAGAAAAAAAAAGGGAGAGGTCAAGATTAAAATCGCTCGTGCTCACCCTCGCTTAAGCAGATCGCTTTCGTGCTATCATCCGGCACGCGCCCGCCGAGATAAGCGACAGCGCACCCATTGCCCCACAGTAGCCAGATACTAGATTCAACCATGCAAGAATACGTAGCAGTAAAGAGCTGCAGGTAGACGCGGTCGCTGTAGGACGATGCCCTCGCTGATCAATGAAAGGTTCAACAACAACAAAAATGCGAGAGAGAAAAAAAATGAAATGGTGGCAATTAAAGGAGAAGAAAAAAAAACGATTCTATATCGTAAACAACCCTGGGTATATAGACCCTCATATCTGGATATAGTTGCAACAGGGGGCTGTAACAAGGCCTTACCTACCGATATTTTTTTTTGTGTGTGTGTTGCATGTAATAACCTCGTAACGGCCGGGCTCTATACGTGCTTAACCGTCTCGTCTCCTCACCTAGACTCGATAAGAAAAAAAAAAACGCGAACATAGGAAACTATAGTATACATACACTGCAGTTACAAGTAAACACCCTTTGACCATTGCTTTTTTTTTCATTCCCACGCTGAGACATTGTATACATAGAGGATTTCGGCAACCGTATCAGAAGTCGACGACTTTCGGGGGTGGCCAAACAAAGCTGTAGTGGCCGAGCGTTGAGACACTCGAAGGCAGCATTCGAGGCCACTATAACCTTGTTTGGTTTGTTTTATTTTTGTATGCATTTGGTACGCCTTTCTGCTTTTACGAAGCGCATACGTCTAGATTAACTATAGGTGTTGTATACGGGGCTTTTTCGTTGTTTACTTTTTGTTTTATATTCCAGCTTGTTACTTCCATCGTACACAACCTAACGAAATTAACTACACCAACCCACTATCGGTCACGTTAGCTCTATGTACCGCAGTAAACTAACTATATAGCTCCCCACAATCTCAAACTTTAAATTAAAAGTTTTTTATGCTGTGTTTTCATAGTTAAGGGGAAAAGAAACGAATAACTGCACCTTGTCTGGCCTTCGTGTTTCTCTCTCTACCAGGCGTCTTTTTCTTTAATTAAATACAATTTAGGAAGAGGTTGATGCCAGTTCGTGGTGCTGGCTCAACTCCCGCATAGTACATAGTTAACGTTGTTAAGTAGTGGCGAATCTCAAACGATACAGATAGGCATGCGTGAACGAACACTCACGCACTTAGTCTCAATCATCCGACACAAACGAATGTTCGCTCAATGAAAAAAGTTCACAAAACACAAATATTCACACAAACTTGATGTTTACGGATAACCTGAAAGTTCACTAAAATATTTTCATCGTAGATCAGTAGGCACTCGTGTAAAATGGCCGTTATTTGCCGCACCACAACAATCATGTCTGAAAAAAACAAATACTGCACAAACACAAAAATATTTATTTATTTTATTTATTCAATACTGTGGGCCTTTTCAGGCCTATACAGGAGAGGGCGTACAGAACGAATGACACTTCATATCGCAAAGAACAATAACGATATAACAGTATAAAGCAATAAATCAACAATGCACATGTGTTTCACTGAAAAAAAAACAACTTAGCATGATAACATCAACAGTAACATAGATATGCAGATGCAGGCGGTTAAGCACATGTAGCAATGTGGAAGCACATGCGCGATACACTGTTTAAACCTTTATTTCTGCGAAGATGGCACAGGATTTATTGCAATGCCTCTAAATGAATTTCCAACAGCGATGAAAATGATTCAGGTGATTGTGCACTGACAACGTCATTCGGCAAGTCATTCCACATCTCTATAGCTGCGGGAAAAAAAGAATGCTTCAACGTGTTACAACGTGACAGGAATGGGCGTATGCATTTGTCATTGTTAGTTCTACTGGAGTGACGGGGCGGAGCTTTAAGGTAATCATCCTTATTTAAATTTACCAGGTTGTTTGAAAGAATAAAAAGAAATTTCAGGCTGGCTAACTGTCGTCGGCTAGCAAGAGTTGCGACACGTGCTTGCAAACGCAGCGCGGAAACACTCTCCCGCCTGGCATACTTTGAAAAAATAAACCTAAGAGCCCGGTTTTGAATCTTTTGCAATGCATCAATCATGTTCTTTTGGTGCGGGTTCCAAACTATAGCTGCATATTCCAGAATGGGTCTATAGCTGCATATTCCAGAATGGGAATATTAGACGCACATGACGGTGAGGGTCATTTAATATTAACATGCAGTGTTATAAACGTGTTGTTTTCGCAGCGAATGCGTAAAGCCTTCGATCTCGTCAACTTTCGCGTTAGGTAGAGATTTCGCTAGCCAGTATATTCCTGCGCGTCCACGCTGTTTATGTGGTCAACCTTAGAGAAACGGAACGGCGATTGATCCGTTGTTCCCGCGTGCTAGCAGTCGTGCGACTGGGCTGTTTTAGTCGGGTGAGTGTGGCAGCTTCGCGGACGCAGGCTACCAACGAGAATGGCTCGTGTCCACAAAGCTGCAGCTGACGCCCAACTGGAGCTGCCTACTATTTGAACCCACCGCAGCACCCGGCCGACGCGCGTCCAGTTGTGCAAACGGCCAGGCACGCAATATTGCCCGAATACAGCCGCTAAAGCGATGGGCGTTGCCCACCCGCAATAACAACGCCCCCTGATAAACAAACACGAAATGCCCCGTTACGGCGATGTGACACAATTTGCGATTCTTGCGAAACTACCAGCAGATAACACACATGGGGCTGGCATATAGCATCGCGCGTCTGCTAGCATAATGCCGATCGCGTGCACGTCAGTATTCACTGTCTTTGTAGCTCTTTGTAGTTTATTCACAATCAAAAAAATACAACATTCGGTATGTGTCTGAAACAAGTGCCGCGAACAACTCAAAACAGAACCCGCGATGATGGCTGGAAGTAAGTACGTCCCCGTTAGTGATTCATTGTGTTCTGCATAACAGATGCAGCAGAGAATATTGCAATTCCTCGTTCTAGCATCGACCGGGAAAACCCTCCCGTACAGCAATCACGCCAAAATTTTTTGTTCCATTTCCTTCAACATACGCGTTTCCACCACGCGACGTCAGTATATATGTAGCAAGAACTCTATATATAAAAAGACAATCGATGAGAAATAAAGCACAAACAATGCATTTCGCGCCGGTAAATGCGATAAATGCTTTCGGCTAAATTCCTCCTTCGCTACCGGTAGGTGGTGCAAAGGTACTCTAAGTACTACTTCGTTTTTGTTTTTTTTTTTTTTTTCGTTTTTTTAACAGTGTGACTGTTGAAGCCTAGCATTGCACCGTGATGCGCAAATAGCAATCATTTTTATCATGAATTGGTACCACGCCAACTTCGCCCTCTTCTTCCCCTTTGTCTTCTTCATCTTCCGATTCTTGCCAGAACACATACAAATTCTGGCATACCACGCCGCAAAAAAAAAGCACCAATTTTCGTGGTTTGGGATGCAATAACTCTTCTCTGTGACAAGAGTACAGAAGAAGAGAGAAAGGGAGAAAGACGATAGAACAACAAGATAATTCTTAGCACAAAAGAATTGCTTGGTGAGGTGGGATTCAAGCCCCTTTAGCCATGATCTAAAGGCGAGCATCGTATCTACTCGGCAATCCAAGACCACTAACGCAGCATGACATAGTCTTGTACGATGTGGTTAAGCAAGGAATCAGAAAGGGGAAGTGAGGGAGAGTAGGGGAGACAATAAGCTATAGCATAAAAATAATGAGAAAGAGACAACGAAAAGCAGAAAAGAATGGAATGGACAAAGAGAAAAAGTAAGTAAGAGAGAAATAGAGAGGGAACGTGTGACAAGGAAGAAGAATGTGATTGATTGATTGATTGATTGATTGATTGATTGATTGATTGATTGATTGATTGATTGATTGATTGATTGATTGATTGATTGATGTGTGAGGCTCAACGTCCAAAAACCACGATGTGATTATGGGAGACGCGTAGTGCAGGGCTCCGGAAATTTCAACCACCTGGGGTTCTTTAACGTACACCCAAATCTGAGCACATGACTCTACAGCATTTCCGCCTCCATCGGAAATGCAGCCGCCGCAGCCGGGATTTGATCCCGCGTCCTGCGGGTCAGCAGCCGAGTACCTTAGTCACTGGACCACCACGGCAGGGCGGGTAAGAAGAATGGAAAGACCAGAAAAAAAGAAATGAATATGGAGAAGTAAAGGAATATATATATATATATATATATATATATATATATATATATATATATATATATATATAATATATATATATATATATATATATATACATATATATATATATATATATATATATATATATATATATATATATATATATATATATATAAAGGGGCAAACACTGCTTGCGAGAAAGATAGAGAAGAGAGAGAGAAAAAAAATAAATTTTAGAGAACATGTAAAAATTAGCGACCCGGCAATAGCCAGGACTTCCTCAATGCCCTTCAGCTCTACTGCATTTTTAATGCGATGGCGTTGAAGAGCTCGTTTCGCGGAAATTCTGGCGTTGGGGTTGACGTCGACGTCAACGTCATTGGTTGTGAGTGAAAAATTATCATTTTATGCGTGACCGAAAAATTGAGAACGATGCAAATAAAATAATTAATAAAAAAATCCTGGGCCAGAGTTGGCACCAAAGCATGGGTCACTTGCGTGGCAAGCAGACGTTCTACCACGTGGCTACGCGTTTGCCTGGGGAAACGTTACGAAAAACTTCCTCTGCTTGGAAATGCAGCGAAAGTAACACATTCTTTACAACCACACGCGTTCTGTATACATGCTTCACAATACAACATAAAGTTTGCAGTGAATGCGCCATACAAGTGCCTATTGCAATCGGGCGCATGAACATGTGATTATCGTAACGACTTCGTGGTTTAAAGCTGGTAAACCACTACAAAGGCACACGCTGCGCCTTTTTCCTTAATGCAACGTAGTTGGTAAATAGCAAGTTCGAAAAGGTTTCATACACTACGTGTTTGAAGTACGCCCTACAAGCAGAATATCGCTATACGTTCAGCTCCTAATGGCAAAGACTTAGGATTCCCTAAATTTTCTTTTTGCGTTGCACCTCCATGGCAAGCGCTTTTTTTTTTCGCAGTCTATTGATTTGATTTGTGAGGTTTAACTTCCCAAAACCGCAGTATGATTATGAGAGACGCCGTGGTGGAGGGCTCCGGAAATTTCGACCACCTGGGGTTCTTTAACGTGCACCCAAATCTGAGCACGCGGGCCTACAGCATTTCCGCCTCCATCGGAAATACAGCCGCCGCAGCCGGGATTCGATCCCGCGACCTGCGGGTCAGCAGCCGAGTACCTTAGCCACTAGACCACCGTGGCGGGGCTTTCGCAGTCTATTAGCCTATTAGCCGTAATTATGCGTAGAACACAGTGGTCTTACAAAGGTTCAGTTTTACGAATTTTCGGGATCGCAACTGCGTAAACATGATCCACTCTATTCTATTTATTTATTTATTTATTTACTTATTTATTTAATATGAACGGATGGTCAACCACGAAAGGCAACAAACGGTAAGCAAAAGCACATCAAAATTGCTAAAACAAATTAGGAGTGCGCCTCAATACAAGTGGCAGCGTGTCCATATATGGTTTCCACTACATACGTAATCGCGGAATACCGATGATGGTATCAGCACCCCTGACCGTAATACCTCTAAGGCGACTTGCTCGTTCAGCAGTATGAAGCTCCAGAACTTTCGCACGTATGCACGGCTTCTTTTCTTCTTTCATTCAATTGAAGGTGCGCCCCCAAAGTTCGCCATCCACCGTTCTTGATAGTGCGGCGTATCTATCCAATTTAATGCCGTGCTTGCTGAGAGAAACGCTTACTGCGTTATCTGTATTTTTATATGATTTTCGTGGTGCTTAAGCCTTTTTTCATAAACAGTTGAAATAACTGAGCGGGTATACCTTGGATGGAGTGGTAAGTCATAAAAGTCGCACTATATCATTTCAAGTTCGCATGCTTCTCGTATTTCAGAGTTTACGACTTAAAGTCAACGCATCATCCCCCGCACGCAATTTAGAATGCTTCTGTCACGCAAACCTTACGCGTGCGCTATAATGACCGTGAAATTTGAGTTTCATGCCTAATGAAAGCGAGCGCAAACATATGCACTGCATTCGTATGCCGGCGCGATGTTATACGCTTCGTGCGGTTAAATGGCACATGCATAAACATGTTCCCACGCTTTTTCTTGTGTTTGTTTTTATGTGTGTGTATGTGTGTTTTTGTTTGTGTGTGTGTGTTTGTAATAATGCATAACCTGAACAGCGTAGACATATTAAGTGTGGCAATAAAAGAATTTTGTCGTTAACTACCAAGAAACTAAGAATTTGTAACCTTGTGTTATACCACCGAAAACTTATATTCTGTCGAAGACGCTACGATAATTCTTCGTGGAATCAGCGAAACAAATTTTTGTCACTGCTATTACATTATTTATTCTGCAAAAACTTCCTTAAGCCAAGCATTTAGGCCGAGGTACAACGAACGCTAAAAGGTAGCTAATGAAAACCAGCAATTTTTCTTTAATCGAAAAAAGTGCATTTCATTGCCATTGTGTCAAAGAACAAAACAAACCCGCAAAATACTCTTCCTTAATTCATATAGGGCAGCTAGGTGGTTAATTTTCCCACTGCAACTCGATCTTGTTTGTTCGCGCTTCCAACGAGTCTCAATGGAGATACAGTGCTTAGTGCAAGTGGTCTCTTGCCGACACTAGTTGTATTAGATGCTTTGCAATGCTATGCGGTGGGCCGAAAATGTGTTGCTAGCCGTTGAAGACAGCTTCCACATTCCGTATACGGGACTCACGATTACGATGTGCGTTCACTCTTATGACGCACCTAAGCTGTGTTCGCAGTCCGTCAGTGATGAATTTCCGTCCAAAAGTTTTTATTTCCTGCTGCACTCATTTAGCAGCCGTTTTCGGGGCGATCATGAAAGCGAAGTATCCGAGCATTTGAGTGCGCAATCGACGGGAGCTGATTTCATTGATATATTTAACATTGTTTGTTCACGGGTATAGTGCAGCTGAAAGATTCCCCGTAGTTGTTTTTCTTTCAAGATCTCAGAAACGGTAGGCGTAATTATGGTGGGTGCTTGCATAATTAGCACCTCCAAGGTGAAGGCATTGTTTTTTTTTTGTTCCATCACAAAGATGGTTGGAGTAGCAAACCGCAATTGAACAATCCCACCAGCAGTGACGTTCTCCATTCAGACTGCTTCAAACTTCCTTGAAGTATATCCTTTTTGAATGAACAGAGTACTTGCACCGTGTATAAGTGTCCTAGTAAGAACAAGTGAGCTGCCATGTCCTTGGCGAACTTTTGAGGGACATTTGATTTGGCAATGCCTTGTCTTCTTTTTCTGTATTTGTGAGGGAGACTTAGGCTGACTATATTTCGTTTGTTTGTTTGTTTGTTTGTTTGTTTGTTTTGTTGTTTGCTTGTCTTTTAAGACTGAGGTGGAACAAGTGGCTCTCTTGACCTTTCACAGTAACAAGATCGGTGTCACGGCGTTCTAACAGCAACTTCTTGCTTTGAAAGTTGAAACTGTTTATTTATTTATTTATATATTTATTTATTCATTTATTTACTTATTTATTTATTTGCTTGTTTCCTTGTTTGTTTGTTTGTTTAAGATACATCAAAGGCCCCAACAAAGGGGGTTTACATAAGGGGTGGACTATTACAATGCGTTAAAGCGGTAGGTGTTCAATCGTTGCTTTAATGTTGATGATACTGGAGTGGTGCACAACGTCAAGAATAAGCCACTCCAATCTTGTGCTCTCTTGAAAAAAAGAAGGGGGGGGGGATGAAAGGTGCACAGTGGTGTGAGCATTTGGCGGGTCAACAGCTTCCCCGGGGTTGATGCGGTCTGAACGACAATGGGCTGGCTTTATGGCGGGATTATGGGGTGATCCATGATAGAACTTGAAAAAGAGTTACAGACGAGCTATACAGCGACGTGGCGAAGCGGTAGCGAGGTTGGCAGGAGATTTCACTTCGGTTACGCTTGGCTCGCATGATTAATCCAAAAATAAGAATCTTGCTGCCCGGTGTTGCACATTTTCAAGTGTTTGGTAGGTTTACCCTGGTGATGGTCCCAAACAGCGCATGCGTATTCAAGTTTTAGTCTGATTAGTGCCTGATAAGCCAGTAGCTTGGCAGAGGAGCTAGATAGTGGTTTCGACGTAGAGAGTCAAGAGCACGGTTTCCTTCTTTGGTAACGTGCGTTAAGTAAAATACCGTGTTAAATAAGACGATAAATGGGTAAATAGATACTTGTATGTACTTACAGATGAAGTTTCAGTTTTGCTTATGAAGTATGCTAGAGATAGGTGGCACTGTCAGCGATTAAAAGAAACTAGCGACGTGTTAGTAGTGTTTAAGGACATTAATCTTTACACCAGGTTTCTATTTCTTGAAGGTCAGATGAAACTATATGTACATGTGATGTGTCGTTAATTGGGCGATAAATGTCGGATATATATATATATATATATATATATATATATATATATATATATATATATATATATATATATATATATATATATATATATATATTATATATATATATATATATATATATATATATATATATATATCGTTTTAGAACATTCTCTCACCCGCCGGTCGCGGGATCAAATCCCGGCTGTGGCGGCTGCATTTCAGATGGAGGCGGAAATGTTGTAGGCCCGTGTACTCAGATTTGGGGGCACGTTAAAGAACCCCAGGTGGTCGAAACTTCCGGAGCCCTCCACTACGGCGTCTCTCATAATCAAATAGTGGTTTTGGGACGTTAAACCCCACAAATCAATCAATCAATCAGAACATTCTCTCACTACACATTCTCGTCGATCGAACGAAGCGACAGACTTTGCACATCATTTGACAGTGCCCGGTCTAAGGTGCTAATAAGAAGGTGGCTTACATGTCCTGGAGACTTCTGGAGGACATTTTGATTGGCCGATTGCATGGTCTTCTTTCTGTATTTGTGCGCAAGATTATGCTGAGTTTTTTTTTTTTTGGTTGTTTGGTGTGTTGTTTTGTTTGTTTATTGTTGTTTGTTTCTATTTTAGATGAGGTGTGGAACAAGTGGCTCTCTGGACTTCCACAGTAACAAGATCGGTGCCACGGCGTTCTAACAGCAAGTACTTGCTTTCAAAATTGAAACAATGTATTTATTTTTTTTTATTTATTTATTTATTTATTTACTTATTTGCTTGTTTGCTTGTTTCTTTGTTTAAAATACATCAAAGGCCCCAAAAAAAGGGGGTTTACATAAGGGGTGGACTATTACAATGCGTTAAAGCGGTAGGTGCTCAATCGTTGCTTTAAAGTTGATGATACTGGAGTGGTGCACAACGTCAAGAAGAAGGCCATTGCAATCTTGTGCTCTCTTGAAAAAAAAAAAGAGAGATGAAAGGTGCACAGCGCTGTGAGCATTTGGTGGGTAAACAGCTTCCCCGTGGTTGAAGTGGTCTGAATGACAATGGGCTGGCTTTATGGCGGGATTACGGGGTGATCCATGATAGAAATTGAAAAAGAGTTACAGACGAGCTATACAGCGACGTGGCGAAGCGGTAGCGAGGTTAGCCGAAGATTTCACTGCGGTTACGCTTGACTCGCATGATTAATCCAAAAATAAGAATCTTGCTGCCCGGTGTTGCGCATTTTCAAGTGTTTTGTAGGTTTACCATGGTGAGGGTCCCAAACAGTGCATGCGTATTCAAGTTTTGGTCTGATTAGTGCCTGATAAGCCGATAGCTTGGCAGAGGAGCTCGATAGTGGTTTCGACGTAGAGAGTCAAGAGCACGGTTTTCTTCTTTGGTAACGTGCGTTAAGTGAAATACCGTGTTAAATAAGACAATAAATGGGTAAATAGATACTTGTATGTACTTACAGATGAAATTTCAGTGTTGCTTATAAAGTATGCTAGAGACGGGTGGTACTGTCAGTGATTAAAAGAAACTAGCGACGTGTTAGTAGTGTTTAAGGACACTAATCTCTACACCAGGTTTCTATATTATGAAGGTCAGATGAAACTTCATGGACATCTGATGTGTAGTTAATATATATATATATATATATATATATATATATATATATATATATATATATATATATATATATATATATATATATATATATATATATATATATATATTGTGAAGAGGTTTATTAGCCGTTAAAGGCAGCGACGAGACAGCGTGATGAACCGTCCAGCGATCGGCACAGCAACGAACCGAAGCACGAGCCGAGAGAGCCGGGCGTTGGCGATGCTGCTCGCTGCAGGCACATCTTCTTCTTCACAATCGCCCCCGCTGAAAAAAGGAGCCATCCTGGCGACTTTAAGAAGTTTCAGGCAAAGGCTCATGGTACGGTTTCAGTCGGGAAACATGCACGATGTCACGTGCACGCCGGCGCATGTCGTCCGATCGGGAAACTGGTTCAATTAGGAAATTAACCGGAGAGGTTTTCTCCAAAACGGTGTAAGGTCCCTCGTACCGCGGGACAAGTTTCGAGGAGAGTCCCGGTGTTTGGTATGGGATGGCAAGCCACACAAGAGACCCTGGGGCGTAGCTGGGATCCGGAAGAGAGGTGCTACGGGTTTCTTTCTGGCGTTGTTGCTCTTCCGAGGTGAACGCACGGGCGAGCTGGCGGCACTCTTCGGCTTGTCTAGCAGCATCGGAGATAGGTGGACACTCGGAAGCATCAGGACGGTAAGGAAGTAGGGTATCAATTGTATGGGAAGGCTCACGTCCGTAAAGAAGAAAGAAAGGTGAGAATCCCGTGGTGGTTTGTATTGCGGTGTTATATGCGAACGTGACGTATGGGAGAACACGGTCCCAGTTGCTATGATCAGATGCCACGTACATTGAGAGCATATCACCTAGCGTGCGGTTGAACCGTTCCGTTAGTCCGTTAGTCTGCGGGTGGTATGCTGTCGTTTTCCGATGAATGACGTGGCATTCCGAAAGCAGAGTTTCGACGACCTCGGAAAGGAAAGCGCGGCCTCTGTCACTAAGGAGCTCTCGAGGTGCACCATGTCGAAGGATAAAGCGTTGCAAAATGAAAGAGGCGACATCCTGAGCTGTAGCGCTCGGCAAAGCGGCTGTTTCGGCGTAGCGTGTCAGGTGGTCAACCGCCACTATAATCCACCGATTACCATCTGGTGTCAATGGAAGGGGACCGTAGAGATCAACGCCGACGCGATCAAATGGCTTGGCAGGGCATGGAAGTGGCTGCAATGCGCCAGTCGCACGTGGCAGTGTTGATTTACGTCGCTGGCAGTCAGGACAGCACTGCACAAATTTACGTACAAAATTGTACATGCCGCGCCAGTAATAGCGATGGCGAAGGCGTTCATATGTTTTGAACACTCCGGCGTGGCCACATTGTGGATCGTCGTGAAGGGAGGCGCATACTTGCGATCGTAAAGTGCGTGGAATGACCAGCAACCACCGGCGGCCATCGGGAGCGTAGTTGCGTCGATGAAGAAGTTGATCGCGGATGGCGAAATGGAAAGCTTGACGTCGGAGGGATCGAGATACTGGAAGGTTGGGCGTGCCAGATAAATATTCGATAAGAGAGGCGATCCACGGGTCACGACGTTGTTCGGTGGCAATCGAGTCGAGATTTAGCGATGACAAGGTCTGGAGGCAAGTGTTTCCGCACGTCTGATCTGGTGGTAAAGGTGAGCGAGACAGGGCGTCAGCGTCAGAGTGTTTGCGTCCGCAGCGGTATTCGACGCGAATGTCGTACTCCTGGATGCGGAGTGCCCATCGCGCAAGGCGGCCAGAAGGGTCTTTCAACGTGGAGAGCCAGCAAAGCGCGTGGTGATCAGTTACTAGATCGAACGGGCGGCCGTATAAGTACGGCCGGAACTTTCCAAGCGCCCACACCAGAGCCAAACACTCTTTTTCTGTCACGCTGTAATTAGTTTCGGCTTTCGTCAGAGTGCGGCTAGCGTAGGCTACAACGTATTCTGAATAGCCGGGCTTTCGTTGAGCGAGGACCGCGCCTAGCCCGACGCCGCTGGCGTCGGTGTGCACTTCGGTAGGAGCCGTCGGGTCGAAGTGGCGAAGAATAGGTGGGGAAGTGAGCAGACGGCGCAGAGTAGTGAAGGCAACGTCACATGCAGGGGACCAGGAGGTGAGGTTCACGTCACCGCGAAGAAGCTGGGTTAACGGTGACATGATAGATGCAAAATTTCGAACAAAGCGCCGGAAATAGGAGCATAGGCCTACAAAGCTGCGAAGTTCTTTCATGGTCGTCGGCTTGGGAAATTCTGCGACTGCTCGAAGTTTTGCTGGGTCTGGTAATACGCCGTGCTTGGACACGATGTGACCTAGGATGACGAGCTCGCGTGCAGCGAAGCGGCATTTTTTCAGGTTAAGCTGCAGACCAGCGTTGGTCAGACAGCTCAAAACGTGCCTGAGGCGAAGGAGGTGCGTAGGAAAGTCGTGGGAGAAAACCACGACATCGTCGAGGTAACAGAGGCACATATTCCATTTGAGGCCACGTAGCGTATTATCCATAAGACGTTCAAACGTGGCAGGCGCGTTACAAAGCCCAAAGGGCATGACGTTAAATTCATATAGTCCGTCTGGTGTAGTAAATGCCGTTTTTTGGCGATCGGCTTCTGCCATTGGGACCTGCCAGTAGCCAGACCGCAAATCTAGTGACGAGAAAAATTCCGCTCCGTGAAGGGTGTCAATGGCGTCATCAATGCGCGGCAAAGGATAGACGTCCTTGCGGGTTATCTTATTCAAACGACGATAGTCCACGCAAAATCAGATAGATCCGTCTTTCTTACGCACCAGGACGACGGGAGACGCCCAGGGACTGTGGGATGGTCGAATGACGTCTCTACGAAGCATATCTTCAACTTGATCGTTGATGACGCGGCGCTCTTCAGCGGAGACACGGTATGGTCTTTGACGCAGTGGCTGGTGTAGGCCGGTGTCAACATGATGTTTGACTTGTGATGTGCGGCCCAGTTGAGGTTGCGACACATCGAACGAACTCCTGAACTCATGCAGAAGATTCAGCAGGTCGGCATGTTCGGTGGGAGTGAGAGTGTCGGCGATGGCGCTGGAAAACGTATCATCGGACGACTCCCCGAGTGCCGACAGTGCTTTTGGGTGGTCGCAGTAGTCGTCCGGGACATCAAACAAAAGCGAAGGGTCGAGATCCTGCACGCGGCCGAGACATTCCCCCGCAAGCAATGTGACAGGTGTGGAAAGCGGATTGCTTACGAACATGTTGCTTCTTCCGGCGGCAAGATCAATTGTTGCGAAAGGCAGCGGCAAAGCTCGACGACTTTTGAAGATATCGGAAGGCATAAAAAGAACTGTAGCGTCAGTGTAGGCGTTGCATGAAACGGGAACAAGGGCGAAATTTCCAGGCGGAATATCGGTATCTTCATGAACGAGCAACTTCGGCGGCTGAGGAGGAGCGTCCAGTAATGGGACATCACACAAGGGTGAAAACTCAACTTCGGCGCGTGCGCAGTCTATGACGGCATTATGGCGGGATAGGAAGTCCCACCCGAGGATGACGTCATGCGAACAGACAGGAAGAACAATAAACTCCACGATGTAAAGAATGCCTTCGATGGAGACTCTTGCAGTGCAGGCTGCGAGAGGCGTTACTTGTTGTGCGCTTGCGGTGTGAAGCGACAGTCCCGAAAGCGGCGTCGTTACTTTGCGTAATAAACGGCAGAGATTAGCGGCAATAACAGAAACAGCGGCGCCAGTGTCGACAAGGGCGAAAGTACGATGACCTTCAACAGTTACTGCGACCACATTAGCAGGAGAGGAGCGAGGGCTTAGACAGTTCGAAAACGGCGCAGTTCTTGCCTCTTGAACTGCGTTGCTTAGTTTTCCTGGTCAGAAGGTCTGGGCCGGCGACGCATTGGGGAGGGCGATCGCCGACGAGGAGAGGGTGCGCGCGGCGTCACGAAGTCGGGGTCGTTAGGAGGGGCATAGCGAGGGGACGAGACCGGCCCGTATTGCGCGAAGGGTTGGCTGCCGGGTTGCGACGATCGGACATAGTCGCCGAACGTCTGAGGTCGACGGCGGCAGTAGCGGGCAACGTGTCCGGGAGTAAAGCAGGCGTAGCATATCGGTCGGTTATCGCGCGTCCTCCAAGAATTGGCTACTGGTGGTGCCGCCCAAGGTGCAGTATAAGCAGCCGGGTGTGCGGGCTGTGGGCGCGAGGTATAGGGTGGTTGCGGAAGCCTACGCACAGCGTCTGCATATGTGAACGGCGCTGCTACAGGCTGCATCACTTGCGAGCAGGCGACAGGAGGAGCCACAGGCTGCGATGCATACGTTAGGGGCGCGGCCACAGGCTGCACGGCTGGCGGATAGGCGACAGGAGGGCCTACCAGCTGCGCGGCACTCTGGCAGTGGGCAAGGCTGGATAGAGGCGGCTCGTGGTGCGCAACAGGAACAGCTTGGGCAACCTCTTCCGAAATAGCAGTGCGAAGCGGGCAGGTAGACGGGTGGTGGTCTCGTGAGTGAAGGGCACTAGGGAAGTTGGGCGGGCGACTTCCTCACGGACGAAGGCTCGAACTTGCTGAAGCAGCGGTGAATTGTCCGGCGGGGTGTCGAAACTGCACAGTGACTGACCACGATGCTGAGGCTGCCGAGTCAGAGTGCGTTGCTTGTTCAACTCGTCGTAGCTCTGACACAAGCTGACGACTTCGGAAACTGTGCTCGGATTCCTTGCCAAGAGCATATGAAATGCGCCGTCGTCGATGCCCTTCAGGATGTTTTAACCTTGTCAGATTCGGGCATGGTGTTCTAACAGCAACTTCTTGCTTTGAAAGTTGAAACTGTTTATTTATTTATTTATATATTTATTTATTCATTTATTTACTTATTTATTTATTTGCTTGTTTCCTTGTTTGTTTGTTTGTTTAAGATACATCAAGGCCCCAACAAAGGGGGTTTACATAAGGGTGGACTATTACATGCGTTAAAGCGGTAGGTGTTCAATCGTTGCTTTAATGTTGATGATACTGGAGTGGTGCACAACGTCAAGAATAAGCCACTCCAATCTTGTGCTCTCTTGAAAAAAAGAAGGGGGGGGGGATGAAAGGTGCACAGTGGTGTGAGCATTTGGCGGGTCAACAGCTTCCCCGGGTTGATGCGGTCTGAACGACAATGGGCTGGCTTTATGGCGGGATTATGGGGTGATCCATGATAGAACTTGAAAAAGAGTTACAGACGAGCTATACAGCGACGTGGCGAAGCGGTAGCGAGGTTGGCAGGAGATTTCACTTCGGTTACGCTTGGCTCGCATGATTAATCCAAAAATAAGAATCTTGCTGCCCGGTGTTGCACATTTTCAAGTGTTTGGTAGGTTTACCCTGGTGATGGTCCCAAACAGCGCATGCGTATTCAAGTTTTAGTCTGATTAGTGCCTGATAAGCCAGTAGCTTGGCAGAGGAGCTAGATAGTGGTTTCGACGTAGAGAGTCAAGAGCACGGTTTCCTTCTTTGGTAACGTGCGTTAAGTAAAATACCGTGTTAAATAAGACGATAATGGGTAAATAGATACTTGTATGTACTTACAGATGAAGTTTCAGTTTTGCTTATGAAGTATGCTAGAGATAGGTGGCACTGTCAGCGATTAAAAGAAACTAGCGACGTGTTAGTAGTGTTTAAGGACATTAATCTTTACACCAGGTTCTATTTCTTGAAGGTCAGATGAAACTATATGTACATGTGATGTGTCGTTAATTGGGCGATAAATGTCGGATATATATATATATATATATATATATATATAATATATATATATATAATATATATATATATATATATATATATATATATATATATATATATATATATATATATATTATATATATATATATATATCGTTTTAGAACATTCTCTCACCCGCCGGTCGCGGGATCAAATCCCGGCTGTGGCGGCTGCATTTCAGATGGAGCGGAAATGTTGTAGGCCCGTGTACTCAGATTTGGGGCACGTTAAAGAACCCCAGGTGGTCGAAACTTCCGGAGCCCTCCACTACGGCGTCTCTCATAATCAAATAGTGGTTTTGGGACGTTAAACCCCACAAATCAATCAATCAATCAGAACATTCTCTCACTACACATTCTCGTCGATCGAACGAAGCGACAGACTTTGCACATCATTTGACAGTGCCCGGACACAGGTGGCTGCCGTCAGTCGGGATCCAATCGACCAAACGAAGCACTTCGTCGTCACCATTAAAAGAAAAGAAGCCCCACTGGCAATCGATGGCACTCTGAGAGTTTCTGCGAAGAACTAGAACATGGGGGTTTCGTGTTATTGCACGCGGCCTATTGACTTGTCTTTGGCGCGCTGCATGGCCGAAAATAAATCACAGAAATTGATGGTAAGGAAGCATTATTTGTTGCGAAATCTCGTGCAGGGGCGCACTTAAGGCCCGCATTCGCGCAAGTTAGGAGAACATTCGCGCATGTCAGCAAAGAAGCCCGCGCCTGTGGCGCCCCAGTGTTGGTATATCTACACAGGCGGTAAATAAATACAGAAAGTCGGCGCTGTGGGCCCCGTAGGTCGCAACCCTCTCCGCCTCCGACTCTGGCCTGTCACTTAAAGTATATTTGCAAAAGAAGCGCCAGTTCATTTGCTCTTGCGCGAGGTTTAAAAATGTTTTATACTGCCAGTGAACAAATAACGAAGATTGAGAAAAATTGCTGGAATAGTAAAGCGTGGAATAGTAAAATTCTTTCGTGCAAGTTATCATTGATGGTTCGGCAAACTTCCCTCTTAGATAACGGGCTTCGATTGAAAATAAATTAAACTGCACAAAATAAAACCAGCTTTTTCAAGCTAGACTTCCGGAAGCACATATTTTTTCCTTCAATATATTACCAGATAAAAGTGCATTAAGCCGCCCTCTTTCTCACTTTTCTTTCTTTATTGCCATGAATATGTAAGGATCCGTGTGAACCAAAAGATATCAATCCGGCTGCTTCTATTGCGCACAAAAACACAAAAAAAACACGCCACTGTCACTGCTTAATATATATGCCCTGACGCTGAATCCAAAAGTATGTGGCGTCTTACAAGGAAGAGGAATGTGCCCTCTAAAGGCAGTAAGCACAAGTCTACAACAAGGAGGCAAAAAAAAGCTTCAACCACTCCGAGCACAAATAGTAAATAATCTCCTCTCCGAAAGCGATCAGTGTCGTGCAAACGCGTCTTCGTCTTGACTCCCTAGACACCAGCGGAAGTGCTGAGTGGTTCATTCGTGCAGGCAGGCTGCTGAAACCGTCGCCCTGACGTTGGCGATGGCAAGCCGTACTTCTTCTTCACATTATTCTTTTTTGTGAGCACCCTACACAATCTATAAACAAACCAAGTCCACCTCGTTTTTTTCCTGAAGTACACTATGTGGGCCGTATGCATGCACCCGGAGTGCTTGATCAAAAACAATGTACAGGGCTGTCGTTCCACCGAACAAGTTCTTCGTTCAACAGTGTTCTCCATTCTGTATTATTCTTTTTTTTTTTGCTCCAGAACTTTGTGATATGGAGTATCCGAGGCCATATGCACCTCAACCTTTCCACAGCAAAACAGTTAAAACAGAACAGAAGTTCCCCGCATTCCCGGATACCTTCGTAAAGGATACTCAAAACAGTGCAGACAGTATTTTCAGTGCCTCAGTTCTGTGAACTCTAGTTCTTTGTTAGCGAATCTTTTATACTTCGAATAGTCCGCCGCGATGGAGCAGCCATCACGGTGCTCCGTATAGTGCGTTCGATCCCGTCCACGGCGGTCACATTTCGATGGCGACGAAACACTAGAGGTCCGTGTAATGTGCGATGTGTGTGCACGTTAAAGAACACTAGAAGGACGAAATTCCTGAAGCCCTCCACTAAAACGTGCCTCATAATCATATTGTGGTTTCGGGACGTAGAATCTTTACACGTAATTATTTACAACCTGAATACTTCGGCAGTGAAATATACGCGAAAAAAAATAGGCGCAGGACAAGCGTACAGAAAAAGCCGCTCTCGTACGTTCGCTGGTCACATGCGTATTTATTGGTGCGTTGTCTCGATCATGGACTTGTCCGTGATCAGCCGTATCAGACGCGACGATGTGATCTTTTATTGTGGGGGCATCATTTCACGCTGTGACATCATTGTAAGAATCATCTATAAATGTTGCTGTCACATTTAGGTCGCTTGTAACAACTCAAGGGTAGCACCGCTAAGAACGTATATGAAAGCCCGATACCTGACATGAAGGAAAGAAATAGGAGGGATCATTGCACAATGAGAAAGAAAGAAACAAACAAACAAACAAACAAGCAAACAAACAAAGATAGATAGATAGATAGATAGATAGATAGATAGATAGATAGATAGATAGATAGATAGATAGATAGATAGATAGATAGATAGATAGATAGATAGATAGATAGATAGATAGATAGATAGATAGATAGATAGATAGATAGATAGATAGATAGATAGATAGATAGATAGATAGATAGATAGATAGATAGATAGATAGATAGATAGATAGATAGATAGATAGATAGATAGATAGATAGATAGAGAGATAGATTTTTTCCTATCTACTACTCTCTCTGTGTTATGAAAGGGGCCCTGCAACACTTTTTGAGCATGGTCGGAAAACATTGCCGATTTGTATTCGAGGCTCCCGAGAACACGCTAGTCAAATATTACAGCGCAGCACGCGCCCCAAAATTTACGATAAATTCTCAAAATCAGCTAAAAACCGCTTCTTCTTCTATCGAAAAACGACGCTACGGGCTCAACAATCACTGCGTTACAGGCCAAGTATCAGCCATTTGCTGATTTGAGCATGGTGTGCTCGGTCGTTACTAGAACCGCCGCATGAGGTCGTGACTTGTCCACACGTGCGCGCACACGCACTCGAAAAAAAAAATGGTCCGAATCTACACGTTGCACTGTAAATTTCGTTCAAAGACGATAGTCTTGCGTCTGGAGAGAGTGGAGAAAACGTTTATTTGTTGCTCTGCACAAGAAAATTGGGGAATGGCATTCTGAAGGCGCTGCGTTAGAGTTCCTCGAGCGTGTAGGGGAGGCGAACAAGCGCATCTAAGCACGTTACACACGAGCGCCACCTGGCAGTTATCTTCAAAAACTAAGACGTGCGCGACCACGGAGAAAGATGTGCGCAAGTCTCGGAGGTGATAAGGTGTAGAATGCAAAGCGACGGGCAGGTGCCACCCCTGTGTCGTCGTAGCAAAGCGTTAATAACACCTTCTTCATCATCGCGTTGCACTGTCAGCGCAGCGCGATAAACTCTACAGTCCTTAAAGTTACTTGTGTGTTCCTCTTCTAGTATAAAGGCAGACATTTTAAAACATAGACGTGTTGGTACGGCGCCTGAGATATGCGCAATATTTGCTTTTAAAGACGATAATTTTTAATAATTGACAATCACACAACTATTAACGCTATACCTTGAGCAATACTGGTGAGCGCTGCAGATGGGGTTGGCCGTTTGGTGCCGTTTGAGGTATCGTCAGGGCGCACAGACAGACAGACAGACAGACAGACAGACAGACAAACAGACAGACAGACAGACAGACAGACAGACAGACAGACAGACCAAATCTTTCCGTAGAAGATCCCCAAGAAAGACTATCGTTTTTTTAAAAAAAGAAATATTACACCATCTCTTCCTAAAGGGAAACGTGAAAGGATGCGAAGCAGCATTGGGGGTGCACACCATGTTCCCGTTTACGATCACTCGGTGTTACCGTCAGTGTGTACGGTTTATATTTTAGTGTTTGTGTTTGCATTACGTTGTGTTAGTGCGTTGCTTCCGTTAGCGCCGAGTTACAACTCATCTGTACGGGAACGAATCGACAATAACGGAAGCCGACCGAGTGCACGCGACTATATGAAATGGGGGAGGGAAAGGAGAGAGTGGGTTTAAAAGGTTCAGCACGGGTGACGAGGATAGAAAGTGACCAAACACTTGTGTAAAGGAGGAGCGTGAACGCCACCGGATAAAGCTCGCTCATAAGATGCTTCGCATTTAAAAAAAAAAAATGACTCAAGGTCACGATTCACGCGTGACGTATTTTCTTTCCTCGTGCGACTCCTCTCTCCTTATCTTCCAATGCTTTCATAGGAACGAGAAAAGAAAAAGTGCAATTGCAGCGTGCGACAAATATTTGTAACTCCACTCGTGCTGGACAAATTCCGAAAATTTTTGTGGAGGGGATTTCAATTGATTGATAT
Source organism: Rhipicephalus microplus (assembly GCF_013339725.1). Lineage (NCBI taxonomy): Eukaryota > Metazoa > Arthropoda > Arachnida > Ixodida > Ixodidae > Rhipicephalus > Rhipicephalus microplus. The sequence continues at coordinate 280,164,161 of NC_051165.1, forward strand.
GTGGGGTTTGACGTCCCAAAACCACCATATGATTATGAGAGACGCCGTAGTGGACGGCTCCGGAAATTTCGACTACCTGGGGTTCTTTAACATGCACCCAAATGTGAGCACACGAGCCTACAACATTTCCGCCTCCATGAGAAATGCAGCTGCCACAGCCGGGATTCGATCCCATGAAATGCGGGTCAGCAACCGAGTACTGGCGGGGAGTTCGTGCAGCAATAAGCTCTGTTAATGTGAATCCATTCTAAAGCTACTTGAAAAAGTGTTGCAGGGTCCTTTAAATTCAGGCTGGTCAACCTCACTGCATGAGAGAGGGTGGGGAAAACTCTGCCTGCGTGAATGAAGACTTCTCCTGTCTCTTCGTTTATTTTAAACTGTGAATAAAACTGATTCTCTCCTCTAAAACTACAAGGACACTGACTTGGCAAACAACTGCAGTGCGGGACTAATCGACCAGCAGACAATCGTACCTGCAGTCAGTACCCCACCATCACAACGCAAACTACTGCGTTTTCATTTTCGCGAATCCATTCACCGCACTTCGTGTTTCTTTCCGCGAACTCATCACGGAAAAACGGGGGACATCCCAGGCGACCTTACTGTTATTTCCGCCTTCACCTTAACTCGTCAGGTTTGGTCAGTTTGCGTTGACTTCATCAGCAGCGTAGTTTTTCCGCTGACAGCTTTGCGGTCAATGAAAGTTTCGGCACCAGAATTCATACGGACTGTCTTCATGCTCTTTTTTTGTTGATTTTTTTCAGTAAAGCGAAGATCAATAAGGGCAACAGACTACGGTCATTATCTTAACACGTCCTCGGTCGGCCGAGTCGATCGCGACATCTGTGACAGACGACTTGCGGTTTTGTTGGCTCAGCGGAAGGAATGGAGCAACAATACCGCAACCAGAGATTCGAACCCCGTTCTGACCCCGAGACAATTACAATCCAACTTGCGCCTCCTCGCTCACCTGAATTCGATAGCAAACCGGACAGCTCCAGCAATGAGTTTTCGTTGGCGCATTCACTAGCTTTCCGCGCAAGCACTGGCGAAAAACTATAGACGAGGGTGCGATGGTGAAGAAACAGGGAAGTGACGCACTGTGTGGCCCGCGAGAGCGATGGGGTGCCGTTAATCAGCGCCCGTTGGCCGCACGTTCGCTTCACGCTGAGGTCCCTCGCCGGTTGAGTGCTTGTCTTCAATCTGTGCGCTCGGCCCCTCCTGGGGACCTTATGAACAGGAGGCGCTAGTTCCCAACCAAAGCGCCCCATTAGGCTCGGCATCCACCCTCTTCCCGAGGCCTTGTCGGCCCTGCTGGACGCACCGAACCAAGCGTCATGCTTCATCGGACGGATGCCCAACGGTATAGCCTGTAGCTTGGCCTATATATTTCGGTGTAGAGCCGCGCGCAGGTTCCTGCAGGATGAGCGTCATTCATTACACCAAGCCTAGTGGCGCGCTTGTTCTAGCAACGATAACCGCGTCAAGTGAACAGCGGTTGAGGTCACACACAGACTTCATTGCCATCTCAAACATTCTGCGGAACTGCTTACTCGTAAGGGCTAGAAATGGTTGCAATAAGTGAAGTGAAAGCAAGTGAGAAGTATTACTTCTCTTCTACCTCAGCAAGGTGTCACCCTCATTTTTGATTTGGTAAACACTTTCGCTAGAGAAAACGTTAGCTCCTGCGTCGATAAAACACTTTTGTCTCAACGAATTAAAAGAAATGTACTCATGTCTCTTCGCCCTGTATCGCATATATTTTTTAGAAGATAAACAGTGTGCGTGTGTGATTACGTGTTTTCGTCTGTGTTAATTCTCTTTTTCTCTCTCTCTCTCATACTTTTCTTTGAAATCTTGATCCTTCCAAGTAGCTTTTTTTTTTGCGTTCTTCGAAAATTTCATTGACAAGCGAATATTTATGCGTCGAACAGTATACACTCTAAAGTCTACTCAGCTGGCCAAGTTCTCACGAAGATATCAGTGTAACGTTAACTTCGCACGGCAGTCACCAGAATTTTCTATATAATCGGAAAACAGAACTTACATTCATGCGTCAGGATATTACCGAGGCTCTCACAATGCAATACAAGTGAAGTATCTAAGCTTATACTCTACCCAGAGTGTATGTATACGTAAGACTTCATTTAGCTACTTCCCTCGCTCATTATGCGTACCCACCTGACCATGGTTGAGAGCACCCGAGATGTCGCCGCAGCATAATGCGATTAGAACACCGCCAAGGCGTAATCTCTGTGGTCTATAGAAAAGAACAAGAATGTACTGCATCGGCTAATACTCGAAGCTGGCTCTGAAACCCAGCTTTGCAGACAAAAGCAGTGGAATGCGTGCGCTTCTTTCTGTGCAATGGCGTATTTAGTACTCAGCTTAAACGATGACCCAAATAGCGTATACATGTTCGCCGTTTAGTGTATATAGGCTTGCGTCAGTATATAAGCTGACGGCTTTGGGTTAACGAAACTTTCGGGGCTATCTCGTTAAGGCGATAAATGCCCACCGGATCCAGGGGTCAGTGAACAGCCTCCGGCAACTCATAAGTTGTAAGTATAAAACTGAGCGTGATGGACTTGCCGTTTATTGCTTCCAGCTTTCACAAGTGTTCACGTCAGCCTGCGCAAAAAAGAAAGCCAGACGCGGAACGAGCTACAGCTATAGAGCACGTTCGCTTGTAAAGCCTGAGTGAATAAAGTCTGCCGAGAAAGCTGCGAACAGAAACCCCCCTTCTCCTCACCCACCGCCAAAATAAAGAAACGCAGCATCGACGAAGGTATTAATCACGAAATGATCATGGGTTATTGCTGGTGTCGGCTGCTTTTAGGAGCTAGAGTCTATATACAGGGCTGGAGCGTCTTCAATGTCTTATGTCACCCTTTCGCCATAGACCTAATGAACAGTTAGCGGCTGAAATAAGGCTTCTTCATCAGCAAGCAATCGAGAAACAGCACAGCATAGTGTGTCAGTGAATAACAGGTCATTGCGGTATATATGGCAATGACCGTGCAAATGAGGCCGCTAGATCTGCATACGATGGTACCCAATACACTGCCATCCCGTTCTCAAGAACCAACGCAGCTACAAGACTTCGTTCACTTGCACGTGACCTCACACTGGTACAGTGGAACTCAACAGACTTCACAAACGCGCGCCTGCATAACTTGGATCCCTATCTGCAGCTTCGTCTTCTTTCAGGGATATCTCGAGCTGAGGAGACTCTTCTATGCCATCTGTGGCTTGCGAGTGGCCTTCACGAACGCGTATACTCCTATCTCATTGAAATAACCAGCATTTCCACATGAACGTACCGCAGCTGCGAAGAAACCATCGCGCACCTTCTATGTGAGTGCACCCATTTCAACGCGCCAAGTCAAGAACTGACTGCAGCTCTAGATAGACTGGATGATCGGCCTTTGTCGAAACAAAGGATTCTGGGTCATTGGCCGAGCCCATCCTCAGCCCAGAAGGCTTTGAAAGCGCTTTTTTTTTTTGCGGACAACTGGCCTCCGAGACAGATTTTAGTGTCGTGTACTCTGATGTTGCCTTTCCTCTGTCACTGTTTGTTGTAATTTCTCTCTCTCTCTCTTCGCAACAGTTATTTTTATCATCTTTTATTCCCCTCACCTCTTTCCCCAGCACACGGTAGCCAGCCGGCCTAAGAACTGGCTAGCCTCCCTGTCTTTCCGCTTAAACTTTCTTCCTCCTCCTCCTCCTGGAGCGTCTGAATTTCGCGGAATTTAGAAGGTTTGCCCTTTTTTAACGATAAATGAAGTCTAACTACGCAACAGTCTTATCCGGGCAAATTTGCTAAGGATAAAATACACCCCAAAACAAAGTGAACGAGAGAAAATGAGTGTAACTCTTTTTGACGAGCCTTAATTACCGCGTAGAGAACTATCTTCACCGAGATTTGTAACTCTCGTTTCGGTTCCCATGGCTCTCCACTCCGACAAGAGTATATACCCCTTTCAGTCAGAGTGTGTACAAATGGAGACGCCAACTTCCATGGCACGTCACGCACCACGTGTTTCATCAAATAGCTTGAAATTTAGCATGCGCATTCCTGCACGCCTCCCGAGTGGACAGCTGGTGATCATTTAACTTCATTATGCGGAGTATTGCTGCAAAGAGTCACTTTGCTGGACGCACTACCATGATCGACGATTGTTAGACGTGACGTGTTCTAAGACCAACGTCAAAGGTCTCTTTTTCTTCACTCGAAACAAATACAACCAAAAACAACCTGTGCATGAACTTCGAACCTAATAGCGGATTTTTTTAACGCAAGTACCGAAACTGACTGGTGGTAAAATAACTACGCAACTAGTTACACACTCATAAAGTTTAATTGCCAAAACTCACATGAAACAACACTTTGCTTCATTTTCTTACTTTGAATGTAATACTGAGTGCCCTGCATTATGCCAGGCAAATTTGACGCGTTTCTGACGGCGCATCATATTTCGTGACCGAAGGAGGTACCCTGGCCCACTGAGAGTTTCATACGTCGCAAGTCAGGTCTCCCAAAAACGTGTCAAGAACTCTTATGGGACGAAAAAATAAAATAACGCCTCTCTCTCCCCCCCCCTATATATATATATATATATATATATATATATATATATATATATATATATATATATATATATATATATATATATAAAGGAAAGAAGTGTATACCTAAGGAAGCTCGTTTTTCCGTGTTTCAACACAACATTAATGAGATCTAACAAACAGTAATGCCAAGGAATGTACAGGGGAAGTTATTAGAACCAATGGAATGTAAATAAGAAGAAAGAAAAGTGGATGAAAAAATAACCAGCCGTGAGCAGGAATCGTACCTACGACCTTTGAATAACGCGTTCGATGCTCTAACCACTGAGCTACCACAGCGGCCTTCCCTCTATCCACTTTTTTGGGTTTATATGTGAATTTAGAAGTAGGAGTGACAGTCAGCGCCATCTATAAGCCAAATGACGAGTGTGAAAACACTCTTATGCGCATGTTTGGCGTCACGTAGCACGTGAACTTATTATGAGCGGGCAGCTGATTAATTGTCCCTCTTATACAACCTAAACACACTAAGTATGCCATTACGAGACCCTCGTTCAATGAAATAAGGGAAAGAAGTGTATACCTAAGGGCTCGTTTTTCCGTGTTTTAACACAATATTAATGAGATCTAACAGACAGTAATGCCAAGGAATGTACAGGGGAAGTTATTAGAACCAATGGAATGTAAATAAGAAGAAAGAAAAGTGGATGAAAAAATAACCAGCCGTGAGCAGGAATATATATTATATATATATATATAGTCCAGTAGATCCTCCGTGAGCGGTCACAAGGTGGTTTATTTCGACGTTTCGGCCTAGAGTCTGGCCTTCATCAGGATAAAGGCGAGACTCTAGGCTGAAACGTCGAAATAAACCACGTTGTGACCGCTCACGGAGGATCTACTGGACTATATGCAACGCTACGGCCACTCAACCACCATGCCTGCCTATATATATATATATATATATATATATATATATATATATACATATATAGTTTACAATTATTATACAGCACGATTTAAAAAAAGCGGAACGGCTGTATGCATATTGTTCTCATTAGACTGAAGTCACCGCTACTAACTTTTTCGCTAATGACTATTACCTAATTATTGTAATTATATTTGTAACTCTAAAGGTACTCGCCTAATTACCCAAATGTCAACGAGGCAGATTTGCACCTGTTGAAATTACATCTGTCTGTGCTTTATTAATTGCGCGCTGGTTTTTTTTGTGTGTGTGTGAATAAGGAAAGCCCGCCAAATAGGAAAAATAACACCTTTCCATGGATGTACGTTGCTATCACGATTTGTATCTCACGGTCAACTGTTCTCATTAGAGCGATTACAGCCTGACTGTGCAATATCAAGGCGGCGCCTAACAGAGTGCGCGAGCCGCAATTTTTTTTATTTCTGCATTTCCTTCATTGCTACTGGCTGTCTTAAAGTGAGCATGTTCGACGGCGCTCCTTTTTGATGCGCGCAGCGGTCTGATAATGTGTTATTTTTTGTATTTCGCACGCTTTCTTTATCAACAGCACGCAATTAGTACGTTGCTGAATGTACCTCAGACAGGTGTCGTTTCAACATGCGCACATCTGCCTCATTGGCATTTTGATAATTAGGCGAGTGCTTTCTAAGTCACGATTATGATTATGACAAATTAATTAATTGTAATTGATGAAAACGTTGGTAGCGGCTACTACAGTTCACTGGGAACAATGTGCACTAGCTCTAGTTTGGCGCAACGCCGGTGTGTGTGTAGGGCGACTAGAAGTTTGACACCCTCAATGAATCTTAAATAGCACGCTACTCCCCGTTTCTACCATGCATATATGCGTATGCGCCGCGGGGAGTTAACAAGAAGAATAACTTGGAAGCTTTACATCCACTAGAATCACATATGCCTTTTTTTCTTCCACCTACAGCTCATAGCTCAGGCAGCCATTCATCTCACGTCTGAACTCGGCTCTCGTAGAGACGTTTTACGATCGAGCTTATCTGTACTCACTCTGCACGAGCGTGCTGAACAGACGCTAACTGCATGGTGCTGTGCACGCCACGTAGAGCGAACAGAATGACCATTTATGAGAGAGAGAGAGAAAATTAAACCAGGGGTATCTGTTTACATATCTGTACGTATACACCTACATTGATTCTATCTGTCACTAGACAGGTCAACAAAAAAGTACTTGTTTAATAAGTCGATGCTGAGGATCGATCGATTGATTGATTGATTGATTGATTGATTGATTTGTATGTCCATCCGTCTGTCCGTCAATGCATCTGTCAATCCGTCCGCGCTTCCATCCATCCGTACGTGCCTCTGTCCGTGTGTCCGTCCGTCTGTGCGCCCGGATGGACGGATGGGCAAAGGCACGGACGGACGTATGGACGGACTAAGCACGGACGGAAACACGGATTGATGGACAGACGGAAGCGTGCACGAACAGACAGACGAACAGACGGATGGAAGCACGGACGGATGGACGGGCGAACGGATGGATGGGCGAACGGATGGACGCATAGGCGGTTGGACACACGGATGGGCGGATGGATGCTTCGCCCCACTCATGGTCATTCACTCCATGAATATGCTGTGAATACCACGAATGCCGTCTAATTATACTATTCCCAAGGACATGTGCCCACAACACCATGTATTGAGCAAGTCTTTACCAAAAGGTGGCTACATAATACATACGGGGGAGGGAACGACCCATGGCCTAAGGAGCTTCGCCCCCAATACATCTGAAGCCAAATATTTAAGTGAGAGACTCTATCGGTTCATCACGACGCGGGACATAGCAAGAACGGTTGACCAATGCAGACTCGCATTCACGAAAAGAAGTTTTGTGATTTCGGCCCCTGCTTTATAGAATAAATGTGTCAATACGTAAAGCTGTGGCAATGTCATTTTCTCAAGGCTGCGATGCTCCTGAAACGGTTGTCTACCATAACAATGAGTTTTGGTGGTTAACGTTTATCAATCGTATGCGAGTTTTAATGAGCCCGATTAACTCATGAAGAAAACAACCATCATAGAGGCACGGTACAACAGGAGTGTTGGTATCACTCGGCGATACTTAAGAGTCACTTGATCGAAGTCATGACGCCTAGGGCGAAAAAAGAAATACTCACTTTTCTGTCAGCTGCGAACGGTATGAGACAAACACTCTGTCTTCCGTCTCCTCCCATGGCTCCGGCGATGCTGTATCGCACACTCCTGGTCACTCCCCCGACCTGGGGCACCTGAAGATTCATGGACATCGCGCACCACTGATGATCGTGTCGTGATGACAGTGAGAAACGACGTAGGCGAGACGCGACGGCGAGGTAATCACAACGAGTCGTCCACAATCACTCATTTCTAGTTTGCCTCCATGAGTCTTGCAACGAACATCTTCGCCGCGTTGCCCTGGAAGTCGTTGCTGGGTGGTGCACGCTAAGGTTTCCCTAGGGTCAGCATTACCGATCGCCGTATATCTTCTCGTATCCAAGCGCTTTCTGCCAATCTCAATCTCTTCCGTTTTCCATTTGCTGCTATTTATTGTGTTGTGTTCGTGAGATAACTTCACGCGACTTTGGGGCTCTTTAGGTTTTTAGGTCTAGTCCTTCGCCGAAGCCCATCCCCCAACTAAGAAAGTTCGTACCTTTAATAAAAAGTGCCGAGTGAAGATGACTTTTTCTCCACTTTTAACCTGAGTTACGGAACATGTTTCCCAGGGACATTCCTGGAAGCAATCGCTGAAGAGTATTCCCGAACGCGATTCCCCAACAGGGATGTTTGGTCGAGTCGACGTTCGCGGGGCAGTTCTTCCGTGCCGGTGGCGCGATGACAGGGAACATTTCGCTGTCGTCGTAATCCATAGAGAGAATCCTTAGCCTGACATTCCAGGCGGGCGTGGCGGTCTGCGGGACCACAAAGTCGAAGAGCGCGCCGCACACAGCTGAGCGCACGGCGCCGGGCTTGAGGCGAGACTGGTGCTGGTTTCTAAGCGCGCCGGTATGAACCTGGGGCGCGCGCGGTTTGCGACGAGTGAGGGAGGAGGAGGGGTGCCACGGGAACGCGATTGCGGGACGCTTCGGGAGTGGAGAGGGGGAATCGATTGCGCTCGCCCTGCTTTGCAACAGGGCCCCCGGGAGGGTGTTCTGAGCTGAAGGGAAGGGTGGAAAAGAATAACTGGGCACCTTGCACCTCTGGCGTAGGGTGAAGCAGCGGTACTGTATACCTGCTTTCGAAGCAGCGAAATATTCCTCGCCATACTCCCTCGGTGAGGTTGTGTCCGTTTCTTTATTTTCTTCTTTCTTTTTTTTTTTTGAACAGAGCTTCAATGCTTGCACGCGTTGTTTAATGCGCGAAAATCTAACCCCGTATAATCTATTTCCCTTTGTTTGAACAGGCAATGTTCGGGCTTGTCTATCACGATTATGTTTGTTACATCGTTATACGTCGAGCTGGTTTTCAGCGAAAGAGCATATAAGGTCGCGAGTGAATTTGCCAGCCACGACGGGCGCATTACCGAAAAACGTTGGAAGACGCTTGAGCTTCGCCTTCAATATAAGGACGTGGTAACGTAATCGGGTACCATCCGTATCTTCTTCTCAATCAGCCTAATAAGTCACTCTCTGCATCAACCGTGTCACAAGGAAACGAATGACTGAGTGCGTAACTCCGGGCGTTTCAAATTATCCTTGAACACCAACTTCAAGTACAGTTCTTGTGTGCCCCACTCGCAGGATTCCGCGCCTACCAGTTGTTCCCTCGCGATCTCCGATGACAGCGTAGTTCTGGCCGACTGGGTTGGTCCTACGCCCCCTCCTGCCACAAGTCCCCTACGACGACGACAGCGTAGCTCTAGCCGACTAGATTAGCCCTACGCCGTCTCCTGTCGCCGACAAGAGCTCTCGCCAGTGGTGCCCCGTCCTCGGAATCTTGCAACCGTGTCCTCCTTTCCTCCTTCTTTCCTCCTTATTTCCTGTCTTCCTACTTTCGTCACTCCCTTTCCCTGCGCTTTGCTCTGTCCTTCCTCTCTCGCTATCTCTATACCTTTTAATCCTATCCTTTAATCCCTCCTCTACCCTCATCCCTCGTGAGCTACTGTTGAGGTGTCCTCCCCCTGAGAGACAGTTACGGGGCTCACTTTTCCCTTCTTTTCATTTAAAATCACTTTCCCCGCTACGCCATATTTCTTGCTTTTGCGAATAAGCGAGGGGCCGAGTACACGTGAGTAAGGCAGCTGACGAACATATATAGGCTGGTGCCGGTATGACGAAAGAGGACAATTAGGTGAGGAGCACGAGCAGCACTCGCCGTTCCTCTGAGGAACACATTGGAGCGTCTGTTCTCTGATCTGTGTATAAAGGCAGCGTCTTTTCTCGTCGCGCCGTGTTCAAACTGTGCGCTCATGAACGCACTCAGGTTACCACGTTGGTCGTGGGAGGCGCGACTCTCAGATAAGGCCTTGGGAAGACTCATAATACACGTTGGTAACCCACTTTAGTTTTTAACAGGAAGTACTAATAAACGTTTGCTCTCTCTCTCTCTCTCTCTCTCTCTCTCTCTCTCTCTCTTGTGTTGTTCTCTCTGCGTCAATATTTCCAAGTGCTTTGTAATCAGTTTTAATACACACCTTTGAACACCTCATTCATTCTGCTATTCACAGGTTCTGACGCTCGGTGTTATTCTACGTTTCTGCCATGCAGCATTACATGCGCTAAGGAGGATCCTCACATTACGTGACATTCGTATAAGCTGTCTTTTCTTTTAGTTTTTTTTTTTTCAAGCAGGCTCAATAAATGGCGTGGCTCTGTGTTGGAGCGCCTGCTTTCCAACTAGAAAACCTGAGCTCAACTTCCACTCCGGCAAACTTCTTATTACTTAATTTTCTCGGATCTGTATACCTCACATTTTCGCTCACGAACAACGTTCACTTTTTTTGTTCACGATAGCCAACGCCGACACAGCCGATTTGCTTTCTGTGAAAGGAGCTCTTTAACGCTATACCTCTTCATTAAGTTCTTATGATTTAGACACCTCTGTGCTCAAGATTCAGATATTGGCCGCTTTCATGGCGCAGTGGTCACGGTACTCGTTTTCTGATCCATAAGTCGAGGATTTGATGATAGCTACGGTGGTCACATTGTTGCGGAGTCGAAGTGCCCAAGGACCGTGTAGTGTGCAATATCAGTGCACGTTAAAGAACGCCAGGTGGTCGAAATTGCCGAAACCCTCCACTACGGCGTCCTTCGTAATCATATCGTCGGTTTGGCAGGCATAACACTAGAAATTTTATTAATATCTCCTGCTGTTCAAAGTACGTCGGGGGTTTGATTTCAAGTCACGGTGCCTGCACGTATACTAAACCCAAGTGCGAAAACGTGTGGTTTACGACTCAAAATAAGGCGATATTTATATCCCTCCACTGCAGGCATCCGCCATAGCCACAGTGGTTAATCTGGTGAGCACTGTGAAATAATGAGAATTACATGAGCGTTAAATGACGCCAGGTAATTAGAATTTATCTTGCGCGGTTTATTATGCTACCTCCATGCTGTAACTCCTTCGTGTGACTTTAACTTGCATCAATAGACAATTTATCCACATGAATGACAATCCTATAGAGACAATTCAAAGGCACTCTTTCCCGCGCACACATTTGTACATAGAAATATTTTTTCACATTGCAGATGTAGTATGATGCCAAACAGAAATGGCAGTGGAGATGTGAACTCCATGTTAGCATGTCAAGCCCTCGCTCGTCCGTTCTCGGGAAAAACCTGTATATCGGCGGAATTCTAATTTCCATGGCACAAGCAATACGTATGCAATAAACCTTTAAAGGTTACGTTGCGTTCGTATCTCTTTTATTTTTCCTGGTTTCAGGGCGCATGTTAACCAATTTTGGCACAGTTGCTACTCGGATGAGATCATGGTCATGTGTTTCTTTAGAGGCTTCTTTTTTTTCACTTGGATAGCGTTTTTTTTTTTCATTAGTAAATACAAAACTGAAATGTACTTTACTATTCTTTTACTCGTCTTTTTTTTTTTGCCTTAATGCCCCTTTTTTTTCTTTTTTTTTCCGCTTCGTGCGTTAGCCGTAATGTGCTTGGTGGCGAGCATAACAATCAGCCGCAACTTGAATGCGGTCTCGGAGAAAGGCTGCCTTCCCTTTCTTTGTCCGCGTCTTTCATGTAACAGTCTCCTCTGTACCGTTATTGTACACAGTTGCCTATGCTTCCGCTTATGGCGTATCAGCGTGGGGCTGGTTGACTAAAGCGGGTATTAGTTGGCATTCACCTGGAAACCTTTACCATCGCGGCCCTCGCTTTTCCTGGCAGTGGTTACCCGGATGAGGTTCGAGTTGAATAGAAGATCACGTTTGACTAGTTCTAGAGGGATTATCATTGTCAAAAGGGTCGGATATTGAGCTTTTTTTGTGTGTTTCATTAGAAGAAACGGCTAAGAAAAAAATGAAGAGAGAAATAATAAAGGTAGACAGGCCAATACCTTTCACTGTATTTGTTGTCTTGTTGTTTTTTTTAATTATCTTTTTCACTGTTTCCCACGATGAAGGCTTATTACGGATGTAACATTTGAAGCCATACATTTCTGTTTGATTTTCTTGGTCACTGCTTGAAAGTTTTAAAAAGAACAAAAAAAAAGATAATAAACTCATGCTTGACTGTTCGCCTGGCGCACTCTCTTGCGCTTTTTGCCCAAACTTCCGACTTTCAAGAATGCGTTTTCGTCGAGCTCGTTAGTTTACCACGGTCTTCAGACCTCATTTCGCTGCCTGTATGCGGAATCAAAAAAGTTACAAAACGAAGAGAACGCAATGCTTCGGCACATGCTTGTGGAATAATAGTAGCCTTAGAATAAAGGCCGCACAGAAACAGCGTCGAGGTCACTGCGCATGCACGCGAGGCGAAGGGAGTTTGGATTACGCCTTGGGCACACCATTTTTTGAATCCAGAGGGCCATCCCGAAATTTGCCCCGAATGAGTGTAAGTAAACGCATTGGCGGGCACCTATCGAAACAAGGCATGACTGTAGTTTGCATGGGACAAAACATGCCCACTTTCTGGGTAACTGAACACATTCTTAATAGGTGAATACTGATACAGGCTCATTATGGAATATAGAAGTGGGTCGCAGTACGTAACATCGATTAGAGGAGAAAAGAGTACTTGTGTTGTTCTTCTCTCCTCTAGTTACGTACTGCGCCTCACTTCTATCTTCTATAATGAACCGCTACCCACTAGCTCAAATGGCTGTTTTGTTACAATGTGGTATATGCTATGGCTTTGTCCCATCTCATGCATTTGTTAGAAAATTAATGCCGCCGTCGTCGATTTTTGAGATTTGTATAGGACTAAAGTGCCACAGATGTGCTGAAAGTTTAACTAACTTGACTTATGATGGCAAGTTATATGCCCGATTATAATTAACAGAGACGGTATTGCTACTAGGCTATTAACATAGAATGCTAAAAAAAAATAGGTTTGCAAGTGGGTTTGCTACTAAAAAATAGAGATGTATAAAGTTGGCTTAATTTATAATGCTGCGTCGAAAGCGCAGGAGGCCACAGTGGTGCTATTGAAATATATAAATTGAAGAGTTCTGTGAGACCGCTTGCATAGACTGGATGGGCTCCTTGAAAAGTGCTTGTGATTCTGTCCACCCCACTATTTTCTACTTTCTCTCTTCTCACTCCAGTAATCAATCTCCCAAAGTGCAGGGTAGCATAGCGGACGTGCGTCTGGCTAACCTTCCTGTCTTACCTTGCTTCTCTCTCTCCCTCTCTCCCTCTCTCTCTCTCTCTCTCTCTCTACTGATGTTACAACGTGTATATATATGCGCTGTTGCAAAGTTGAAAGCAGGCCAATTTAAAAAAAAACATTAAGTTAATTAATATTTATATATGCTACACTGCTAAAACATGGTATTTTGTAATCTTTTTGTTCATACATAAATTACGCAAACATAAAATGGGAAATGTTTATTTTTATTTATTCGCGCGAAAACTATGTGCCGATACACCAGCTTGCTTTTATCATTTCGCAGTTAGGTCATTGCAGCTCAGTAAAGTTCTAGTAACTTAATAAGTAAAGTGTATCTTTAGTGTTGCATTGTTGCACTGCAACACTAACGATGCGCAGATGTTGCATTGATGTGAAAATCAATAATTCACGTACGTAGTCAGACACTTTTAACTGAGCATTTTGCGATACGTTTCGGCAAGACCTGCGTATTCTGGTGATTTACCCGCCAAAAGGTAGAAGGAACTGGAGCGCGTGCTGCGAGATGTATGCACAAACGCGCAGAATTAACTTCGGTTGCTTCAGTGCGCGTGCGCTGAATGATTATGCCAGCAGCGGAACCTACAACACACACAAAAATGCTACTAACTTAGGCGCTGTGTTTTTAATTTATTTGCATTTGGGTTACCTCCCTGCCTTTCCCTGCATCTTTATCTCTCTCTCTCTCTGCATTTGGATTGGGGGAGGGGCAACAGGAGTGGAGGCAGAAATATATTAGAGGAGGAGCTGTGTCTCTCACCCGCTGGCACCACACCTGGCTTTGGTGTACTGAGTACTATCTAACCCGTCATTCCTTTTAAATGCGAAGCATTTCTTAGGGAACTTCGGTGCATTTGAGCCTGTCTACATACTATCTATCTATCTAGCCGCCTACGCTTTTAGCTCTCCTGGTCGCTCCGATGATGTTACCGATACCAAACTTGCTATGGCATAACACGACTGTATGAAGAACATATTTGACTAGTGATAACATGAAAATCGTGATATGTATGTCATGAATGTCATAATTTACAATTCATGGTCCTGCAGCTTTTGCGGTAGTTTCGTTCGCATGGCATGTGGCAGAACTGGTATGGTAGGGCATTATTGCATGGCGAACACTAGCGACAGACCCTAACATGAAAATCATCACATGCGTATCATATAACAACATGACTACATGCCACGCTCATGATGCGCTCTCGGCCATTTCGCTAGCGTCACATATGCCAAATTTGGTATTATGGCACGTGAATAGATGACGAAGGTATGGTACTGGTGCAAACATGATAAAAATGAGATGCGTGTCATGCAACAACATGACTACATGCTACTTTAATGATGCGCTCGCGGCCGTTTCTCAATACCTTCACATGTACCGAACTCGGTATTACGTGACGCGAACGGACGACATAGGTAAATGACACATCCAAACATGATAATCATGACATGCGTGTCATGTAACAACATGACTACATGCCACACTCATGATGCGCTCGCGGCCGTTTCGCTAGCTGCACATATGCCAAATTTGGTATTACGTGACGCAAATGGATGACGAAGGTATGTGACTGGTGCAAACATAATATACATGAGATGCGTGTCATGTGACAACATGACTACATGTCATAGTCAAGGCATCAATACACTTCGACGTGACTCAGCACGCGTGCGCGCCGGCGTTCGTTTCGTCGCGTCACGCCGGCGTTGCCACGCCATGCACCGGTCCTGCCATTTATACTCGCAGGCACGCGCTGCGTTGCTTTGGCGCATGCGCGTTTCAGCGCGCCCAGCGTCCCTCCGTCTCGAAAAGAGGCAGACGCAGTGCTGTCTGGGTAACGCATTGGCGCCAAATGCTGCATGTCGTATGTCGCGCCGGCTGCCGTCGGGCCACGACGATGGACGCTGGTCGCGCTGGTCACGCTTGGCGTCAGACTAAGGCCCAAACTCCATAAGCGCGAAAACGCACGAGACAGCGACGAGCGACGCTATGAGCGACGAAACAGGGCGTTCGCGCGACGTGTCGCGTGCTCGTTTTCGCGCGATCGCTCGGTTCTCCAGATTTGGAAACCGTCGCTCATCGCCCGGAAGTGCTGGGCTCAATCAGCCAATAGCGAAATACCGGAAAAGACGAAGACTACATAGGTGCATGTGACCCTGCCCGAGTCACGTATGCGCAACAAGAAATAACGCAATGTTTATTAAGCATGCGCATATAAAAAATGCTGCAAGTCAATAATAAACACTTTCCGTTCCATTACACAACAATATATCTTATTTTGAAATTGGAAACCGCTCGCTACGCGGTTTTCTTGGTGCGAGTTGACGGCCTCATGCCAGCAACAGTGGAATTCGCTCGCCGAAGCCGTCGCGTGAATGAGGTTTGCCTGCGCTAGCGACTGATCGCGCGACGCCGATCTACGTCGCGTCGCTCGTCGCTGTCGCGTGCATTTTCGCACTTATGGAGTTTGGGCTTAAGAGTGCTCGCGCTTTGCTAACGTAGCGTCGCTGAGCCCAGCGTGCGCGCGTCAACGTTACGTTGGAGTATAATGGGCCCTTCATGATGCACTCGAGGCTGTTTCGCTAGCCCCACATATACTAAAGTTGGTGTTACGTGACGTCAATGGATGATGGTGGTATATATGGCTAGTGCAAACATGATAATCATGAGGCGCGTGTCATGTGAGAACATGACAACATACCACGCTCATAGCGTGCTTGCGGACGTTTTGCTAGCTCCAAATATACTAAATTTGGCATCACGTGACGTGAATAGATGGTGAAGGTAAACGACACATCCAAACATGATAATCATGACACGGAAGTCGTGCACGGCATAATTTAACTCCACCTCTTAACGTTGTGGTGGTTTTAAAGTCGCATATCAACCTTCCTCATTCGTACTTTGAATATCATCGGTTCACACTGTACGTGGTATCCGCCAATTTTTTCGGCATCTCATGCTTCGTTCACGCATAACCATTCGGGCAGCCATAGACACATCGAACTGCAATGAATGTCGAAAAGCGCACGCAGTGTGGATCTAATTTGCAGCTTTCTGAGATAAAAAAAAAACCTTGGAGGACTTTTGAGCTTCGCCTTTTATAAACAGTAGACCGCGACAGCGTAATGGTAGCCGATGCGCATCGCCTTCTCAACTGCTTGCCTGTAGTTTCAGTTCTCGGTGCTTGCCTCAACCGGTGCGTAAGAATACGAATGACTGTACACGTAACATCTCGTGTTTCAAACTATTCTGAAATGTATACTGAAAGAACACTTTTAAGGTGCTCACCAGCAACGATTCTTCCTTTAGCGAGTGAGCGAGTAGTAGTAGTACAAAACTTTATTATATACATAATCCAGACAGGCTTGAACTCCATTGGCCCGAAGAATATACGGGGTGGAGAGCGAAGTCTGTCCGGCAGGGTGGTGCCCCTATTCCAGGGCCCCACTGGCGTGAGCCATCCGTTCAGCTCTTTGGATCAGTCGCAGCTGATCCACTAGGGCTGGGCTAGACAGCAGCGCCTCCCATTCCTCCCACGTGCCAGTGGTGTCGTGCTCTTCGTCGTGCTCTGCACACTCCCACGTGATGTGAAAGAGTGTTGGGGTGGCTCCACACCACGGGCACATATCTCTGTACGCCGTGGGGTAGATCAGGTGAAGAGTGTCCTCTGTGCGTCCATAAGGCAACACGTGAATTCATCTCATTTCTTCTTCCCCAGTTCAGGATAGCAAACCGGAAATTTTCTTCTGGTTAATCTTCCTGCCTTTGAATAAACCTCTATCTCTCTACGCAGCTGCTTACATCGTGGAGGCATTTGCAGCTGATGATAAATAAACACGTCTGAGCATTTTCTAACCGGTGGGCTTTTAAAACACCCACTCGTGGCGCAGTTCACATGTTTTGACGCCAGGCACAGTTCGGCGCTTCGTCAACACAATATTAAATGTGTTCGGGAGCCTCCCTTCACTAGATGATGTGCATATAGTATTTTCTTTTCTTTTTTTGTGCACTTTTACGCTAAAGCGTGCCTTTGTGATGAAACACTTGCTTGCCAAAGAGGCCGTCTGAGTTCGATTGTCACTTGGACCGAATTATTTTATAATATTTACTTGATTTGCAACTTTCTTTATTTTTTCGTCACAACCAGCGATGCTGTCACCAAAGCCAACGCCTTAATTTCTGCAAAATGAGCTCTTTAACGCTGCCGTGTTAAAGACATCGCATTGCTGCGTCAATCTCACGTAAATATGTTGGTCACTGCATAACGATAACCGCAGTGATTCGCTACATTAGGAAGTTTCCGAATAGTTTACCACAAGCCTTTGTGGTGCGGTCGTTGCCACTCCGCAAGCGTTGTAACGCGACCCGCCCTTCGCGTTTGCAGTCCGCCCGCAAGAAATCCGAAATAGCGTGTGTCCCGCAAGGTCCGCAATGTTCCTTTGCGGTGAGCGAGCGTGCTGCGAGCGGCGTCAGCGTTTGCGGGGCTGAATTCTATGTATTCGAAAACTCGTATGGCACCCGTACGCAAGTGCTACGCCCGCAACGCATGCTAACATAATATAGCATATACTCTGTTCAAAACCTCCCTATTTATTTTCTTTGCGCAGCCCAAAACGCCTGCATTGATACGCCGAAAATGTAGCTTGTTCGCGAACTGCTCGCGGTGTGCTAACCAGGTGAAAAAGAAGTTGTTGCGTGCGGACGGAAAAAGGGGAGGGAGAGGGTAATAAGGCACCTCGGGCTTCTGCAGATTTGACGCCTCATCAGCAGCCTTGTTCAGTCCGCTCGCACCTACATGTAAGCGATAAAAGCCATTTGACGCTTTTCCTTGCGCTTATGGTACTTTACTATTAGGAATGCGTTGTTTCCGGGACGTTTTTTTTTTTCTGTTCAGATTCCGCGGGCTCGCAACTCGAAATATGGCACGAGGCACTCGAGGACAATGAAGTTCTTCAAGAAAAAACAAACGCACCATTTCTTTTTTTTCTAAATGCTATTTTTCTGGTAGCGACCACACTTTCGGAAGTCGACGCTTCAACAACGCGTAAATGGTGTCTGGATGTTGTTCTAAACACGTCAATATAAAAGCTATCCTCTTCGACGTTCAGAAACATCACTACGCCTTAACTTACCACCACAACCTTCTTGCTAGAAGAGCCTCACTATTCACCTCTAAGTGCCTAAATAAGTTGACGCCGATTCACTGACGCAGTTGAATTTACTTCGGGGTCAATATTCTTTTTGATCGCCGGCGAGCGGCCTTCTCAGCTTGTAGTTTTTTACCTACATGCGTAAAAAATTGCACAAAGTTCCTAGCAAGTGTGTAGCGGATACCGCGCTTCTCTGAAAAATGACGAAGGATAGCATATGAATGCTGGCCTACAACACAAAAAAAGTCATTTATGACGTAGTCGGTACCCAGGAAGTGTGCTTGTAGCAGTTACCCAAATATTATTTAGAAAAGGCTCTGAAATGCCATTTTTCCTCCTTTCGCTGTGACTATGCTGTGCGTTCAAGACAGACCTAGCATTCTTTTTTATTTTTTTACTCCTGAAGGTGAAACTTTTGTTCCTCTACGGCACTGCCAGGCTACGTTGGCTATAGCACTGTCTACCTGGAAAACAACAGATCTGAAAAGCCTGAGCCACCATTGTGTGGCTGTAGTAGTAATAGTGTAGACATCTTTGTTTGTACTTTTTGCGTGGAAAGCCCTAGAGGAGGGCCCTCTCAGACCATGGCCCTATTTGCTGCTGCGGTTTGATTGGCCCTGTCAATCAGCTTTCGTTAGTCGACAAGGGCTGCACTGGAAAGAGCGGATTTCCACTTGGAGGAAGGGGGAATATTCCAGGGAGGTCATGCAGTTTGGGTCATTCCCACGTGGAATGGAAAAAGTTCGGTTTTTCCCTTGAAAGGAGATTGGTCAGAAAGTTCCGCTGTGTAACTTCTGTAATGCATGGCTCGGAGCGAATGTTTAACGCAAGAAGCTCCCTGGCTGGCTAATTACAAGTTATTCAATGCACTGTGGTGTCAGTCACGGCTCTGCGTTCGCAGTCCTCATGTGTCGCTTCTATAAACCCCAGGGACCCACATTCACCAGTTAGATAGCTTGCACTTATTCCCTCTCAAAAATTACTCGCAAGACGAATACTTCAACCAATAGTCGTAATCAGACGCACGTGGAGCTGAAATGAAAAGTATCAAGCGAATTATTAGGTCATTAGTTTTTTTGTTTTTTTATTATCACACCAATTTGGTTTACTGCAATGTTGTCAGAGATGCTGAACCACGCTCCCATAATCTGTATTTTGGATACCGTCAGTAAACAATAAATATATCACAAATAAGGCCTTCATGACGGCTTTCAACACCACTTTAGAATTTAACTCTGGTTTTCAGGCAATAAAACCTTGTTTTTACGGCAAACGTTATGTGGAGACAGTCACTTTTTAGCACCTAACCATGATACGAAAACAATAACTAGAATTTCGTGTTCAAAACGTTTCATTCTATATTAACGTGCAATCGTAATACGAGTTTATTCTTTTAGTGATGCACAAGTTGAAGCACACACTAAAATAAGTGTGTTCTACGGTAAAACAAGCTCACTGTATTGCGGTGAAGCTTATTTCTGTAGAGAAACTTTAGAAAAGCCTTCTCCTTACGCCCTTTGGAAACTTTTATACAGTTTTGTTAGGAGGTGCATCGGCAGGATTTCGTCTTGGTGCGTGCAAACCTATGTTGCATCACGACTTGGGGAGGGATAGAGCACTGGTGTAGTTTGGAAGGGGGGGGGGGATAGGCACTGATGTGGTGTGACTGGGGCGAGTGTCCTTTTCACAAACCCCTGCTGACGCCTATGGTTCTAAGCTGCCTTCTAGGCAGGGTTTTACCGAAATGTCTTTTCTCTAATTATCGGAAAAATTACAAGAAATATAACTATGGTCTTAGCATGTCTCAAAGACATGAGCTCCAGTGCCAGGACCAACACACTCAACTTTTACTTAGGCAAGCGTCAACACAGCCTTACTACCAATGTTTTCACCGGTCATGAAGCTGCGCCGTAAGGAAACAGTGGAACATAGTCTGATCGCATGCGGAGATATTCACCCAGGTATACGTGTGAGTACAAGCCTACATGAGGTTTTGGGCTTTAAAGACAAACACGAAAAGCTGAACATGTCCCCTATAGAAGTAACTAAGAGACGGTTAGAGTATTGGTGGCAGAAAAGTAGAGACAAAGGACAGAAATGGCGGGAAAATGAAGTCATTTTGCCTGAAGAGGCAGAGAGATTGAACATAAATTTAAATTTTCTTTTGTTATAATATGATCAATTTCTTCGAAGCAGATTAGGCCAACACAAAAAAAAGTTTTCGCTTTTTTTCTGGCGAGCCTGTTGACACTCATGTCACCTCCCCGTTTTAAAGAGGATGCTCATAGCGTCCGGCATGGCATCAGGTAGATGGCGGCCGCATACCGTGACATGTCACCGCGCGTTTTTCATCATATGTTTGGTGTTGTGAGCGTTGTGTCTGAAGATCGAAAAGTAGCCCCGCCGCGGTGGTCTAGTGGCTAAGGTACTCGGCTACTGACCCGCAAGTCGCGGTTTCGCGTCCCGGCTGCGTCGGCTGAATTGCCGATGGAGGCGGAAATGTTGTAGGCCCGTGTGCTCAGAATTGGGTGCACGTTAAAGAATCCCTGGTGGTCGAAATCAATCAATCAAGATCGAAAAGTATGCCGTGTACTATCAGCGCCAAATGAATCCCGAACAGGATCAATCCTTCGCGATGGTATAGATCACGCCATCCTGTTATCACCGTTTACAGGCGCGCGCATCCTGTCCGGCTGCTCTGCGCATATACGCGCACTTGTCCACGGTGATAGCTGGACGGCACGCACTATACCATCGCGAAGGCTTGCTCCTGTTCGGGATTCATTTGACGCTGATAGTACATCCGGAATACATGGGTGTCGATCCGGCTAGAAGGGGAATGACGAAGAAGTGTCCATGTTCTGACTGCCTATAGACAGCGAACGGTGGGAAGAGTGGAAGCGCGCTGTACCACAATAAACTGGTGGTTTCCCATTTGATTCCCCACAAGTGAGTATGCACGAAATGAACTTCGATGAGAGAAATCTTTTGTGTGAACTAGTGGCTAATCGGAGGAGTTGTGAAGACGCCGCACGGTGTTCTGAAAGATTTTTCCGAACGCCGTGCCGAGGACTTTCCGTGCCATCTCACGTTATTTGCCTAGTGCGAAAAAGTCCAGAGCTCACCTGCCTACCGAGCGTCGCCGAGAACCATCAGCTGAGCTTAAGAAAGTTGATGCTGCATAAACACTGTGCATGAGCTCCTTTCACACAACTGCCGTGGATAATGACGCCGTTAATGAAGGTGAGCACACTGGCCGCACCCAATAAGTTCAAATGACGACAATCAGTACGTGTGTCTTCGTGTAAAGAAGAATGATGTTTCGTTCACGCTTATTGGTGGATATATATCTCCGTCATCGCGATTTGACTGCGACAGATTAAAAGACATCCTAATGAGAACCGATGGGCCTTGGATCATCCCCGGTGACTTCAACGCCCATCACATGCTTTGGGGGAGGACTAGGATGAATGCCAGGGGCCGGAATATTGTTACATTCGCTTCCGATTACGACATTTCCATCATGAACGATGGTACCCCAACATATCTGCGGGGTCTCACGTATGGCAGTTGCATTCACCTTACATTGGTGTCAAGGTGAATTGGTGTCAAGGTGAACACCTTACATTGGTGTCAAGACTCATGGGAGTGATCACATACCCACCTACGTGAAGATCGATGGTATCAAAAAAATTCCTTTTCAGGTGTTGTAATTGGCACTGACTGGTCGATGTTTACATCGCGTGTTGAAGACGCTTGCCCAGAAGGCCTCGCCTGCAGCTTGGAAAATACCATCGCGGAAGCTATGCAAGCGTCCAAATGTAAAGTATCATTCTCGTCTAAAATAACACAGGTCGGCATCGAACTGGAAAGATTACGAGCTATACGAAGGCGTGCTGAACGACGATACAGACACACAGGATCAATTTACGACCTGAGGGAAGCAAGACGGCTCCAGAAAAAGATTCAACGACGCATTTACAAGCTGGAGAGCGAACACTGGAAAGCATTCTGCGAATCTCTAGACCCTCATAAACCATTGTCATATATCTGGAGAACAGTTCGTGGTCTTCGCTCCTCTCCGCAACAACGGAATCCTTTTAAAGCTTTGGCACTCCATCATGGAAAAACAGAACTCGAGGTGGCTGAAGAATTTTGCACGAGAGTTGGCGGGAATATTATGAACGAGAGCATCGACGCCGTGATCGTTCCTGAGACGCGATTACCAGAAATGGACATTCCATTCACCATGGAAGAACTGGAAGGTGCGTTAGTCGCTTCTAAACGCATGTCATCGCCAGGTCCAGATGGTATTACTTAAAGTGCGTTGGGACTCCTTGGACAAAAAGCCAGAAAAGAACTTTTAACATGCTTCAAGAACTCCTGGCTCAGCGGCAGTGTTCCCTGAGAATGGAAAATAAGTCGATTAATACCACTTTTGAAATCGGGAAAATCACCATTGGACTTGAAAGTGTGTCGCCTTATTGCCCACGCAAGCTGCCTCGGAAAAGTGATGGAAAGAATGGTTCTATTTCGTCTCGAGTGGTACTTGGAACGATACACCAAATACCCTTCTTGCATGGCAGGCTTTCGTAGGGGCCGCTCCTCCATCGACTGTGTCCTTGACTTATCGACATTTGTTCAGCAAAAAAAAGTCGCAAGCGCATATCAGTGGCACTCTTTCTTGACGTGAAGGGTGCATATGATAAGGTAGCTCACGATGCCATCCTCACTTTTCTCGCAGCAATGAGCATTGGTGGACGAATGTTTCAATGGATAAAAGATTATATAACTGGCAGGGGTTTCTTTGTGCAAACATACGAGGGTACAACTGCTGAACATTACACCTACTTCGGAGTACCTCAGGAAGGTGTTTTAAACCCCACATTGTTCAATGTTGCCCTCATTGGTCTGGTGAAGGTTTTGCCAAAGTCGGTGTGCCTGTTCATATACGCCGATAATATTTGCCTCTGGAGTGCTGCAGTTACTCGCCCTCAGGTGCGTGCACGAATACAGCGGGCAGCAACCCTCACAACAGCCTACCTTCAGAAACAAGGCCTAACTATATCAACTGTGAAGTGCGCGTTGATGGCGTTTACATGCAAACCAATGACGCCATACCCTGTTTACATCAATGGGAAGAGTGTCAAATATGCACGGACGCATTGTTTCCTGGGCATAATAATCGACAGAAGTCTTTCGTGGAGCCCTCATTGTGCGTACTTGAAGAAGAGACTGCTATCTATTGTGCATATAACGAAATTCATGTGCAGTAAAGCATGGGGAACTTCTGTGGCCTCCATGCTACAGCTGTACAGGGCCCTATTTCTGGGTCTATTGCGCTACAGCTTGCCGGTATACTGACTAGCACTTGCGAATCCAATACTCATTCATTGGAGAGTTTGCAGGGTCATCCACTGCGTATCTGCCTAGGACTACCCCGATGCGCTTCTACTTATGCCACAATCATGCTTGCGAAAGACCATGCGGTCAGGACATATAGAGTTGTGGATTGCCTCAGAGCGCACATTCGACATGCTAGCCGTGTCCCCGACCACCAATTGGCCCTTCTACCCTCCGGAAGACCACGTGCTACGTTTTCAGACGTCATAGCCAAGCACCTAAACAGCATTCCATCAGGATGTACGCCAGCTGCGAGAATGGCATGTCCTTTGTGGTGCCTCGACCAGCCGCAAGTACGTCTAGAAATTCCGGGAATCAAAAAGAAAAGCAATCACTCCAGTGTAGCATTGAAGCAAGCAACACTGCTATTATTACATGAGTTGTACTTAGACTGAGCGCAGATATACACTGATGGGTCCATCTCGTCCAGCAGCTCATTACAGCGGGTGCCGCTGTAATTCCGGCTGCAGCAATGACAATCAAGTTTAAGTTGTCGCATATGACTACATCTACGGCATCAGAGCTTGCTGCTATAAGGGCTGCTTTACAATATCTCGTTCAAGAACGTCCAGGAAAATGGGTCATATTCTGTGATTCGAAGGCAGCGCTTCAGAGTTTGCGGTCTGCCATGCGTAGGAGGAGTCATGAACAATCGGTACAAAAAATAAGACATTGCCATGATGAAGCTCTAGCACGAGGGCATGATATTATATATCAATGGCTGCCTGGACATATCGGTATTACCGGAAATCAATTAGCCGATGATGCAGCCCGCTCAGCCCATGAAGGAACCCGTGTAGTCCCGATTCCTCTATCAAGGAATGATGCAGCAAGACAACTTTACCTGCTGGCTCGAGATCTCACACGCACGTTCTGGTCGTCTACCAGCTTCCAAAGGTGTCAATTTTATGAACTGGATCCTTCGCTCAAGCTAAAGCTACCATCACAACTTTCCCGCTCCAATGCGACACTGTTATGCCGCCTTTGGTTGGGTGTTGCATTTACAAAGGTGTACTCCTTTCGCATTGGTATGGCAGACACTCCTACATGCGACTACTGCAGAGCTGAAGATACCATCGAAGACGTCCTGTGCAGCTGCGCTTGCTACGACACACAGTGATGCCAGCTCCGGATGGTTTTGAATCAACTTGACCCCGGACCATTTTGTGTGCAGAAGATACTAGGACCTTGGGCATCTGCCTCAGTTGCGCAGAAAGCGACTAAAGCACTGCTACTTTACTTAAAATCAACTAACCTGAGCGACCACCTGTAGACTGTGTGGGCTTCCCGAGTGTGCTCGTGATTGTGTGTACCTTCTTATCTATCTGCAACCTCTTTTCTCCCCTTCATCCCTTCCCCAGTGCAGGGTAGCAAACCGGATGTGCGTTTGGTTAACCTCCCTGCCTTTCTTTGCATCTTTATCTCTCTCTCTTTTTCTCTCTGGCCGCATTTTCCTCGTTGCATGTCAATACTATGGAAGTTTCAGGAGTGAAGTTCTCGCCTTTTTTTATACGAGCACTGAAAAGACCAGAAGTGTAGAGGTGACATGACAAACATACGGTGCTACATGCAGCTCCTCGTAGCTTGAAAACTTCAACGCACACACCCGTTGCTTGGAACAGAGATTTTGGTGCTACCAAAAGAAATTTGTTAGGGTTGCGGCGCGGAAGAGAGTGCACCAAGAAAACTGTACAAAACTTGCTCAAGCTGCAAAAGCGTGAGAAGCTGATTCTCGATGTCACCAGATCCTTGAATAAACTTCTTCATACCGTATGCGTCATAAGCAAAATAAGAATTTTTCGCATCACATGTTGACGCTGTCGGCGTAGGACGCAGTCGATCAATTTTCACTATTAGTGTAGTAGCTAAGAGGCACTTAGCACGGTGATAGCAGGACGGCACGCACTATACCATCGCGAAGGCTTGATCCTGTTCGGGATTCATTTGACGCTGATAGTACATCCGGCATACATGGGTGTCGATCCGGCTAGAAGGGAAATGACGAATAGGCGTCCATGATCTGGCTGCCTAGACAGCGAATGGCGGGAAGAGTGGAAGCGCGCTATACCACAAGAAACTGGTGGTTTCCCATTTGATTCCCCACAAATGAGTATGCACGAAAAGAACTTCGATGAGAGAGATCTTTTGCGTGAACCAGTGGCTAATCGGAGGAGTTGTGAAGACGCCGCACGGTGTTCCGAAACTTTTTCCGAACGCCGTGCCGAGGACTTTCCGTGGCATCTCACCTTATTTGCCTAGCGCGAAAAAGTCCACAGCTCACCTGCCTACCGAGCGTCGCCGGGAACCATCAGCTGAGCTTAAGAAAGTTGATGCTGCATAAACACTGTGCATGAGCTCCTTTGACACAAATGCCGTTGATAATGACGCCGTTAATGAAGGTGAGCACACTGGCCGCATTTTCCTCGTTGCATGTCAATACTATAAAAGTTTCAGGAGCGAAATTCTCGCCTTTTTTTTTATACGAGTACTGAAAAGACCAGCAGTGTAGAGGTGACATGCCAAACATACGGTGCTACATGCAGCTCCTCGTAGCTTGAAAATTTCAACGCACACTCCCGTTGCTTGGAACTGAGATTTTGGCGCTACCAAAAGAAATTCGCTAGGGCGCCGGCGCGAAAAAGGGTGCACCAAAAGAACTGTACAAAACTTGCTCAAGCTGCAAAAGTGTGAGAAGTTCATTTTCGATGTCACCAGATCATTGAATAAACTTCTTCATACCGTATGCGTCTTGGGCACAATAAGAATTTTTCGCATGACATGTTGACGCTGTCGGCGTAGGACGCAGTCGGTCAATTTTTACATATTAGTGTAGTAGCTAAGGCACTTGGCTACTGAGCCGCAGGTCGCGGTATAGAATCCCGGCCATTGTGGCAGCATTTTCGATGGAGCCAAAATCTTTGAGGCCCATATGCTTAGGTTTACGTCCATGTTCAAGAACCCCAGGTGTTCAAAATTTACTGAGCCCTCACTATACGGCATCTCATAGAGTGGTTTTGAAACGTTAAACGCCAATAATTATTATTATTGTTACTTATTTTGATATTTAAGGAGGCATGTAAGAATCTCACCTGGACAGTAAAGATAATAAAAAGGGACAGGGAAAAAGCGGCATGCTGCACAGCAGAATAAAGAACTGGAAAACTATATTGCATCACCAACCAAACTTTAAACGCCCAACGGCACCATAGCGATAAATCAACGCAAAACAAAACACAAAACTCAGGCAGAAGCCGTATGAAGTATTTCTTCATTCTCGTCACTTGCTAAATTCAAAGCGGTTATTAATTTAAACTGTCTGCTGTTTCGATAAATACGAGGCTATTTTAACACGTATACCGCGGTATAGAAACACCAAATTTATATAAAGCCTGAAAAATTCGAGATGCGCTGTCGAAAGCTATCCCCCAGAACCGTTGAAGAACACTTGATTGTCCACGAAGTTTCACTCGATGCTTCAGAAAAAAAGGAAGCTTGATTTTTAGCGGTAGAATAACTTTCAGTCGAATCAGTTGCCGTCAAATTTCTAGCTTCAAGCCCTCATTCAACGCAAAGTTTCACTGTATTAGAGCTTCTTCAAGTTTCCTTGAAAGTAACATCACTCTGAAAACGTAATAAACCTTCACCGGTATATTTAACGACGTTTGACAGATCCGCCGTGTACCGTACAATTGCACCCGCACGGGTGAAGGCGCCCCTAGCGGTTCCTCCTGTTCCTACATCAAACTTTCGCCGGAGCTTCATGACCAGGTATTACGAAGTGGCTGAGGCACCCCTCCTTGTCTCCCACCTCCCAATCGCTTTTAGGGGCGAAGCTTCTTAAAGTGTAAGTTGTCTCCTCCTCCATTCGTATGTGTTATGTATGTAGCCACCTCTATTTTATGAGTTCCTCACCAGATGCCGTTGTTTTTATGTCCTTAGATATAATGTCACTAGATGGCGTTAACAGTTTTTGTACAGTTGACTATTCAAGAGGATAGATGGCGCTGTTGAAAGAAATGCACAGCATATCCGCGAAGTGAATGATGATGAGGAGGTCGAAGCGTCCGTCCGATGCGTGCTCTAATGTAATAGGAGCGGGCTGGCGGGCGGACGTATAGGGGTCAGTGCGCGGCTGAAAACGCACCGTTTAGTTCTCCAAGAAAAATATACTCGCAGTATGACCCTCAAACTTTCGCTGGGATATGGAAATGTTTCTCTCATTACCATTTTTCAAGTGCATAGAAAAACCGAAATAGCTGCCATGCTACTAGCGAAGCATCACGAACGCGTGGAAGCCCCGTCTCCGTCGGCATTCGCTCCTCTGTCAGAAGATGTGGCCGAGTATATGCGCGTACTTGATATGCTACACCGTGAAGCGTGCCTATAGCTCACTATAAGCGTGCGTCAAGAAATGCGGTGAAGCAACTTGACGTGGTGTGAATAATAGCAGAACACCGGCACCGTCCCTTCAGTACGTGCCACCCAATGGGGTTTTAATTAAGACTTATTATACACGTCCATGCGCACCGTGTGGGGTCTTAGCAAGGGGTAAGAAGACGCTTAATGGACGGAATGGGAGCCCTCGAGTGCTCTTTCTGACGGCATCGTAGTGACGCGAGTTGTTTTACCCGACTAGTCGGGGACTTGCGCATAAGGCTGTGACAAATTATTAACCACAGAAGCCCGCATGCATCTCATCTGGTAACTGCAATGGCACTGAGGCTACTAATAAGGTACTGTTTAGTTTTCGAATCTGTCCGTCAGACGTATGCCTTGGTACTTCAGAAAAAACTATTTAACAACATAAAAATACCAATTTGCATCACTAATGCAAAAATTTTGAAATCCCTAGCGCTTCTTAAAAGCTAGGATGACTTAAGGTTAAAGCTATCAGGCACCGATCGAAGTGCATTCGTCAAATTGTTTTCGAACTGCTTTGTAGACATCACAAGTTGTGTCGCATGCTGCAATTTGAGGTCAGAACGAATGGGGGCAAGTCTTGAAAACCATTGAAGTACATAAGCAAATTCACAGATGAGTATTTTAAGGTTCAGCTGTTTTTGCTTGTTTTTTCCAACCTCCTGACACGGCCTTTTAGCGCCTTTCAGGAAGGCAAAGTGAGTGCGCGGCTCGTGCTTCTTGAGCCACATCCTTACTCCATAGTTTATGTTTGTAGGAATTTTTCTTCTTGAAAGTTCCATTCATGCGACTAACACTTTAATTTGATTTTATTGATATGCCGCGAGGAAGTACTTGCGCACTAGTACGTCACCGTCTACTGCTTAGCTCTTGAAGGGATCGAACATGCAACTCGAAACTGACTCAAAGTGACATATAGAGTAACAGAGCTGAGTGCTTAAAAGTGCCGAACGTAGAGCTTTCACATTAATGCCAGGGCATATTAAGTTCTCATTCTCACATTTTTTTATTCGTAAAAATAAATTGTGTTCTCTTTATATTACCAGCAATACAAACTATAGTTCCAGCGACATTAACTTTCAGTACAATTCACGAGTAATTAACACACATAAATGTTCCCATTTATACAATCGTACATACAAGAAAGTAACAGTAGAGCAACTAATTCTCAGAATCCGTCAAACTGTCTTCGTCATCCCCTTCCGAGTCCTCTTCTTTTTCAACTGTCTTTTGTGGAAAAGGCAGTGCAGGCTGAAAAAAAAAAAGAAAAGAGAGGTAGGGTTCAACGATATGGCCATTTCTCAAAAAAAAAAAAGTTTTTCTTGTGTAAGTTATTAAAGGGGGCTTAAGAAGTTTTGCTACAGTAAAATACCGCCCACACATTAGAACGTGCATGGCGGTTCAACGGTAAGCCACATCTTTCTAAGAAATTAAGTAGCACGACCACACCTATATTTGCGTCAAAGTAACTGAAATAATAACTGCCATGCCAACAAAACAGTAAGGACTTTAGAGATAACACTTCAAAAATGAACATAAAGTACTTCTCGAAAGCAAAGCATTGTAGCTGGAATACAACATAGGGTTTAAGAACGGATGTCGTCTCAACCCAGAAATGGACACCCTGCGAGATCACCGAATGTGACCGTACCCGAACCAAAGATTACTTTATTAATGAAAGTTAATATTGAATGGTTTGCTCTCGAACGCACATTTCACAAAAAAAGACGCCAATCAAACGTGTTCAGGTGACTCCAAAATATCTCGCGCTGCCGTGCATTTTATGCTCAGTAAGTGAGAAAGGGCTCCAATAAAACTTCCGCAGAGTACTAATACGGTTATACGTACACCATGCCTCTTTAGATGCGAAGCAGCTCTTTGGCTAGCTTCTGTAACGCTGTCCCTCGTTACGAACGCGCTGCGCGCCGTAGGTGTTGGCGTGGTGCCAAGTAGGTCACGCCGCTGCTGCGCGTTGACGTCACTCTCTTCAGCGCCAGCCTCACGCTCGCCGCGGCGACCGCAGCTGCCGTCTCGTCCACTCACCCGCAAGACCTGCCGCAACCACCCCTCCCTACACCGCCGACTCCTCGGTTCACGCGTAACAAACCTTACGTGCGCCTAACGTACGCGTTGAGACATGCATATACGTATCACCTTCAAGACTTACGCCAGCCATCGCTTCAAACGAATCTTCCAGCGCTCACCGCAGCACCCGTGTTAGCGCCGTTCAACCCATGGCCCCACCCGTTCGCAAAGCTGCTGCTTCGCATTCCATCAGGGTTCCCTTCAGGGAGATGTTCCAAGTTCTTTACAGCTGAAGCGCTAAAATGTATACATCAGGCTAAGAGGGATAACGAGCACCATTGTGTGTTGTATACGTTTTTACGTTTCAGCTGTAAAAAAACATGCAATACATAGGCCACTATCACAGTTTGCCAAGTTTTTTTTTCGTTACTTTTTTGCGATTCGCAAGAAATAAGACGAGCGAGCTTCGAGGTGTAAACGCTCTGTCAGACTGCTTCTTTAGCGTGCCACTTCACTTGATCTTTGCAATAGAGCGAAGCATGGACGTCTTTCCTCCACCCCGGGCTGTCTAAAATAGGTAGAGACTCAGATCGGCTGCTCTATATTTAACCAGCTTGTCGCTCTCTTGCATCACCTTTCTTTTTATTGGTGTTCCTTGTCTCGCGTAGTGGCACCACGACTATACGCAAATCTAACATAAGCATGCAGTGAGCAAATTAAAAGGCATTGCCTAACGAGAAAAAGGGGGCTAGCGAAGCTTGGCATGTGCGTGGCTGGTTTGCTACTATACTATTCTTTCCTTTTTTTTTTCATCGCATTGGTCAATTCTGCTTGCGGACTGTTTCGTTCCTATATGCCAGGAATTGTACATGCATCCACGCGCTCAGCAGCGTAACACTTTGGTTTATTGGCGGATCCAGAGCGGGGGCGGTAGGGGCGATCGCCCTCCCCAAAGCCTGCCCGCACCCCCTCACCCTCTCTTCAGCGCTTGTCATCCCCCTGCCATCGCAAATTAGGACAAATTCATGGGACCACTGTGAGCACACATTAACACTATGTATGCCATCACACGGTTTTCGTGCTAGTAAAAACAAAATAGTAATGATCACGCCCACCTTTCAAGTGTCATGCGTCCACATCCAGGTGACAATGAAATTAGGCAACGTGAATTGACAAGTGACCTTGATGGATTCCCTATCGACATATCAGAAAGTGCCGATCACCGACAAGCCCACGTTCGCAAGAGCATCCATTATTGGACAACGGCGCATGTGAATAAGCGTGTGACCGACGCGCCTTCGACTGGCGCATTTTTACACTCTCTGGGTTTATTTTTTTTCAGTCTGACGCTGCCATTGAAGTATGCGAGTCATAAGAAGCTTCAAAGGAAAAAAATAGGAACTGATGCACCGAAACACTGCGTTCACTTACAATGTGACTGAGCAGGGCTTGGATGGTCTGCCGCAAGCTTTCCGTGAGGTGGGAAAGTCGATCGTACGCCCTGGCGACCGATTCGTTGGCGAGGTGGCCGATGGGGGCGAGTCGCTTGTACAGTTCGGGCGAGATCCTGACGTACGTTTCCTGGATACTGCGGACCAGCATCGAGTGCTCGGCGACGACGGCGACGGCTTGGTGAACGGCGTTTTGAGACATGATCAGGGCTTTGCCGGGCAAGGTCTGCGGCGTAAGCATGGGCGTTAAATTGAGAAAACTACTTTGAGGTGGTGATGGGTCAGGCATTGAATGGAATTGCCCGCTCAAATCGCTTGTGTACATCGTGGTCCGTAGGTTAAGTGCCGGCCTATACACACAGCTGACACTATCATACCAGAGACGGTGGTCCACCATTTTTAGGCAGCTAAAAAAACCGAGAAATATTCGCTAAATGAGCTAAAAGCTCCGTCTGAGAACAGTGACTCAGTTCATGAAACTTATTTTGGTAAGTGTTTTTACTATGGGCTTGCCTCTTTTTAAAATATATCTACACAACAGGACGATTTATTGACTTGAGGTTTAACAGCGCGAAAAATACACGGCGGATAAGAAAAGGACGGGTCGAGCGCTCACTTCATACTAAAATTTTATTGACAAGAAGGCTGTTAATATAGCCGAGTGAACAGAAAAAAAAGCGAAAAACGGCAGACTTAGAAATACGAAATATCATCAGCAATCACGGTGCCTGCTGCGCCGACCCCCAAAAGACATAGCTCTCTTTCTGACAAAGCAACTGATGGCTTGCTGACGCATGGGCTTCTTTCAAGCACCATCTGAGCAGCCTCATAGATTATACGCTCGTGTTCTTCTTTAATCTTACCGAGCACTGTTGTCTTTTCGAACAGCCGAGTGCACCCACACGTGCTCACATGTTGCGCGAGGAAGAGATCTTTGCGAATATGAACAATATTGGCGTGCTCCCGTAAGCGTTCGTTTGGGCGTCTGCCCGTCTGGCCCACGTAAAATGCAGCGCAAGACAATAGGGTCCAACATACTACGTCTTTTTTTCTGTTCACTCGGGTATATTACCAGCCTTCTTGTTAATAAAATTTTAGTTGGAAGTCGGCGCTTGTCCCGTCTTTTTCCCGTTTGCCGTGTATTTTTTTCGCGCTGTTGAACCCCAAGTGTGCTAAACCAACTAGCCCAGTCAGCCACCTTGTGGTTTTTGACATCTACGCTCACAAACAATTGTAGTATAAGAACGTTTTGGAGGATAATTATTTAGCAAATAACTGAAGCGCCTATATTCGCAGTGTTGTTTGCATGCTGTTTAGCCACCCGTATACAAACAGGAAGACGCCACTTATGATGCTAAGTAACCGATAATGCAAACCTATAGTATACAATAGCATAAAATAGCATGAAGAACAGTGTCAGCGTGGGCCGCAGCATGGTCCTTTTGTTAAAGAACAATATATCACTGTAAATTTGTAATCACTAATTCAATGACAACTACAATTGTTCAAGTCTGGTATTGGCGGCTATATGGCACGTCGCTTTTATTTTTCGGTATGGTACCGATTTTCTAGCCAATTTTTTGGCTACAAAAAGTTACCTGTTATTGTCATTCTAAAGGGGTCATGAGCTAGATCTCGGGCTTGGTGAAGAAACACATCCAACTGAAGGTAGGCACTGCTCTGAACAGCTCAGCCAAATCTCGCGGTCGTGCTTGTCAAAAAGCTTGCATAAACTGCGTGCAAAGCTGTAAATTTTTCAAGCCCTCCCTCTACATAGAGAGGCCCATCCTCACTTGCTTCGGTGGGCGAAGCACCTGCTGTATGTCGTCATAAACAAGATTGCTGCCACTGGCCAATAGTTGATTTAAACCAAGAGTGTCGTTTTGCATTAGATGGGCCTCTTGTCATGAGGTGCCGCAACGCGCCGGCACCATGCTGCATTTTCTGACATTACACAGTCAGCCACACTCGCACACAGGAGTCACAAAGAGGGAGAGCGATAGGATTTCATCACACGCTCAAGGTCATGAAGCACACTGATGTAAATTCTTTCCACCCGACATGCTGGCTTTTGTATTTAAACGTGCTTGTCAGAAGAGCAGAACAGAGAAAGAACTGGAAGTGCACAACAAATCTAAGCCCGGCAAATGCGGAAAAAATTTGCGGCAATCGATTCGTGAGGAAGCAGGACCCAATAATGGTGTCATTCGACGATTATTTCGATCAGTGGTCCCCGAGTCTTTCAATAATCTCCACGCAGAGTGTACCTTGATTATCTCCGGGTGAGGGTCGTTGAGCAGAGCTTTGAGCCACGCGGCGTCCGAATGAAGATCGTCGAGGATGTCCTTGAAGCTCTTGTTTCCGTCCAGGAGGCCGTCCTTCATCTTGGACAGCAAGCCAAGCGCCTCCAGCAGTTGTGTGGCTATCTGCGAGGCGCGCTGCTGGAACAGATCGTACTGCTGCATAACACTGAGCGTCAGGCACTGGCGCGACTTCTGCACCACGCTGGCCACGCGATGCACCACCTCGCCCTTCGGCTCGTAATGGCTCTTCTTGACCGAGACGCCAAGTGACGCCAGTTCCTGCGGCACGTGAGTACATGGTACAAGCGTGCTGAACTTCTCGACGAGTGACCTTTAAGAGTGCAAAATGGTACAACACGTGCGAGTTTATTGGGTGTGTTGTATGTGTAGCCAAGCGTACACTTTCCATGATACCGTTACTGTAGTCTTTCTACGTTTGCGCAGCGTATATGCATTTTACATACGTGTTCGTGTCTGAAGTGTTTGCCATATGCCTTTTGATTCCAATGAAAACCGACCTGCATCTGAATTTGTAGCACTGTGTGTCATTGGGAAAACTTTCGCAATTTAAAGAAACAGTGTCTGTGAACAAGTCCCTTAATGTTCTGCGACTTTAACCAGCTGTATCAGCAACATGTCAGTGAGTATCCGCGCGTCAAATGAACTGAACTTCCTCTAAAATGTTGCTTCATGTTCTCTTATACTTAATGAAATTTTCAGTCAAAAAGCAGTGTTATTGCACAGAAAAGCAGTATTAAATAGGACCACTTTAAAAAAGTTCATCTGCTCATAATAAGAGGGCAATTACCTTTTCAATTTGTCCGACTAAATTAACAAATTCAATTATATCGTCAAATGCTATTGGAGCAAGACCATTGATACTCCAGTGAAGCGTGTCAAAAGTTATAATTTGTGGTTAAACTCCCGGAAAAGAAAGAAAATCTGTACAACATTCTGAATCGCGTAAATATACAAACACGTGTCTCGTTTCCTTTTTTCAGACGTCTCTTCGTGGAATGTGTTTCATTTGCTCCACGTGACTTACACAAACCGACACGTGGGAACTAAATTAACTATCGAACGTCTCCATTTCGGAAAAAACGAGGCGTTCGCAGAAGCAAAGCCTTCCCAATTAACAGCCAAGATCTGCTGGATCTCTGTAAAAAATGAAAATAATTAATCTGAATCACTTCTTTCCGAAGACTGAAGCTTATTGGAGTTAGCTCCAAGCGGGATCTTTAAAAAAAAAATCTGCTATGATCCCGACAATTACTAATGGAAGCGGGATAACCAGAGTTTTAAAATAATAGAATACACACAAAGAATGCCGAGACGCAATTTTCGCAAAGAAAGTTAAAAATGCAGAACGAAGCTTAAAGTAATTTGGAATCGCTTTGTTTGTCGTCGTTTTGATTGTCAGCGTTCGACGAAAACTACTGTTAATCTTCGCCCTCGCGTATCAACAGTCGTCATCCGGCTTTATTCATGCAGACAGAGGCCCTCTGCTTAAGCACATTACAGAAATATATCGTATGCTAGACCTTGCAAGTTGGACTATTGCCGTGATAATGAACACGATCTACTGCAAGGCGAATTACTCCAGTTTCATTGTCTACCGTATCGTGTTGCATCGTGATGTCGTGGCGCTGTATTGTATCGCGCTACATTCCCCGACGTGGTAGTCACATTTCAGATAAAAATCACTACTGCGCAAGGACACCGAGACTCGCTGGAAGATCGCGCCGCTACCGACTCATTTTAATCTCGACAATGAGCACCGCGACCTCGACCAATTCTCTCTTTTGTCTCGGCAGCCCGCGGAGTCTATCTCGAATGAAGCCAATTCCTCCGAGCCATCTTTCGGTGTAGCGTCATCCTTTGCCGTTACCTCTCCTTTCTCGAAGAGGCGAGAACGATAATCAAAGGCCCCGCTCGTTTAAGGCCAAGCAACACACGTGATTGCTTCGTCTTCCCAACGAGAGCTAATCAGGGTGCGAGACTGTGTGTCCCATGTGACTTATTAGTTCTCTTGTCTTTTACTTGTTAGTTTTTTATGTTTGAGCCAATCGCAGGACACCTATGCATGAATGCAGCAAGTGGGCGAGACTGAACAGTTTTCTTGATTCAAATTAAATTTGTCTAGCCGTATAAGTGTTCAGAACTCCGTGGCGTTGTTGTATTCCTCCGGGAAGGAAATGTTAAACGCAGCTTCGGAAGTCTAATAAAAAATATGTATATAGAACATTAATTACGCCGAGAGGTGCCGTTTGGTTCACTGCTATACAAATCTTTGTTCGAGTAATTATTTCAAGTTTTTGTTTATTCTTGGTCATAAGAAAGGCAGCCTTAATTACTTGTCTCGGTGGTTTTACATAATGCAAATGAGGATGCACTAGCCTAATTGACTTTCATCCGCACTATGGCACTAACAAAGCAATATGCGAAATAACGCGTTCGATGCTCGCATCAAACGCGTTATTCGGTGGTCCTTGGTTCGATTCCTGCTCACAGCTGGTAATTTTTTCATCCACTTTTCTTTCTGCTTTCTTCTTATTTACATTCCATTGGTTCTAATAACTTCCCCTGTACATTCCTTGGCATTACTGCCTGTTTTATCTCATATATATATATAAATATATATATATATATATATATATAGCCTACTCCACCTACTGGGAACCGTGTAATGATGATGAACAAACTTTATTTAATTAGAAGAAAGGTCCTCCTTCCCTTTCAGGTCCGAGAGGAGAAGGGAGGACCAAACCTAGACGACGGCCGTGATCCCATGGGCCCTGGCGGCGTCTTCGGCCTGCCGTATTAAGCGGGCTTGTAATTAAGAGTCAGCTGAGGAGCGCGGCATCCCATCCACTCCCGTCTGGAAATTCGCCTCTCATAGGGGCCTGTGGGCATGCCCATGAAATGTGGCTTAAGTCCGCCCTGTTGTGGCAAAATTTACACTTGTCCGAATGAAGTTCCGGCACGCAGCGATTCATTGTTACCGGACTAGGAAACGTGTGGGTCTGGAGTAGCCGCCACGCCACCGCCTGTCCTTTGTTCAATGACGAGTGTGCGGGAGGATAAATTTTCCTGCTTAGCCTGTAATACTGCGTAATATCTCTGTAAGTGGTCATCCGCTCAAATCTCTCATCATCCTCCCCGTTCGACCAGGGCAATCCAGAGGCTCGGTCTGGAAGTCCTCGAGCTGTCTGGTGTGCAGCCTCATTGCCGGGCAAGGAAGAGTGAGCGGGTGCCCAGACTATTTCTATTGTTCGTTGGTCTTTGCATCCAACCAATATTCTTAAAGCTATTTGGGATATTCGCCCTCGTGCAAAGTTTCTCACAGCCGTCTGCGAGTCGCTAACAATGAGTGAAGTCGAGGTGGATGCTATGGCCATTGCAATAGCTGCTTCCTCCGCCTCTTCTGCAAAGCTCGTTCTCACTGAGCCGCTGACCTTATGATTTTCTTTGTAGTCCACTACTGCTATAGTGATGTCATTTCCTTTGTATTTGGCCGCGTCTACGTATGTTGTTTCCGGTAAATCTTTTACTGGGAACCTTGTACTGTCAAATTTTTTACTTGCAGCGTCGTAAAAGCCGACACTGGATAGTGCCAGTTATCATGAGCCAAATTAATTATACAGTATCCGCAACCAACTTAAGGTAATCAAGCCCTTTCCGCTTTAATGTCAGAATGATAGGGCGCTGTGGGGTGTCATGCGATGTATATGGCAAGTCCGGGAAATCACAGCCTGTGTGCGAACGTATAGGGGTATTCGGGTAAGGCTTTTTGGCCTCTCAGCTCATGGATCCCCTTGCGTAGTGTATTTAGGCAACCCGAGGACAAGCTATACTATTTCTCTATAAGATATATAGAATAGTAGAATATTTCTGATAATGTTTCGAAGCACATGTGTGTCAATTACCGTCTTTTTTTTCAATCAATCAAGAGAACTTTAATGGTCTATGAAAAGAATAAAATATACACAGAATATTTGAACCGATAGCCTGAAGTGATTATTGACTGGTTCAATATATATATATATATATATATATATATATATATATATATATATATATATATATATATGCAAGAAAGATGACAAAACTTTCCCGGAAGCGTCTTTACTAAACGTTTTCAGCTGGTGGAGCAGCCTTCGTCAGACGAAGGCTGACGAAGGCTGGTCCACCAGCTGAAAACGTTCAGTAAAGACGCTGCCGGGAAAGTTTCATCATCTCTTTCTTGCATACAATACGTCGGGTCCAGCGTGAATGACGTTCAAAGAATCTGGTGTATATATATATATATATATATATATATATATATATATACGCGAATGAACCTTGGTGTTTTTTATTCTTTCTTCCCTTAACTCAAATCCTCCTCTGCACAGTAGCAAATTGGACGCTCGTATTCACACCGGACGTAGTCCAGTTGATCGCCCTACCTTTCTTATTCATTTTCTTTATCTGGACACTCGTCTTGATTACCTCCACGTGTCTGTCTGTCGGTTTGTATGTTAGCCAGCGCTAAAGAGAAGGAACAAACGATAGCAGCTTGCTTGACCCTGCCCTGGCGGCGATACACTCGAGGATACTGGTTCACAAGCTATAGATCGGACTCAAAACTGCTGTGCATGCAGCTCAGTTATGTTGAATTCAAACGGCAGATCGAGAGCGCTGGGCCGGATCTCGAATGGAGCGCACCGATCCGAGCGGGATTGCTCTCGCCAAATCTGAGATTGGAACGCGCGCGTCTCGACGGAAGCTGTTGGTGAGCGGAAATCTTTCGAGGAAGCACGAGAGAGTGCGAAGCGTTTTCCGGACATCCATCGGCGATTGGATGAAAGGCGGTCGCACAGAATACGTCACTTGAACTTCCGGTCAAATCCGCCGATTTTATTGATTGATTTGTGGGGTTTAACGTCTCAAACCACCATATGATTATGAGAGACGCCGTAGTGAAGGGCTCCG
This sequence comes from Rhipicephalus microplus, assembly GCF_013339725.1. NCBI lineage: Eukaryota > Metazoa > Arthropoda > Arachnida > Ixodida > Ixodidae > Rhipicephalus > Rhipicephalus microplus. The sequence continues at coordinate 280,203,258 of NC_051165.1, forward strand.
GAAATTTCGACCACCTGAGGGTCTTTTACGTGCACCCAAATCTGAGCAGACGGGCCTACAACATTTCCGCCTCCATCGGAAATGCAGCCGCCGCAGCCGGGATTCGAACCCGCGACCTGTTAAATCCGCCGATTTCAACGGAGCGAGAAGTCCTGCTCCAGAGAGCAAGGCGTGATAATCGGTTTCTCTTAATCTGCCATTGGAACACACAATTCACGCTCACGATCCGCCATTAGAATGGGATTGCTCTGCTCAGAGCAGAAAAACTTTATGTGGATCTGCCATTGGAATTCAACATTATATCTCTGTCACATGAACTATGCATTATATTTACACTTAATAACACGAGTAATATCTTTGAAATCTGTACAAGATACAAAAATGTCAAGATTTTATTTTCGGAAATGAAGCTTCACGGTTACTGCCCGGCATTAGTCAAGAAAGAGCGCTGCCGACGGGATGCGAGGATCAAAGCTGTGCGGCTCGCTAAAGAAAGGAAAAGGGGCGGCTCAGCCTTAACCGACTCCTTGATCCCTTGGGAGTCGCTTAATTGATGGCCCCTTGGTAAAAGCCGAGGCGCTTAAGACGTCGTAAAAGCCCAGATCCACTTCCTCCCCGTCGCGTACAACGATTAACTCTCGGGAGGGCCACCGCCGCTCGCGTCGAATTTGGCGGTAAATGAGAAGAGGCTGCAGTTTCCTTTCAGCGTGATGTTTCTGCGCATGCGCCGGCCTCGTGACGTAGTATGTACCGTCGGCAAACGTGCGTATTTGGCCCTGCTAGCCACGAAGAAGCTGTCGTCTGCAGAAAACTCACGGTTTAAGTAAACGTGAACAGCTTGTGCTTGAGTGATGTGTCACTGGTGCCCATATTTTTCTAAATTCTTGCTCAACGACCGGATTTGTTGAAAGCGTGCACGCCAAGATGTCCACGTGTATTTAATTGACACTAAAAGGCTGAGCGTTTGTCAACTGCGCCGAATAATTCACCACGGTAGTTCGGTCTTAATATTAAGCTCCAGTGAAATGCAAAGTTTATTAAAACTTTGCAAACGGGGGAATCGGAAATATATCTTGTTTGTGAAACACTACTTTTTGCCGAAATCTATGTTGGTGGTAGTGTCGTCGCCGTCACCGCCGTTGTTGCTGCTAGCAGCAGCAGCAGCTTGTGCAGCACAGCTATCTCACTGCTCCGTGAAAACGTGCTCAGGTTTGCGACGTACTCGTTAAGCCCCGAACGTTTAAGCAAACATTTTTCACCTATTAGCGCATTTGTTTGCGCTCAAGAATTCCTGCGATTCTCTAGTGTAGGTAGCACCTAGAGCTTACTTTTCTATGCTTACGAAACTCTCTCATACGTAGAGTCACAGTTCATTGCGATGACCCGTGTAACGAGAGAAGAGAGTAGGAAAGTGAGAAAGGAAGTTCTGCAGGTTTGTGTACTTAAGTGGGGGAGCGCCACCGTGGTGATCCAGTGGCTAAGGTACTCGGCCGGTGAACCGTAGGTCGCGGGATCGAACCCCGGCTGCGGCGGCTGCATTTTCGATGGAGACGGAAAAGCTGTAAACCCGTGAGCTAAGATTTGGGCGCACGTTAAAGAACCCCATGTGGTCTAAATTTCCCGAGTACTCCACTACAGCGTCTCTCATATTCAAATGGTGGTTTTGGAACGTTTAACCCCACATATCAATCAATCATACTTAAAAGGCGCCATAGCGCACATGGACGGAGAAGACACAGCAAGACAAGCGCTGTTTAAGCGCCTGCCTTTTTTTCTTGCAAGGTTCCAAATACTAGCAGTTGGTAAATTCCTAAAAATATATGCATCCCCACAGAGGACGCCGCGATATGGTTTAATTAATGAGCCAAAGTTTTTTTTTTCTTCACACACAGTAGTCTAGATTAAGTCGTACAGAAGCTGTTCGAAACATTACATGTAAGTGATCGTGAAGTACTGGTACTATAGATCTATTCAAACAATTAAATATTTTATTTCCTTTATATTAAACAACTATTTTCTTATTTCCTTTATTTATGCATACTCTACCAATCTGTGCTTTGTTAAAATATCCCATCTGGTAAAACAATGTCATCTGAAAAGTGAAATATATATATATATACATATATATACCGTCCGTTTCATGGCCGATCCCCCCGTGGTAGGTTGCGCAAGGACTAAGGAACAACCAACCTTCCTTGTCCACTATGACATTTATTATAGCATTTAACCAACTGGCCTAAAAAAACCAAGTGCACACACTTTACATACCCAGGTGAGCAAAAAGGGCGCCGTAGCGTTAGCAGCGACACAAGTAGAGATGATAAATTTGCAGTTCAACACGCCGTTATCGCAACCAGTACAGAGCCACTCGAAAATGCTTTGAGGCACGCCGAGTAGTCGGCGAACATTTATGGCGACCGGAGCGTGGACAAAGATAGCGGACATTATCGGGAGAAAAATAGACACCAAGTGTCAGATGCTTACATTGCCCGTATGCTGTTTCATGCCTTTGGTGGGCGTTATTAGTGATACAATTGTTCTAGCTATGTTGAGAGGCTCGACGCAAAGGGTGTTCTACTTAATTAGGGCCAGTGCTTGCACGTTCTAATGGTTCGATCACTATCGAAGCATGTGATAGGCGATCACGTGCGACTAACCTCTTACAGCCAAATTAGGGCGTATCTTTTAACTTTTATTTACTTAATTTGATTTTTCATTCACGCCATGACCTATACAGAAGCTGCAATAGTTGCTTAATACCTAATATTATGCTAGCGCAGGCAATGAATGAATATAGATCTTTGAAACAAGGCTTTCCTGGCTTTCAGGAATGCATTGTGCTCTTTCAAAGTCAATCCGTGCCTACAACAACAAGCCGAAGTCTGTCGTGCACCAAAGAAAAACTTTGTCCTTCACGTCAGCTTTCTGCTTGCTGTGAAAGTGCCACTACCAAGTACCACTGACAAATGAAGTAAGCGTGTTGCTGTAGATTTTAAGACGCGACACTATTCCTCAGGAAGTGATGAGACATCCGCCAAGCACGGAGTATCCCTACAGAGCCAATGTTTCGACGGTCATTGCTAGAAAAAAAAAATAAGTCAGCTTGTCGAAACATTTGCTCCTCGACACCCAGTGTTCCAAGGATTTGTCAGCACTTCGAGATTCCATCTTCCCCCTAAGGTGTTCTTGGAAGCTTACCTTGTCCAGCGAGTCTTCAGCCGCCGCCAGCGCGCTCACGCCCTGCTCTCGGGCCTGCTGGCTCCAGACTTGGTACGCGTTGGTCAGCGTCTCGCGTGGGTGGCTCACGGCGTGCACCGCCTGCGAGGCCAGGCTGACGCCGTAGTCTCGTGCGTCCACGTACTTCTTCAGGCCGAACGAGGTCGCGTCCTTGATGATGTCCTGCGGCGAGTTCTGCTTGACGGCCGGGTAGCTCTGTTCGATGCGGTCCAGACCCTTGCAGGCCAAGCTGTCCACGTAGTTTATGGGTCGGGCGAACTTCTCCAGCAGGGGCAGAGAGTGGCCCACGGCGTAAGCGGCCGACTTCTCGGCCGTGCTGAGCGTGTAGCCCAGAAGGCCGCTGCTGTCCTTGACCTGGTTGTAGGACTGCTTGGCTGTGTCGAGCGCTGTCGACACGACCGGCAGGCTCGTCACGCGGCTCACGAAGTGGCTGCGGATCACCGGTTGGCTCGTTGTCTCAGGCATAGCTGCAGTCACGAGAGAATAGGTGACCGGTAATATAGGCAATCGCAGCGAACTGTGGGATACGACGGCTTCCGGTTCGACGCACCACGCGGGTTGGCAGCGGCACGAGCGCGTTTTTGTTAAGCTTCGTTGAAAAAGACACCTCTTCGTGCAATGTCAGGGCTTCAGAAATTTGTGTTTTTTTGTTTGTTTCTGCTGACCGTGACTGCGACGATGACAAGCTACGAAAGCCATGAACACTACAAAAAACTTTTTTATCGCGCCAAAATGATCAGCAATGTTTTTATGCTGCTCGGGGGTACTGTCAGTTTCGCTAGCAGATCAGTCCATACAGAAGACGGTCTTCATTTTATGATACGTTACTGCAGATAAAGAAAATTACAATTTTAAAGATCTCAGGGGTTCGGGAGGACTTCAGCAGTGTGCCAAGAGTTCATTTCGGGATCGTTCCTTCTGCAGACATCGTCGGTCGATCGGCATGAAGCGCAGCACTTATTGAGCGCGTTGAGATATCTTTCTCTCTTTTTTTGTTTTTGCTAGCCTTCGGCACGCTATAAGATGCATTTCTTAGTTGAAGCCAGATGCTTATTGGAACGCTTATCTTAGTCAAACTGCGTGGCACGGCGGCACATAAACAATACAGTCAGACATAGACGGCGCCGAGGAATCGAAAGCCTGCGCTTGTTTAACGTATTTCTTCCCTTGTGTGCCGTCCTGGCGCACAGTTTGACCAAGATAAACGCAAACGGACTCGTCCAGCGCTTCGTGTAAACTTACTCTCGAGTGAAACTTTCACGTTTTTCGTCATATATATGGGTGCAATGGCCGGCGCTTATCACGTATAACAGGTAGATTTCGCCCACGCGTTCGCATAATATCTGAAAGCAAGTGCTAACGGAAGTTCTGGTCGCACGACGAAATAGCAAGACTGGCATTGGGAGACTGCATATTGTCTAATGTCGGCTTCTTAAAGACGAAGCTCCTATTCGTATTTTTTAAGGGGCGAAGCTCTTTCAGGCGTGGGTCTGTCCATCATTTATATGTATGTATGTAGTAGTACGCAACCACCGCTGGCACACACCCGCTGTAGAGCGGGTATGTGCCACAGGGGATGCAAGATTGGAGATGGCGGTACTTGGAGTGCTCACTAGATGGACGCACGGACGGACGGACAGGCGGGCTAGCAGACGGACGGACGGATGAATAGACGCGCGGACGTACCGACGGATGGACGCATGAACAGACAGGCAGATGAATGGACGGACTCATGAACGGACGCATGGACAGACGGATGGACGCATGGATGGACGCACGGAGGGTCACACGGACGGACGGAAGCAAGAACGAGCGGACGGACGGAAGCATGGACGGGCTGACGGACGCTTCGCCCCACACATCATCATTCACTCTGTGGCCTCTAATAAGTGTGCCTTTTCGCTGTTTCGGAAATGGTAGCCCTGACCTTTTATTCATTTTAGGCTGAGTTATTCATTTTAGATACGACGTATTCACAGCAATGCAACAAGTGGGAAGTACCTTCTGCAAATAGAAGATATCAGTAAACATGCGCAGACCTAACTTTCCTTTCTTCGTTTTATAGAAATCAATACATGTGTTTGCCTTTCACGCTCGAGTTGGAGCAGCCAAGACTGAACAGCCGACCATGGTTCAGCAGGACGAAGGTGAACGGGCGACCACGCACGCGCATCCCGAATAATCTGAGGCCGGAGCGATTCGCCGTCGCCTACACTCCTCAAACCGGAAGCCACCAGCAGATGGTGCATCCCACTATCCCTCGCTCTTTTACTGGTCACATATTCCGTTAAAGGGTCCCTCTAACATTTGAAAACATCGGTGCTGACTGCATACCTCGTAGTGACGCTTGCCAGAACTGTTGCGAGCGGAAGTGACGCCGGAGGGTCGCCGCCTTATCATTGGATGAATGCAACGTAACTGCAATCGCGGCATTGCATCAAAATAGAGATTAATATTAGACTTCTTTTTTTTTGTTAGCATAATTTTTCACTCAAATCTGAAAAAGAATAAAGCTATCCGACTTTTCGGCTTGAAAACTGCAAAGCTAGTCAAAGAATGCGCCAAGCTTCACCATGGTGGTCCAGTGGCTAAGGTACTCGGCTGCTGACCCGCAGGTCGCGGGATGGAATCCCAGCTGCAGCGGCTTCATTTCCGATGGAGGCGGAAATGTTGTAGGCCCGTGTGCTCAGATTTGGGTGCACGTTAAAGAACCCCAGGTGGTCGAAATTTCCGGAGCCCTCCACTACGGCGTACTCTCATAATCATATAGTGGTTTTGGGACGTTTAACCTCACATATCAATCAAATCAAAGAATGCGCCAAACGTCATGGTGCTGGAGGAAGCGTGCCAGGGACGCTTCTGGCACCGTTGTTTCAAAGAGCTGAAAGCGAAAGAAATGAAAAACGCCATCGCAAAAAGAAAGATCAGTAAACCTATACGAAACATAGAACCGTTCGGGAGCTGGCTCGTTTCGCAGGTGTACCCTTTTGATTGATTTGTGGGGTTAAACGTCCCAAAACCACCATATGATTATGAGAGACGCCGTAGTGGATGGCTCCGGAAGTTTCGACCATCTGGGGTTCTTTAACGTGCACCTAAATCTGAGCACACGGGCCTACAACATTTCCGCCTCCATCGTAAATGAAGCCGCTGCAGCCGGGATTCAATCCCGTGACCTGCAGGTCAGCAGCCGAGTACCTTAGCCACTAGGCCACCGTGGTGGGGCAGGTGTACCCTTTTCAAGTACCAGATTATTTGTTACCATCACAATGGCGTCCTGGGCATCACGGGCAGTACGTCATTTGAGCTTCCTGTACAATAAGGCATTCAGTATAAGGCAATAAGGCATTCAGTTCATTTCGACGTTATAGGGGGAGGCAAACACGGTGAGGTGTGCCCGTGATAATCGAGTTGAGGGCAAGAATCCATTTTATTGTATTTTGATATTTATACGCTGAATACCTTCGCGCTGCCTGCCCCTGTCGCTGCCGTTCTTGCAGCACCTGTCTTTTAAGCCTTCATTGTGCACAACCAGCGAGAAAAGCGTGTAAAACTATGAGGTCATGAAGTGTGTTAGAGGGCCCCTTTAACATCAATTATAACTGGCCTTTGAGGTGATCCCTTAGGGTACATGAAGACAGCTTTACCATGCTCCCCACTGCACGCGTCTTCTATGAGATGCGGACGTGCATTCGCTGTTGTTATTAGGTGTCGCAAGGTCATGACCGACTGCGGATAACACCGTGAGTATATGAACGCCATTGAGGCCTATGCATGTCATTTGCGCTCATGCGGGCGTTTTTTTTTTTTTTTGTGGCCTTCAGAAAACCATATAAACAGCAGCGGTCGTGTAACCAGGTATACCGCGTGGCTGGCTTCATTTTTCTCTTGCCTTTCATTTTTGAGACCATTCGTTTTCGCTCCGTTTAGTTGGTACCTCTCATGACGTGAGTGAAAAATAACGCTTGCAAAAGTGTAAGGCATTCATATGTATGCACGTGGCATCACCAGGAGTCGCCAACGAGGTGCCGATACTTGAACAATCTAACGTCAACAAACCTACCTCACAACCTACCTACTTACCTACCTACCTACCTACCTACCTCACAACCTACCTTGTTTCGGCAAGTACATTCTGCGTGGACGCACTGGTAGGCTTCAAACAGTTTGCTAAATGATGTCTCACGTCTGTAAATGAAGTTGAATTGAATCAAATTCTGTGTGTAGCCCATGCGCGTTGTCAATGCCTCGCATTGGAGCATGTATATAAACATATACCTGCCATGTGCCCCTCGTTTTTGCTGCCTCTGTTCGTTCCCTTTATACTTCTGAGGAGCATGAGAATATAGACCCATTCCATGTTTGTAAACACGGGTAGGCCGATGTCGACATTACGAGTAAAATTATTGCGAAGTCCGCATGTAACTTCCGCCATAAGCGCTGAAGGCTGTGATGTGCTCCAACAAAACGACGTTGTAAGACGCCATAAGCGTTGTGAAAACCATAAACGCTCTTTTGTCTACGAAGACAGCGCCGCCGCATTTTCGTGACGGAATTCCGGTGGAATTTGTCTATAGAGACAAGCTCATCAAGGCGACCGCCCTTCCTTTGTCCTGGTCATAAATCTTGTTGCTATTCGCTGCCTGTACAGGATGATCTCACGGCCAGAGCCTTGGCTCCAACAACGTCCCGAGAAATTCACTCTCTGCACTGTAGGGGCTATAGTTGACGCAGAGGGGCAAGGATTGGGCAGGTTTTCGAAATAGGCGTTGGATAGGTGATGTGAGCGCTCAAGGACAAGCGTACGTGCGTGAAGTCTGTAGATACTGCAAGCTGACAAGGACTTTATTTTCATTCGTTCAAACAGCCATCTTCCGTTGTACTCGGCGAATAATCTACCAGACATCCTAATTTGGTCTTTGCGAATGATCTTGTCTCGGTGGCCAAAGAAAACCGACAAGCCACTACTGCGCATGCAGTAGTTCACTTTCTCTAGCATGATGATGATGATGATTAAAACTTTTTTTTTTTTCAGGGAAGACGCAGGGTAGGCAAAAATGTCTCAAAATTACTAAACCAAAAACTAAAATGTATTAGCGTTATTGTTAACCGGTACGTTTCACAACAATTATCTCGTGTTTCATTGCAATATCTTTGTGAAAACCTTTGTGGAAGCAGTCCAGTATTTAAGAGACACAATCACATTTGAGATTTAAGTGAACTTTCATGTTTTGTGTGGGCATTTCAATTGCGTGATTACTTGCGTTTTTCCGAACTCTGTGTAACGTGGTCGCAATTTTTAGTGGTGTGAGCACATTTCTGTATTGAAAAACTTGGACTAGGTGCGTAAGTGTTGTGCTATGTATTTATGTTTAGCCTTGTGTTTCTTGCCTAATCGGTGATGTCGACTGTTGTGCAAAAGGATAGGAGTATATATATAGTCGATGCCACGCATCCCTACCAACGTCTCCTTATATACATTTACTTTTTTTTTTAAATTCCCCACAAGACCGCATTTTTCCCATATGCGACCAAAATATACCGCGTCCCACGCCCTGCAAGTTCTGTGTAAGATCTGTTGATCAACCTACCAAACTCATTAATAGAACGTATGCCAGCTGTAGAGTGATTTGACGGCACCAGTTTTTACAGACCGCAGCCCGTTATCAGAAAGTTGCTCTATTGTGTTCTACGAGCTAATTAATGGTATATTATCAAAAGAATCCGTCAGTAATGGACTGCTGTTTTAACTCCACATGTGTCACTTCTGCATTCTTGAAGACGATACCTTTTTTCTCTTCCTCTATAACTTTCATTCCCCCTCTCCCCTTCCCCAGTGCAGGGTAGCCTACCGGGGCTCAGCTCTAGTTAACCTCCCTGCCTTTCATTTTATCTTCTCTCTCTCTCTCTCTCTCTCTCTCTTGAAGGAAATATATTGTTTTCAGCTCTTTTCGACATTCGCACGGCTTACTTGAACACGTGTATACGAGACAAAACGCGGCGTATTTGCAAGCATGGACACGTGAGTGGAGACGGCTTGAAATCAGTGCAAACGATGTAGCGCTAACTCTGCTGACTCAATGACGCTGTGTACGGCCAGCAAAGCTCTCTCAGTGATAAAAGCCAGGGAGGTGTTACGCGGTGGCGTGGCCTTACCTCCTTCAATGCTTTTACCGATAGCGCCTATCACCCACCGTTGGTCGCTGCAGTATTTCCCGAAAAGACGAGGAATCGCTTTTTTAGTGGCACCTGAAGTAGGGCCCACTTAACGCAACATGCATGCTTCTAAAGGGGTTTGTCTTCTCCTGCTGTTTTCTTTTTACTCACTTATTTGTCTCTCCCACTCTCACTTCACAGCCACAGGCCCCGCCAGTCTCTGCCATTTCGTATAATATCGCCGCTCTACTTATCTGAACAATGGAAATTTCCTCTGTTTTTCCTGCGCTAGCCTGTAGCTGGGAATCCGTTTATGCGCAAAGCACCGAAAAAAGCTGTTTAAACATCTCCTATATAGAGGCAGAGAGATTAGTGTATCCTGCATGGGCCAAAAATAACTTTTACAAAAAAAAAATTTGCTCCATGCTCATGGCAGGTCTAGGCCCGGCCACCTAAAATTGCTGGTTTCTGTCAATTAAGTTCATTCTCCTCCTCCTTCTCCTCCTCCTTGCTTAGTTTTTCTTCAGTGACGTTGGTTTCTTATTGAAAATGGAAGCTTCAAAGTATTTAACGACAATGACGGCTCAGTCGGATAGAATTTTCCATAACCAGCTAGCAAGAACTTTCTTTTTTACCTTCTATACTTACGGCGTGCTCTTCACGAGTTCAGTACTTTCCCAACCTCCTTCTTCTTAGATTTATTAATTTAGAGTTCTAATCTCTAATAGCGTAAAAGCGAGTCACTAATCTTCGCAGTGGTGCTTTAAAAAAGAAACGGCTGAAAAACTGCCGATAACATAACGCTGCACGTCGATCACGGATTTCTTCCAAACAAAAATTTAAAGAAAAAAGTTTAAAAACATGGCGAGATTGTCAAGTTGGAAGGCTGGCATCTCCAATAGACGAAGAAACGAACTTCACTTTTGAAGTCATTTACTGAGTTGGTTACCGTACTGTCTCTTTTAATCACTGAAGGCTAAGCGCTCGCTTTAAAACTGCAAATTTCGCTACCAGTGTACTCAACAGATAGAGTCTTCTTTTTAAAGCAACTCCCGGCAAGTTCGTAAAAGTTTTGTCGTCTTTGGTTAAAGTTTGCCAAGCCTCGTGCTAGACAGCGTATAAATTTCACAATATCTAAGCTGCGCACTGCTAGTCGGTAAACAAGCGGTAGTTGAGGGGGATTTCTCGAAGCTCAAAACGGAATCTCGTTCGCGCTATTGTGAAGGGGCCGCCACCAACGGTATACAAAAACTTCACCTCCCGCCCTTCTTTTCTCGTGAGCACCTTTCGAGGTAAAGGTTTTATAACTTTCAGCCAGCAGTCGCGTAAAGGTTAATGCACCCGCTGAAATGATTGCGAGATCCTGAAATGTATTTATTTTGTTTGGTTTCTTATTTAAGATGTTTAAATATCAAAGGGTGACCTTCTTACAGCGTTTCAGTGAGAAATGTTTAATAAAATGCTAGAGACATTGGCGTGACATATTATTCCATGTGCAGGTTGACAGTTATGATACGTAATCTGATATACACATAACAGCACTAATAACCCTTCAACATGATCCACAGCCTCATCCAAGGCTTACTCCGATAGACAAATAAAGGGGAAAACAGTAGCTTGTTTCTAATATTCTGTTATATCTCATAATAGGATGTGGGGTTTCACGCGTCCATAATATGGTTAGAGTACTGCGAGGTATATTCGTGCCCTCATACCACGATATGATAAATGAATCAAAAACAATTTTGTGCGAAACAGTTTGCCTTAGTTTGCCGGTGCTATCTAAGAGGTGCTAGTTTAAATTTCTTTTAATGAGAAGGTTACGAAGATGTGTTTGCTTTTTTATTTTTTGTGTAATTGGGAGTGTCTAAACTATGGCGCGTCTCAGAACGGGTAATAAGAGGCGTAAACTGGGAAATATTGATGCAGTCAAATTATTAAATCGTGAAAGGCGAAAATGGCACTGTTTTCCGCAACAAGCTGTTGCAATGCGGTTGAACGCAAAGCCACGCGAGCATGAGGGTTGCTGATGATTGATTTGATTGATACGTGTGGTTCAATGTCCCAAAACCACCATATGATTATGAGAGACGCCGTAGTAGAGGGCTGCGGAAGTTTTGACCACATGGGGTTCTTTAACGTGCACCCAAATGTGAGCACACAGGCCTGCAACATTTCCGCCTCCATAGGAAATGCAGCCGCCGCAGCCGGGATTCGAACCCACGACCTGCGGGCCAGCAGCCGAGTACCTTAGCCACTATAGACCACTGCGGTGGAGCAGCACGAGGTTTGCGCTCACTCAGTTTGGGAGTTAATGAGCCAATAGCATGCATTTCTTTAGTTAATAAAAAAACTCATCCTCAATCCACCGTTTCAATTGCAATGACAATATCAATAGAACCCTTGGATGACCGTCTCCAACGTAGGGAACGTTGCTGCCTACGAGGGAGAAGCCAGCTACACGCTAAGCCCGTCCCTGTAGCACATAAAGTTTTTGCAGTCTAGTCGAGTCCCATACAACCCGAACAACCCTGCGTTTATGGCAAGGGTCTCAAACGTGTGGCCCACCGACCTTTCGCTGATGTCCCGGCCCGCACGAGACTGTTCTCGTGCCTTTCTTTTTTTTCATGACGGCACGATGGAAATCTGTAGGCATTTCTAAATGGTGCTCGCAATGTTTTCTGGCCAGCTAGGATAAATTACGCTTTGTGCGGGGGAAGTACATACGCGTGACTAATTTTTTAAGGCACCTACACGGTTGCCATGTGTTGATACATAACCGCGAAACGAAAGTCCAACACTTCAGTATATATACTTAAGAATGGGCGTCCAGATTTTAGTCGTTCTGGAAATCAGTATTGTTATGTTTTTTTTGTTTTTTTTTTTTGGGGGGGGGGGGGGTCCTGGCACCAAATGCCCCTCAGAAATGAGCCACGCATGAGGTATGAGAAATACCTTCTTACAAATGGCAACGTTATAGTTGACATGCTGTTCCTACTTTTCCCCTTCCCGCTTCCACCTCCTTCACTGTCCCGGCATTTGTGGGGATAAATCTCATGACAGCCACCGGGGTTAACCGAGGTGAGTTTGAGAACCCTGAATGCCGGTGCCATGTAGCAACGTCCACGCCATTCCCTTGTTGCGCAGTATTTTCTGCGTCTTTCCAGCTTACTTGAGTAGCGCTCTCTTTACGGCGCACTCAAAACTCGTTCACGGTAAAACTTAGTCAAAAATGGTGACACGGGTCAGTGGATATTCAAATTGCAAACTCGCTTTTCCGTCATCGCGTGTGGATGAACGGTGAACTTCATGTTTTAGTGCATTCTCTTTTAAACAAAGGCTGAATCACAGCTTGAGTCATGCCAATGTGATGGACAGGCGGTTTCATCTGCGTATCAACATGCGCACATTCACTCGATAATCGGTCGATGGTTTCATGCAACCGCATACAAACAGCATGCGCAGTAGACTTTCAGCCATTTCAAATTAGACTTGAGTGAATATTCGCGAAGGCAACTCAGAGCCAAAGATAATGCAGAATAGTTGCTTCGCTTCGCTTCAGTCCAACTGGAGGTTGGATTCAGTGCGAGATTCAAAGTTCGCGACCTTGCATGTGTTGTATTAGAACGATTGCGTCCCTCTAATATTAACTAATTAGCAATCCGTCAGTAGTGTCACACACCGTTTCTTTTGTAAGTTGAAATAACAATACAGTGACTATCATACTATGAGCTCTATCACTACCACTGAGGGAAGCTTAAAAGCACACTTACCATCCATCGAGAAGTCAGTGCCACCATGCGTACCATATATATGCGTGCGTCTTTAAAATATTAAAAACGAATTAAAGCGATAACACATTCGCACTAAGATTTCTCTGCATCTGTCACTACGATACATGTAAAGCTGTAACGACGACATATGAAACAATAATAGGAAGCCGTAGCAGTAGTGGAGGTACTCGGCAGCTGACCCGAAATACGAGGTTTCAATCCAAGCCACGGCGGTCGCACTTCAATTGGGGGGGGGGGGGGGAGATGCTGGCAACCCGTGTATTGTGCGATGTCATTGCACATTAAAGAACCCCAGGTTGTCGAAATCATTTCAAAGTCCTCCACTACAGCGTCCCTCACAGCCGGAGTCGCGACCAACCAGCCAACAGAAACAATGACCCGAAACCGTTACTGGTAATCTGTTTAACGATTACACACTGTTGCGTCTGGATGCTTGTTCTAGCGGTATAATTCGGAATGACACACACATACATATCTTAGCGCGCGCGCGGATTGCGCAATTTTGTTGCTCCGTTCTTTCTCGCCTACCCTTCAAACAGCTCGGCGCACAAAGGTGACGTTCCTCCCTTATGCAAACGTCGAAAAGCCGTGCACTTACTGCAGCAGTCGTCGCGCGATCCGACAAACAGAAGCAGCTCCCGGGGAACGACTTGTGCGCCTTTATCAGAGCGCCGCGACACTTTTATAAATCCGACCTCTAAGCTCCGCCCACGCTGAGCGACACGATGAATGTTGCCCGCTGAGCGAGGAGTGTGTCGAGCACCGGGTTTGCACCGGGTCCGCTATCAGATAACCCCGGCGCCGCGTCTGCAGCGAGATCGCCTCCTGGCGGCGGCTCTAAGCAGCACGAGTCTGTGCTCGGTTTGTTGTTTCTCGCTGAGGAGGTCGAGACCTCTTAAGCTTTTCGTGCACTATGCATTGCAAGTTACATGCAGCGTTGTCGACACATCGTTTGGAGTCAATCGCATAAATAAATGTAACAGATTGGATTCCAAGAGAAGGCAATGGCACGAGGAGGAGGCGGAAAGTTAGGTCGGCAGAAGGGATTTGGATGATTGCGGGTATAACGTGGCAGCAAGCACAGCATCTGGTTGATTGGCGGAACATGGTAGAGGCCTTTTTATACCCTGTAGTGTTCAACACGTGGTGACAATTCAGGAGACGTACAGGCGGAACAATGGCCGGCCATGTAGACCTGGCTAACCCCGCCTAGTGCAACAATAGAACCACCCCCACCATGATGATGATGATCTGGTGATGATGCACAACTATCTGCACAGGCAGGCGCAGCGTTCCCCATTAAGGGGGAGGGGGGCAGGGCAATCTTTATCAGAGCGCAGTGCTACGCCACTAGGTTCAAACCCTCAAAATTCTTTAGTTTTCGATGTGTACATGTACACGCACACAGTATACATGATCTGTGATTGACCCCCCTTCATCCCCTGTTGCCGGTCGACTCCAAAAGACATTATCCTTCAGACAGGAAGTGAACAGTTCTTGGCAGGCAACATCGGGGGTCTTTGGCCACTTTAATCGGCAAAAACTTGCCCGTAGCACTGCTCATTCAAGGATGACAGGCCAAGTCCGTTTGAGCAACAGCAGGGGACAAACATTGCGGCCCTTTAAACGATTCTTCCCTCCCCGTCCCGTGACCACGCCTACACGTGATTGAGTTTCGACGGACAGTATTGCGCGTTCGCGTCTGCATCGTTTGCAGGCGGAAGAGAGACAGCGAAGGTACTAAAATGTTCTGCCAGATAAAACACTTTCGATAGAGACCACAAGCTTTTATTCCAGAAAAGCCTAGCTGGTGGGACTCCACTAAGTGCGTGCAGCACAGCACGTCGGACAGCACGCAGCACTGAAGTGCTATCTAAATAGGACACTCATTTCTGCCTCACAAAACCATAGGATTTCCCTATAGGCCGTGTTATTTCAGCAGTGCTGCACCGTAGTAAAGAAATGGTCCACACCCTCCTTTGTGTTTATTTATTTTCCTCCATCGGTTTGTCGTCTGGCAGAGAGTAAAGAAGGAATAGATAGCGATAAGTGGTCGCGGGGACAAACGAGACGGCTGCTGCTCTTATCTTCGGTCTAGGAATAACTTTCGGGATGTTTTTAGGATCAGATGGCCGTCCCTACAATCGCTGCATCGTCCTTGGCTCAGCGCTAAAAAAAAAAAAAATGGGGGGGGGGGGGGGGGGCAAACGTGCGCAACGATATCGTGAGTTCGTGGCTGACTCGCTGCTGCTCATTTCATAATGCACGATTAACAATACTGCTGGCACTCCGTATCTCCAAGCGTCCCAACGAGCGAATGAGTGCGCAGCAACACATATATACTGTCACTCATTCTCACGACGCCTTCTTCTCGGAGCTGCTTCTTTGCAAGCTGAAAACTTGGAGGCGCCTCTGCAGACGTCTCTTTGGTGTCGGTTCTCCTCCGCGTTGACAGCATCGTTCTAACTTTTTTCGGTTATTTATATACATGATATACCCGATATCCGAATATTTCTACTGCTGCAGGTCTTGATCGTTAATCGCGATCCACAAACAAAATTGCGAAATGCGGAACGTCATATATGTGTCGTAAAATATCTCAATTTGCTAAATGCCCCGCCACGGTGGTCTAGTGGCTGTGGTACTCGGCTGCTGACCCGCAAGTCGAGGGCTCGAATCCCGGCTGCGGCGGCTGCATTTCCGATGGAGGCGGAAATGTTGTAGGCCCGTGTGCTCAGATTTGGGTGCACGTCAAAGAACCCTGCAGGTGGTCGAAATTTCCGGAGCCCTCCACTACGGCGTCTCTCATAATCATATGGCTGTTTTGGGACGTTAAACCTCACATATCAATGAATTATGTTGCTAAATAACTTAAAGACCACTAGCTTATATATCGCGAGATCTATGTGCATCCCCACTGAACCCGACTGCATAATCATGATGTTTCTCCTATGCGTATACTGTACACACCGCTTGGGGACGATGGAATGAGTCAGCATCTTACATTCATCTGTCCCCCTAATTTCTTTCCGTCGATATTTCTGATGTATATCGATTGTCTGACGCGTGCTCATATCACACAGTCGGTGACTCCCACGAACCTCCGTCTGGTGGATTTCTATTCAACTCGCGTGCGGAAACGACAAGGGTCGAAGGGAACCTGTAACCGGCCGTCCACTGAAAAGCAGCGAGAACATTGCACTATTTGCGGGATCGCGAGTACGGATAGCAATAAAGTGGCATTTTGAGCGAGTTGCTACACATTCGTCATGCGTAAAGCACAGCGCGCACGGGCACGACGGACAAAACGGAAGAAGAAAACAAGACTAGCGCTGACTCTCCTGTAGGAACATAGAATGAAGGAAAGTGTGAATTTAAGGGCTATTTTTCTCTGTTAGACACAATATTAATGAGAACTTATTATTCTCCGTTAGCTCTCATTACTTTAGGAGCGTATGTATGTATGCATGTATGTATGTATGCATGTATGTATGTATGTATGTATGTATGTATGTATGTATGTATGTATGTATGTATGTATGTATGTATGTATGTATGTATGTATGTATGTATGTATGTATGTATGTATGTATGTATGTATGTATTATGTATGTATGTATGTATGTATGTATGCGCTGTGCGCGAAAACGCAGCTGACGCAGCTAATACTCAGTGAGGACGTTTCAAATCCTGTCGGCGATCGAAATACCAAAACACTTGTTTCGTGCAATCCTCATTTTCAATTTAATTCAAAACAGCGCTAACGATAGGACAAGAAGTAAACACTTACAACGCTTCAAATAATATAGAACCATATCAACTAGCCCAGTTGTCGACCTTGCTCTTATTTTTAAGGAAAGGTTGTGGCCTTCCGTAGCACATCCTTGACATTCGAAATGCAACCATATTTAGGGCCGAGGTAACGGCAGTATTTTCTAATTGATGTGTTATTTACCTATTGTATAAGGACGTCTTCTGTTTCTATTTTTTTTTTCTTTGTCAGTGTTCTGTACTATGTCCTAAGCATTGTATAAAGTTCACATGCTCAATTTATTGTTACTCCTACTTATGTAACCCCCCTCACACAATTATTCGATGTAGGAGCCTGTGAGGTGATTTAAATAAATAAATAAATAAATAAATATTCGAGCACGTATTCACGCGACCAGATTATGCACTTGGAAAGAGCACATTTTTTTTTCAGTTATTTTGTAAACGCTGGTGCACGGCCTGTATGCATGTTTGCACTTGCCAACATAGATGTAACCAAGTGAACAGGCAAAGAGATAACCGATGATAAAACACATTTAGGCAATTCCTGGTAGAAACTCCACAAAGCGTTTGGTATTCTGTTTTTTTTTTTTTTTTGCTGATAAATGAGCTCACCGCTGCCCGTTTTATCCTTATCTCTCAGTTCGACCGCACTCAGCAGGATGTGCAAGCACGTAGCTAAAATATCGTGAGATATGGCCTAACCTTTCATGGAGACTACCTTATCTATATACACACACGGACAGTGTGTGTATGTGCCCGGCTTTGGTACACGCCTTTAGATGATGGTTTTCCATTTTAACAACTTCTTGCTCCACGAAGAGGCTGAAAGTTAGGAGTGCTGCTTCTTAAACTAGTTGGTTGCTTATAAAAACTTTACGAGGATGTGCCGGAAGATAATTGACTGCGCAGTAGTGACAGGAAAACTGAAGGACACAATTCGTTTTTAATCACAGAAATGGGGAGGCATCAAGCGTTTCATAATGTGCATTTGTGTGCCCAACTAATTATTTCTACACAAAACACACATCACATTTCACCTTCAGTATATACACCTAACATTTCACCTTGAATAAATTCAAGCACTGGCATCTGAAACGACTGCAAAATATCAATCTATAGCAATCTTAACGTTGATGTGGCCCTTTTAAAATTGAAGAGCGATGCATGCGTTGCGTTGCGACCAGAGTCTATGTCGACGCAATTTCTCAATCTGCGTTAAAAATTATTAATGACTTATGAGCTCATCAATATGCTAACTAGCGCACACAAGGACTCTTTACCGAGAATTTATTGTTTCGTTGGTGCACTGCATGCGTTACAGTATATTTTTTTGCACAACAAAATTTTCCTATTCGCCAATGACAAAATAACGTGTAAAAACACTTCAGCCCCCTGGGTCTTCGCGAATATATGAAAATTAATTACTCATTCGCATTCTCTACGTCGTTTGAATAATGTATCTCTTTAAAGTAGTTACATTAAAAATTGATCAATATTTTGATTAATTTGTTTGCCCTATTGCACCAATTCTCGAAAAAAATGCTTTGTCAATACGTCATATTTAGATAGCAATGATCTGGACACTCCTGGAGCGTTTTTGTCACCATCGTCGGAGTCAGTTCCGCCGTGAAGTTTCGTATAGAGAGATTGATAACATTGCCCCGAGTGTCTTATGTTCAATGCGCAAATGAAATCGCGCGTAGGCTGCCGAGGGTCGCGCTTCAATCAGAGATGAAACGCACCTTCTCTTTGCGTCGCGCCAAGGGCACATGGCAGGATACCAGAGTATGGCTGCGTATTCCCAGCAAGAACTCAGTACTTGGACCAAATAGGCGTGGTTGCCCTTGCATGGTCGCGCGCCCCTTATCCTGACAGAGATTAGCGCACAGATGATACTTTTGTACGTGTTGCGTTCTCATCGTAGTGTCGGCGTTGAATCGATAGGCAGCGTGAAGCACTTGTGTCATCGGCCGCTTTTTGTCAGAGATTTTTTGAGTTACGCTATGTCACATGGTTATAGGATTGAGCTGCTAGCCTTACTACGCATAACATTCCCACTTGTTACTATTGCAACATTGATTACGTTGGTCTTTCTTCTAGAGTTTGGCTTTCTTTTTTTGATGAGCCGACACATTAGTACCGAATTTAATTCCTGTGTTGTCACAACGCATCATCCAGTGTTGCGCAATATACTTCCGGGATCGGCCAAGCTGACTTCGGTACCATTCGTCTGCTCGCCACCAATGTCATTTTTCTTTAACTCTTGAGGGAAATCATCGCGTAAGGTGGCTACGCAACGGACGAACAAGAGATGCCCGAATCAACAACGCAACCACAACTACACTATAGATAGCCTGGTGCAGCGTTGAGCTAACTCTCTTTACGGGTGGGATACGTGACCTACCTGCTTGAAAGGAAAGATTTGCAGACAGAGAGTGAGAGAATTACTCACGAAAACAAAAAAGACACACGTAAATAGGAATGAGAGACACAGAGATGGCCTTTGGAAAGTGCGATTCGCGGGGCAAACAAAGATCTTTGAGAGTAGACGGTCGAAGTAAACGTACAATACACTTTCAACAGTGCAGCAAGAATAAGAAAGAAGAAAGTAATCAAATAAATAAAGCATTTGGCATCGTTTCTTCAGTGACCTCCGCTCGTCTCTCCTTTCATTTGTTGTTCCTTCTGCTTCCCTCTTGTCATTACTTTTATTTCGTTTATTTTCTTCATTCATTCGTTAATTAAATCACAAAAGGAAAAGCCTGTTTAAAACAACGGATTCGCGTTCCTTTCAGAAGCTGCCTCTTTTAGAGAAAATGCGCGACAAAAGTGGCGATACTGCCTGCTGGCCTCTCACGTATTTTTCGCGCATGTTTGTCCAACCACAGCTCTCCCCCCCTCCTCAGCTTCTGGTAACACTCCGAGAACACTTGAGCCAGGGAAGGCTAATATTCTCGGGCTAACGTTATCTATGGGTCCACGCGTTCGCTGACGCGCTAGCTAAACTACAAATGCATACAGGCTTCATTCTCGTCATTACGCTGGAAACTACACAAATTCCCAAGCCGAAGAAATGTCGAGTGAGTTGGGAAGAGTCCGAGCGACTGTTCTGCAAAGGAAACGATTGAGGAGGTTGCAGAGGAGCTGATAAGCTAACCGATAGCGCCGAGGGCAGTGACCTCTATTGATAACAACCTTTTAAAGGTGTCGAAAACAATCTCGATGGCTCCTCTTCGACCTATGGCATTCAGCCGAAAATGCTTCTTCCGGACCATTTGCAGTTAGGGCGAGCTACAACTTAACCTGGGTTAGAAGCAAACTTGAGGCTGGTGTAGAGGCTGGTGTGAGGCTGAAGAAGCAAACTTGAGGCTGATGTGGAGGCATCGCGACTTCATCAGACTGCTTCGTGCAAATCGTAGGGCATGCTCATTCGTTTCAGCGAGCCCATTTATATGCAAATGCACCCATTTATATGCACCGGTGTGCCGATCCAAGCATGCACCATAATGAGGTCTTTTTTTCTCATGCAGTGACTTGGCAACCCACCTGCGATACGGTCATCGACTAACATTGCGTATGTAAGTGAAGCCCGTATTCAGGTGCCATCTCGTCCTCTTGAACAGAAAAAAAGATTATATGAGCGCGATTGTGCGGCCCCGTTCATTACCGGCTGCTTGGAAACGCTAGTCGCGCGCCGGTGTGCTGAACAGGTAACGCACAACGCAGTCCCCGAGATAATGCTTGTTTTGGGACGACGATGCAATCAGCACCTTATATGTCATTATGAAATCAATTAGCGGTTTCTGAAGCAAACCCTGCATGTTGTTCCTGCGTAGGTTTTCATAATCTACAAAGCTATGTTATCATGCAATTCCGCTGCCCATTGCTGTTTTTCTTATCTATTTTATTTTTGTTTTCTTTTCTTTTCCTTTTGACTCATGCATCCGCGTTCTAGACAGCTACGGCTGTTTCATTTATTTATTTATTTATTTATTTATTTATTCATTCATTCATTCATTTACTTATTTATTTATGAAATATAAAAGGTCTGCTACATTAAAATTGGCTATCGCAGCATGCAACAAATATAACTATTGAAGAAAGCCTTCCAGATTTAATGACACGGGCCATCTGTACACTGTGTGCGTATGGATGTTGGGTCGACAGGTGGGAGGGGGGCAATAATCGGTGATGAACCAGATAGTAAATAATCAAACTCAAAAGGTGAAAGAATGTAACCTAAGCCTGAAAAAACACAGCATCAGGAAATGAAGCGTAAACGATGTATGCATGGCAACGAACAATTACATGCAAGCGAAAGTACAACGTTGCGAAGATAACGTTTTGATCACCTAGTTTTTTATGTATAAGCGAAAATAGTTAGACCTTCCTACTAACCTCCTAATCATGATAACCATCGTCCTCTGCAGTTTTTTTTTTTATTTCTTCTCTGTCGACGATTTCATAGGTTATTACTTTGAATTAACAATAATGCCTTCATGCTTGTTTTGATTTTGCGCGCTGAGACCTTGATATAAATATGTGGCGCGCCGGTGTGGAGGGCTGTAGGAATTCAACCTGAGATTGTTTACGACCAGAGATTGTTTACCGTTGCCCTGAATTTAGTTACACGGATTTTTTTAATTGGCTATACGTCCAAGTGCTGCCGCCATGACTGGAAATCGAAGCCGCCCAACAGAGCTTAGAGGGCGCTCCATTGAGACTTCGACCCATTAATTACGTCCTATGTCATGTTTGGTTGATTGAACAATATCTGTATGAGATATTAAATCAGCCATCGAGCAAAAAAAAAGAGAAAAACGCCGCCAGCATCTTCCCCACGGGCGGAACTCGAGTAAATGCGTCGCAGAGTGGTGGGGGTTATCGTATGAATGTTGCTTAATTGGGTGTGGTTTGGGAATGCTTACTCGTTATTTCGTCCTGATTATTTTGTTAATTGAATCGCTCTATTTATCACGTGGCTTTATGAGCCATTTCGCATTGACGCTTCCGACGGTTCCTTTTCACGTGCCACGAGACATCTGAGGCCTTCATAAGAGGTGCACCGAGCAGGAAAAGCGTGCACTTTGAGCATAGACTCCACGCACCAAATTCGATAAACAATTGCTTCAACTTGACGCAAGCTTAGCCCTGCCGCGGTGGTCTAGTGGCTAAGGTACTTGGCTGCTGACCCGCAGGTCGCGGGTTCGATTCCCGGCTGCGGCGGCTGCATTTCCGATGGAGGCGGAAATGTTGTAGGCCCGTGTACTCGGATTTGGGTGCACGTTAAAGAACCCCAGGTGGTCGAAATTTCCGGAGCCCTCCACTACGGCGTCTCTCATAATCAAATGGTGGTTTTGGGACGTTAAACCCCACAAATCAATCAAATCATGACGCAAGCTTAACGTTTGCACTGTATACACTGTATATCATGATGCGGAAACGAGTGAAGTCACATGCATCATAAGTGGCCACGTAGCAGCTTTGGTTTCTCAAAACTATCTGCATACGAGCTTCGTGCTGGATCCAGGCGTGATCTGCATAATCTGCGTGGCCTTAAAATGGCTGAGACACATCTATCTTAGTCGGTGCTTCTTTGTGGAGCCGTTTCAAAAGCGAGAGGTATGTGTGACGTGGTAAGTAAGCTGATCAGCGAGACTCATTCCCCAGAGCTGCCTCGCGAGGTAGCACTGTATCGACAAGAGATGGGCGTCGGTATTACATTGTCTTACGAAAAAAAAAGAAAAGTGCGGAAGGGTGAAATAAAGGCATTTAGGATAACCGGAACTGAGGACGGTTAGCCACAACCCTCAGGGAAAGGGGAGAAAAGTCGTGAGGCTAAATGCCATACGGATGCATTTTAAATCGTGAGTAGTTTCCGATGCGACCCTAGCATATTCCTGTTTCACAAATGAGATCATTTAGTCATATTGCGCAGCATGATTGCGTATATATTGATATTATCGCTGCTGTGAAGGAAACAGTCCTGGCTCAATGCGATGTCGGAATTTGTCAGAAACCTAATATGACTTAATCTGTGTGGTTCCCTTATAAGCTTTAAACTATAACCACAAAGACTTTCTTAGTACTCTGGCGATCATTTACTTAAACATAGCGCTTCATTATTTCTTGATTTTCTTTTTTTTTTTTGTTTTCTCGTTTGTTGGTTTTATATCTATTTCACATGTTATGTTGCCGGCTTTTACACAACTCAACGAAGCACTTCTAAATAAATTTGAAATAGCTTTGTAGGTCGAACGTAAATATGAAATCCGAAGTTAGGGTGTCGACTTACAATCAAAGCGAGAACTAGTAGTGCCAGTTACGCAGCACAAACGAGAAATAGGGAACCCTGGCATGGCTTCAGCGTTACGTTCGCGTTCCTTCTCTATCTTAACATATGCGGTTACCTGTAACCTGCTCTCCCAACAAAGATTTGTGGATTTTTTTTTTTTTTAGTAATCCCCACTTTTACCTCGAAGCTAGCTTCTTTGTCTTGCTGCAAATCACTGCCATGAAGCTACCTTTGCACACCAGAATTCACGTTTTGTGTTGAGGCTTTACAACACATTTCGGGGCTAGTTGGTGATACATTCCTAATTAAAATATTCCAATGCTACTTTTTACGAGTACAGGATAGAGACGTGCGTGACAGGGTGGGCGCTGACTCCAACTATGGTGTCGGTGAAAGTGTGATCAGTCCGATCTCTACGTTAATAAATTTCCTTGATGAAGTGCGCTCATGCAGTTGTTGTTGTTGTTTGTTTGTTCTTGTTGCTGCTGCTGTTGCTGCTGCTGCTGCTGATGTTGTTTTTTTTTTGGGGGGGGGGGGGTCAATTTTAAATCGAGTCAAGTTGCTGTCGTTTAAACATATGGTACCAAGAGTTCAAGTGACGCTTGAGTCGGCATTTGTGTATATAACGGAGACATATCTCAATTCTTTGTCGGAATTCACATGTCTGGTCAAGAAAGATGAGGCTATTAACACATACTTTTTATTAATATTTGGAAAAATATGGGAAGGCAGGCCACGTTATATCCGGCTATCTTAACATTATGACAGTAATTTATACGCTAAACACAAAAACAAGAAAGCTAAGAATAAAAGAAGCAAAACTATTCAGAGGCACTATGCACATACTATATACACTACAGGGCTTATAATTCATGAATGAGCACAGTATGTATCAGCATATTTCAGTTCATATATCGGGATCACATTGTGCATAGAGTCCGTACAAATAGTGCCAAGGTATATTATAAGCTAAATATAGTTTATTAGACTTGTTTCCATTAGAAAATCACGGAGGGCGCTCACTGCACACCTTTGATTATCGAAATGTGACCATGGTCGAAGTATATTTCCGATCGCAAGTTGGTCATCTGTCGAGTCGGTTCAAGCGATCACTCAGTTCAGTGCGTTTTTGATCGTATTGCGGATATTCTATAGAATATGCCCCTCTGATGCATCGGCATGATCACAATGGTTGCAGTGCGGGACGTTCTTCTTTTTATGCGGCAGAAGAAGTGAGGTGTGTATTCAACACCTAATCGTAGACAGTGCAGTAGGGTGTCAAATGGTCAACACCTGATCGTAAGACGGTGCAGTAGGGTGTCAAATAATGTGTGTGTGCGCGCGCGTGTGTGTGTGTGTGTGTGTGTGTGTGTGTGTGTGTGTGTGTGTGTGTGTGTGTGTGTGTGTGTGTGTGTGTGTGTGTGTGTGTGTGTGTGTGTGTGTGTGTGTGTGTGTGTGTGTGTGTGTTATTACACTCACATATTGACACTACGGTTCTCCCCTTGTTGGGTGGGGGTGGAAATGCTCCCCTCCGCTCTGATTCACAAACCCACGTCAGCCGACCCCAATTTACCCCTTTGAAATACGCTCCTGAAGAACCAAAAAAGCCAGTACACACACGAAACGCCAACGAGTGGTGCCTCCCACCAACTGGTTGCGCCAAAGAATGAGGGCAGTTTGCAGCAAGTCGCGCAGCGTTGCACAACGAAGCAGCGAAGCCGTCAGCGCTGGTACTCCCCGTCGATCTGACACTGTAAATACGCATTTTCATAGCACTCCTCCATCACCCTCTGGACATGATCAGGGCCCCAGCAGGCTATGGTTGCGTCCCGATCATGTTTGCTCTTAGAGCGCAGCTTTAGAGCGCAGCTGTTAGGCACCCGTTCCTGCGTTGAGTAGTGTCGCCATTGCCGTTGCTGTCACTGTCGTAGGCATAACCGATAGACATGAAAAAGTAACTGTTAGATAAGAAAAAAACAATACGTGAAAGAAATGAGGATTGAATAGGAATTTGAATTTGGGTGAGCACAAGCATGACAGTCAAATATTTCTCCCTAAGTCCCGCTGGTGCTAAATAACATCGGTGTCACATCGGACATGTAATCGCGTTAACCTATACGCAACATAGCGTGGCAGAATAATGAAATAACAGCATCACACAATGCCGACTACGCAACGAGTTTAATGCTTCCCACCCGCTACCAAGTGCTCGGCCATTATTATTCATCGTCATGTAGCATCAAGAAGCTGCACATAACAGATGTGCAGCGGGTGCCATCGCTTGTCACAGAAAGACGAATAATGGCACAGTGGATGCTGTCCTACTACACAAAAATTATGATTTATGACATAGTTGAAAGCTTGGGGAAAGCCAAAACTTGAAACATAGTTGGCCTTGCCCGAACAGGAAGTAGCGCTCAGAATTCACGTTAGCCAATATCCCTAATGGTCGGCTCCATGGGTGTGTCAAATGTTCTATATATAGTCAAGATGACTTCTTTTTTACTTTTCAGTGAAGCCAACTCGACCAATCTCTCTGGATGCTCATATTAGTATAATCAACTGTGAAAAAGGGGGTCGTAGAAAATGGCTTTC
Source organism: Rhipicephalus microplus (assembly GCF_013339725.1). Taxonomy (NCBI): domain Eukaryota; kingdom Metazoa; phylum Arthropoda; class Arachnida; order Ixodida; family Ixodidae; genus Rhipicephalus; species Rhipicephalus microplus. Next base: position 280,229,109 of record NC_051165.1, read on the forward strand.
GCATAAGGGTGCGCGTGTCATTTTTTACCAGTTTATAAATGAAGCATTACCACCTCAACCTCCACCCCCTCCCACTGGCTTACGCCCATGGTCTCAGGCAGCAGCATTCGTCACCTATTTTTCGTGAATTCTCTTCAACCCACATCTTGCGTTTCCTGCACCGCAAAGCCATGCCTTCCCCCGCAGCTATAGCACAGAACAAGCCAGGGGGTGGCAAACCAGGCCCGTGCTCCTCCCCCCGAAATTTTTATTTCACCATGACATAGAGAGAGCAGTAAATGACCATTTTAAGGGGTCGCCCTCTCCGAAATAATGAAGAAGCCTCAACCCCCCCCCCCCCCCAAATTTTTTTCTAGGTACGGCCCTGCAACAAGCAGCGGTAATTATTTTCGTTAGCAAGAAGAATTGCTAGGGTGTCATTTGCCGGGAAGTACGTGTTTACCCAGTCAAACTACGAAGAGCTGATGACAACGTACACGCACATGCCGTTCGATGCTCGCCGCTAAGTAAACAAACAGTCCTCCTATCCTGCTTCAGTTTTCACGCAGTGACTGGGTGGGTGTGCTGGAAAAACAGTGCATCATTCTACGCAGGTTTCCGTATAACGGGCAGCAGTAACAACGTATCCCCACCTTGATACATGTGTAATTTACTCATCTATAGTGATGTCGCTTTCAGCTGCTCGTGCGGGATACAGCCTACAGACTCGCACGACGTACCTTGTAATGTTCCATGCCAGGCACTTTGACGTTTGGCGCGAACTTTACTATTGAATCACTTTCTTTTAAATGGGAACGCATTTCTTAGTCGGGCTATGTCAGACGTCCGGCGTTGTCCGTGGCGTCCGTGGTGGTGTCCGCGCACCGGCAAGTGTTGTCTCTCCGCCCTCACTCCCTCTCACATAGCAACAGCTGCAGACACGCGCGCTCATCCTCGCCCCTAGCAACCGGAGCATGCAGTGTGAGAGAGTGTAGGAGAGGGTAGGTGCAGTGCACTGTCCGCCACTAGAGGTCCGTTCGATTCACCTGCACCAATTGGAACCGATTGACGGCTGTGCACGCGAAGTTTATAAATTGTGCAGCGTGAGTTCAGCGGTGCAGGCCCAGCGTGACACCCGAAACGAATGACGATGTGCCGACAAGGTGCTGGCCTTATTTCTGCTCGCTTAATTTACACCATTCAGCTTACACTGAACGATGACGAACTGCACATGCGGACAGTTTATGAGGCGCGAACATCTTGGAAAAACACACCGCTTTAGTATAGAGACAGATACGGCGCCTTCGCCTAAGTGTTGCGTTGTCTGCCCTGCTGCACGCGCGGCTGCACCAAGCCGGCACTGTCATCGTACGAGGTCAGGAAAATTGTGAACCAGTGCTGCACCTTTTCTGCGCCTTTTGAAACGAATGACAGGGTTCAGAAGTCGCCAATGCTGGCCCCGCTGAAACGAATGGCAAAGTGCAGCACCTCGTGAACTGATTCACGTGGTGCAGGCGAATCTAACGGACCTTAGGTCTAGTGGAGATCAGTAGGTCCGTTCGATTCACCTGCACCACGTGAACCATTTCACGAGGTGCTGCACCTTACCATTCGTTCCAGCAGTGCAGCATTGACGACCGCTGAACCCTGCCATTCGTTTCGAAAGGTGCAGAAGAGGTGCAGCACCGGTTCACGATTTTCCTGCACCTCCTTCGCTGACGGTGCCGGCTTGGTGCAGGCACGCGTGCAGCTGAGCAGACGACGCAGCACTTAAACGTAGGTGGCTTAGGCGCCGTCCCCGCCTCTACAAATGCGGTGTGTTTTACCAAGATGTTGGCGCCTCATAAACTGTCCGCATGTGCGTTTCGCCATAGGTCGGTGTTTGCTGAATGGTGTAAATTAACCGAAAAGAAATAAGGCCAACACCTTGTTGGCACATCGTCATTTGTTTCGGGTGTCGTGCTGTGCCTGCACCGCTGAACTCACGCTGCACAATTTATGAAATTCGCGTGCACAGCCGTGAACTAGTTCCGACAGGTTCAGGTGAATCGAACGGACCTACTAGGTCCGCTCGATTCGTTCAAGCGGTGAAGCACTGCACCTACAAGGTGCAGTGCTTCACTGCTCCTTCTCTCGCCGTTCGGTCTCCCTCCTCCCTGCGCCCCGCCTTCCCGTCCACTCGTGCCTCACTCATAGAGTAACATTTACTCTATGCCTCACTCTCGACCGTTCGCTGTCTGGGCGCCTCTCAAGACCATCCGGAAGTGTGTGCTCGAGACGCCGCTGTGAAACGCCGAACCGAGAACGCTGTTTGTTTTGTTCACTTCGTAGTATTTTTTAACCGCCCAAGCTACTAAACCTAAAAACGCCTACCGCATTTCTCGCGACAAAAAAAAAATAAATAAAACACCGTGTGCGGCGAACAGTGCTGTTCGCTACACGGTGTAAGGAAAAAATAGAAAACAGTATTCTTCTAACGCTGGGTTCTCACACGAGAAACGCTGTAATGGACGCTACGCAATGCATTTGCATTTCCTCACGATTCCCTTCAGGGAGGTGAGGGCTTTTTTTTAGGAGCGAAGCTCCTTAAGGCGTGGGCTGTGCGTCCCCTGTATGTAGCCACCTCTCGTTCAGTTCTAAGTATTACGCTAGCCACCGCCCGATCTAAAGGGTACAGCCATATCCATCCGTCCATCCGTCCATCCGTCCATCCGTCCGTCCATCCATCCATCCATCCATCCATCCATTCATCCATTCATCCGTCCGTCCGTCCGTCCGTCCGTCCATCCGTTCGTTCGTCCGTCCATCCATCCGTCCATCCGTCCGTTCATTCATCCGTCCGTTCATTCATCCGTCCGTCCATCCGTCCGTCCGTCCGTCCGTCCGTCCAAAAGTTGCAAGATGTTATAAACTAGACGGCGGTACGTGTAGTTGATTATGAAAGATGCGAGGTGTTATAAAATAGGAATGATGCCACATATGGCGCGTGTCATCGTTCGATATAGTGCGGCGACGTACGCTAGGGGGAGCGTTGCAATAAAATCGAGTGGGCAAAATGTACGGAGGATTCATGGTTTACCAGGTTTACCTCCGGAGCTTCGCCCACTCATCATCATTCACTTCGTGGATATGGCGGCATTTTTTTTTTAAATGTCGTTTGGCATAGTTTTATTTCGGAGTTTTCTAGGTAACGAATAGGCGTTGCGTTTTGTCGCACTGAATTCTGAGGTTGCTGTTTTCTTCTCCGGAATCCTTGTTGTCTGGCAGCATCGGCCCGGCGTTTGTCGAATGGTCGCACAGACTGTCGAAATGCTCGGCCTTTCGTTTGCATCTGAAAACTGAAGTCTACTACTACTACTAACATTTGCTTAATATAGACATACTTTGTGTTTAGAAAACTTGTGTTTAGAGCAAATGGTGAACGCTTTAGAACAAGTTACTATGGGAGAGCCATCAGCTGTCCCAGTTACGCTTCTTGGCGTAGCAATTCCCGGTAATCTTTTACATGCGGAGCATTTCATAGTCGCACCTATTCGCAAATCCGACGTCGGTGGTGTCGTCGACACCTCTACTGCGCATGCTTGCGTCTCGTGTCGCTCAGCACCCCCCCCCCCCCTCCGGTCTATATCGTCTCGCAGGGCGACACAGGTACGTCTGCTAGTAAAAAAAAAAAAAAAAACGACTGCTCACACTGCACAACCGTTCACTGGCCACTGGATCACGCGTTTGGAATCCAGTCAAGGGCGTCTTTACTTAATTGGCTTGCGCTTGACTTGACACTTTGCTCGACTCGAGTAGATACAACGGAAGCAGCAGTACCTTCAACCCGTAGTGGGGCACAACCAAAGATCAGCGTCGTACCACTCCTTGAAGGCAACGAGGCAACAATAAAAAATAATAAAAAAGAAAAAAGAACAATTAAACATTCCCAAAGCATAGCCAATTATGCATTATGTTCACACGATACCCCACGGTTACACCACTCTGCGACGCAGTTACTCGATTTTTCCCCGTAGGAAGATGCAGGGTTTTTTTTTTTTTTCCTGACCTATTTGCCAGCGTCTGGAATAACCAAATCAACGCCTCCTTAAAATGAATGAGCCGCTGACCAAATGAAAGGCGCATCCCGCAACCACTGAAATGTGTGTTTCGAATCGAATTTTCGCGGATTCGGCTTTTTTAGAATGTTTCCCATCGAATTTACACATTTCTATGTACAGCACTTTAAGTTCACCATCGCGAAAAAATTCAGCAAAGCGTCTACAGGAAAGTATTATTCAATATTTCTCACGAGCTGCCGACAACACATTCACATAATTAATTTTTGTAGATGTGTTATTCGCTTTCAGACGCTGGCGTAGTTCACTTCACGTAGGATAGAATTAAAATGAAAGACGCCTTGCCGATGTTACCAAACAACAAAATCATCCTCTGAACAAGAGACCGAATGGGTCGCGAAACGTAAGTGTGCTAGTTTTTAATATTGATAAACGAAGGACTAAGCGTGGCTGGAGAGAGCTGTTTACACGAATAATTTTATCCAGCCAACATATCTCTGTCACATATGTTTACCTTCGTTGCGCTCCGACTACTGCTGTATATGTATAGAAACCGTCGAAAAATATCAAGACAGTCACGAACTCTCCCTGGAATAGTTCATTATATGTTAGCTAACCCTCGAATTTATACTGTTTGCCCGATAATTGGTGCTATATTATTGTGACTCTGCAAGGAGATGTTGGGCTCTCTTTTTGTTTTTTCGATATGAATTCCACACCAACGCGCTAAGGCTGGTCACGAAGTCCAATGATGCGGCACAAGCTCAATGCATCCTGGACTATGGGTGCCTCTCGTACCGTCTAGATAAAGATGTTTATTATCTCTCTTCATTTCTCTCTCTCTTGGTTTATCCAACTAAATAGCATGTAAAGAAAAGCAATTGTGTTCGTTCAGCCCAGTAGTTCTTGAACTCGACTTTTCAATGTGGCGCCCGAAGTTCTAAACGTACTACCCCTAAATTTTTTTCGCCTTGTTTTATGCATCTACTTCTTTATAGGAATTCATCTTCCGTGACAGAAGGATGAATGCGCACTTTCAATAAAAATAAATAAATAAATAAATAAATAAATAAATAAATAGACGCCCCTCTCGTCCATTTTCCCAGTAAGCACGCTGCTTCTCGGACGTTTCCCAAATAAGCGAACTTCTTCAATAAAGAGAAGGACCCCTTCCATTCCAGAGAAAATTGTGGTGTGCGTGGGACAGCGCAAGCTCTTTTAAAATCCTATCTTTCAGACAGGACACAATTCGTAGATGAAATATCTGCAAGGAAGCCGGTCGTTGTAGGTGTGCCACAAGGAATTATTTTAGGGCCACTTTTATTTTTGATTTATATTAATGACATTGTACACTGCACAAACAACGCAACATTTGTCTCTTACGCCGATGACACAACAGTTTTTATTACAGGGAGCATGGAAACAGAGATATAAGAAATGGCTAATAAAACACTGTCTGTTATAGATACCTGGGCTTCAGTGAATTTACTAAAACTAAACCCTTCAAAAACACAAGTCATTTTATATACGCCTAAAGGAAAAACCTTGATAAACAAGATGAGCTTATTTCTGGGCTCTCAGCAGTTAGACATGGTTGATTCTGTTAGTATTCTTGGTGTATATTTTTCACGACACCTTACGTGGAATGTACATGTTGATATTCTTTACACTAAGATGTCATCGGCCATTGGTGTCCTTGCACGTATGCGATCTCTTCTTCCCACTAAGGTAAAAATTATGATATACAATGCACTGGTGTTATCTTTGTTACAGTACTGTAGCTTAGTGTGGTGCACAACCGGTGTGACGAAATTGTGCAAGTTGCACTTACTACCGAAAAGGGCCGTACGACATATTGCGGCTGTACACTATCTGTCCTCTACAAAACTTCTTTTTCTAAAATATGATATTCTTCCAGTTTTCTTTTTGTACAATTACAGGCTGATGTTAGGCTATAAAGAGTTTGTCAAACATGGTACCAATACCACAATAAATCTTGCTAAACTTAGCGTAAACACAAGTGTTCGAATCACCAGGCACAAAGAAGTTTGGACTGTGCCCACCCCAAGAACTTTTTTATGACAAACAATCATTGTCCCACAGACTACCTTCTTTGTTAAACTTTTTCAACCGCGAAAATTTCGATCCTTCCTCTAAACAAAACTGTCAGATTAAACACTTCGCCCAACTGATACGTTTTCCTCAATGATACATTTCTCAGAATTTATGCCCATTCTTTCCTTTCTATTATTGCTTTTCATGTTCATGCAACTTCATGACCATACATTTGAACTATTCTCTTTTTATCTTAGCACTATCTTCATAAACATTTTGTATTACTTTTTTGTGATGTTATACTTATATGTTTGTTTCATATTTGTTGTGCATGATTGTCTGCCATTCCTGCTGCTTTGTCAACTTGTGAACGGAGTCAGGACCTCTTCAAGCTCTTGAGCTTTTAGTCCTGTACTCCACCTTATCAAAAGGAAATAAATTGATTGATTGATTGATTGATTGATTGATTGATTGATTGATTGATTGATTGATTGATTGATTGATTGATTGATTGATTGATTGATTGTGCGGGAGTACAAAGGCCGACGTAACAGCCTCGGCACCGCATGGGTCACCGATATCAATGACAGCCCAGAGAGGATTACGGCGGCACCCATGCAGGGAGCCTTCGTACTGCTTAGTTTTTATCCCTCTAACGCGCTAAGTTTTACATTGCTCGCCAGGGGACCCCAGGTGTGTTATCTGATTGATAATTCAAATAGATGTCTGAAGCATTAAAGTGACAAAAACATTGGCGCCCTCTACAGAGCGGCGGAAGAACTAATGCACTGCACTTAATTTAACTGAAAGAATGTATTGAGGTGCATCATTCCAAAAGTACAAACATATTGTCCGGTGTCTTACACGTCAAAACCACGGTGTGATTATGGCCGGGACCCACCGTTGTGGGAAGCTTCGGATTAATTTTGGTGCCTCTGGGACGTCTTCTTTACCGCGTTCCTGTATACTTTAGAATAACAGAAAGCTGAGCTGTTTGGTAAGTGTTCACTCTAAAAGACAGGGCGTGCAAACACGCAGAGGAGACAAGACAACACAAAATGCCGACTAACAACTCAAACACTGCTGTTCTCAAATCCTGTCCTTCTTGTGCCCGTGTTTGTTCGCCCAGTCTTCTAGAATCAACACCTTTACCTATAAATACACGAGCCCTTTTATAATTACGCCCCCATATAGCAGTCCATATCTGAATAAATTTTTATCTATTGTCTAAGCTGGTCACCCTTAAATATTCAGCAGAACTGTAAGGATGTCCCGAGCGGCGAAACTACTGAAAAAAACGTTAAGCCGCTGTGCCCATCGTTTTACAGATATACAGTGGTATAAAACGAATAACATCGCTGCTTCGATTCCTGTAGCCTAACGCACAAGATAGGCAGAACGTCGTCGAAAACATGTGAAAAAGCGTGGGTGGCGTGGCCTTGTTACTTTGAAGGGGGCTAAAAACACAGTTTAAACTACGCGCGTCATTGATCACTATGTCGACAAAGCTGGCGTTTGTGTGAACACTAACACCACTGACTTGTTTCACAAACTTTCTTTTAGTAACTTATAAAAATAACCAAAAATAAAAAATATGTTGCTTTTTTTGTTATTTAAAAATTGTTAGCAAGAAATTTTTAATATAGTTACGTTTTTTTGCCGGAAGTACAATACAGATCAACTTCCAGAATCTTTCATGCCACGGAGTTCGTGTGTCTCGCTTGTATCTTACGTTTGTTAGCGGTGTTCAGCCGCCTAGCCTTCTGAACTTGTAACAATGTCAGTCCAGAATCAGCCTGATCCCCTTTTTGATATCCGAAACGCCTTCTACATCGGAAACTACCAGTACTGCATCACTGAAGCTCAGAAAGGAAAGGTAAGCCGGCTGTTCCGAGGATCGCCTGAAACCGAAAGCTTGAAGCAAAATTGCTCGTTTTGTGGAACGTGCGAAGTTTCTTGTGACCGGAAAACATTTATTCTGTGATAATACATTAAGTGGTTGTGTCATAAGCTGCGACCTAATGCGTTACCTCCGTTAACAAGAATCAATGTGGCAGTGTTGGTGTGCTGAACGATAATTGACCAGCTGCATCATAGTTTACTTTGCAGTCGTACTGTTCTCATAGTCTGACAGTACCGTTGTCGGCTTAACTAGCATTTGATTGTGGACCCGAAGATCGCGGATAAAATCCCGGTAGTGGCGGCCACCTTTCTGGTGGAAGCGAAAATGTTTGAGGCCCGCCTGTATAGCTTTAGGTGCACGCTTCAGTTGTCTCCAGGTTGTCTAAATTTCCGGAGCCCACAACTATGGCGTCCCTAATAACCATATCGTGGTTTCGACGCGTAGAATCACAACAATTATTACATGTGCTTTACCGACCGCAAGATTTGACGCGCTCTAGACAGTTTCTCTTATGTTGCCCAAGGCTTCATCGATCGTGTGATTTCTCTTCCGGACGTTTTACAGAACGTCAGTCCTGAGCACAAGCTGGAGAAAGACGTCTTCCTGTACAGAGCGTACATGGCGCAACGGAAGTACGGCGTCGTCTTGGACGAAATTCGTTCGATGGCACCTGACGAGCTGCAGTGCATCCGTATGCTTGCCGATTACCTCTCCGGGGACATGGCTCGAAAGTGAGTCGTGTACCATCCGCATATAAGCGAACGTCTACAAGTCGACACACAGTTGCGCGCACGGGCCTGAGGCAGCACATAACACAAGATGTTATATGCTGCTTGAACAAATGGCCAGTTAACGAAATCTGTACCAGGACCAAAAGCTTCACAAACTAACATGATTGACCTGTCTCGTAGCTCACTGTCGGTGTTCATGGCGATACATTTGGAGTACAGTAACCTACCATTGTAAGTCTGTTTCTGCTAGAAATTTAAGCAGTTATTATATTATTCTAGGCAGGACAGCAACCACACAAGCTTGGTACTGACCTTGTGAAATAAGACAAATGGAGAAACCTATTACATATTTCAGAATGGCACTAAAGAAGCACTAAGTAAGATAAATTTGCTATATATGTTTGTAAATTATTCTTTCAGGATATGAGTACAGCCACTATTTATTTATTTATTTAAAGTACTTGCACTGCCCAAAGGCAATATTGCAAGTTAGCATGAAAAGCGGCTTTGTAAGCCAGAAAATACAGACGTCATACTCTGCCCAAGCAGCGCTGGGAAAAATGCCGCCCCCTTCGCTGCACTGGCCATAAATGGGTCTTGTAGAGAGAGCCATCGGCAAGCGAACATTTATAGGCCCTCCTCTATCGTTGGTCTAGTTGCACGGTTTCCTGAAAAGCAAGGACCTGGCAAGCATCTTCCTTCTATCCAACCGAGCTCCCAAAAATTGAGAAGCTCATCAAGACGAACTGCGGGTGCAACGCAAAAGATGTTTCAACTATTTCAGCGTGCTGCAGTTGGCAATTTAAGTACAAGCGAGCATGGCATGAGTTCAAGGCAAGCAGTCCGACGTGGATTCTGTAATGCCTAAATGCATTAAAATTGGGTATACACATGATGCCGAAGCGATGAAGTGCATACACATACACGAGCTATCTATCCTACGATCAGTGGTACAAAGCTCGCTTTATCCGGCACGAATGGCCCCAGCAAAGATCAGTGGTACAAAGCTCGCTTTATCCGGCATGAATGGCCCCAGCAATTTTTGCCTTTGTAGTTGCATTCTCCATCGATCTCTCTCTTCCCCTTGTGTTGAACTGTTTTATCATGCATGCTAGAATTTTCTGTTCACGATGAGCTTTCGTTTGTATATACTGCAAATGGAGATGCATTCGTGTCCACTTTCTTGATGTACAACGAAAGGTGAAACCGAGGCTTGCAAGATAGCTACAGCAGTCGCGGAGATCGACGGCAAGAAAAACCTGATTGTGGTTGCGATCATTTTTCGATTTACCTGTGTGACGTAAGTGTTTGCATTTCTTAGATAAAGCCGGAACTTCAAGCCTTCAAAGCCGTACAAACGTAATGCTAAGTGGTCGCAACAACTGCAGATTATCAGTGGTCGGGACATGTGCGATGTTCATCACGTGCGTCACATGTCTACTGTTGCACGGCATGCACCGCAGAGGTTCTGTTAAGCTTCTTAATTAAAGTTATCATGGTTCTCCGCCAAGGCTACTCAAAATAATAAGTGAAGACCTACAATACCACACTTTTCTCATGCGACCGGCTGTGGAGAACACGAGTAATTTGCTTACCCAACACATTTGCAACGGCCTGTATCCAGCGTTCTCACTGTTCTGCTTCGCGAAAGCTGCAGAAATCAGTAAAATTGAAGTCTTTTACGTCCGTGGCAATTCGCAAAGCAACAGCAGCGTCGACTGAAGTTGTTCTTCGTAAAGTGCGGAGATGTTGCATCTGCTCTTGTTTTCGCCGTTGTTCTGGCGAGTGAACCAGCAAAAACTTCATGGTAGTTCGGTGACGTGTCTAACTAGCGGAAAGAAATTCGTAGCTCTTTTTCTGAGTGTTCAATGGGCAAATACATCTAATATTTCGCTCAATTGTTGTTTCATATGCTGAAGTTGCACCTGGTTGTGCAGTGAACTGTGCAAGGGAGTCTGGCTTTGGACTACTCAAAACTGTGTCGACAGGTGGCACTGCGTGTTAGCGAAGCTCCAGAGTCTGACATCTGTACAAGCCAAACATGATGAAAACCACCCCCTTGAAAACATGCAAGTCAGCTTTTAAACATTTTACTGAATGACAATAGCCCAAATATGGAAAAACACATAGAAATTCTTGTTTTCTACTGACCCATAGCAGTTACAGTTTCTACCTACTTCATTGGTGTGTCAGTGTGCACCTTCTCAAGCGCACATGTGAGGGTTGTAGAATCATAGTTAATAATAAGATCATAGCTATTTTCTGCATTTCAGATTGGCTTCTTGCATTGAATTGTACGAATTATTGATGACGTCACTATACCTGAATGCTTTTAAACTTTTCAAGGAACGAAGTTGTGAAGCAGCTTGACCAGAAGCTGTCTAAGAGTTTGGACGTCAACAATGTGATTCTTCCAGTTGTGGCAGCTACCATCTACTACCATGAACAGGTGTGTTAAGTATTCTTTGCAGTGCTGAACATTACTGGTGCATGATGCTAGCATTCTCATGATAATGCTAAATACGCCATTAGTTATTGTTGGCTCAAAGGCATATTACATAAAGTAGTAAGGGAAAGAAGTAAGGAATACTTAGTGTGCTTAAAGAATGCAGTCGGTTGCATTGCGTTATATCCGAATGGCAGTAGTAAAGGAGAAAACTTTACATTCAAGCAGTAAAATTAAGTGCAGATAATTTCGTAACCCATTGGGAATTAACTAATAATATAATTCCCGCTAGTCATAGATAAAAGATTATTGAAGTGGGTGTGCTTAATTACACTGTTTCTCTATTATCTAAGTGGTGGGGGGATTGACTGCCATAGTCTAGTTTTCACTGCAATCTACAGTGAGCAGGGCATCTACAATTTAACTGTTTTTGTTGTGATTCATTCTACAATCATATTTTAGAGCACATTTCTTCACTTACCCAATTAATCTGCAATTTCATTTTATTTCTGGTCCTAGGCATGTACAGTGTATACAAATTTTTGTCTGAAAAATTGCTATAGAAATTCCTTCATTGAATTTCACCTAAGTAAAGACAATTCAAGAAACATACTTTTAAACTGGCCGTAAACATCACCTTGGGCATTCTGTATAAACACATTATGTGAATAAAGCACAGAGCTGCAAGCAGCTTAGGCAAGTATTGTTCTCATATGATGTGCACCAAGGTCACAAAGAAGGCATTACATTATAAAAAATGATTTATAGTCAAACAGAGGGCTTCGTTATCATAAGATGCACCAACATAATCTTCTTTCTAACAAAACCATTTTCAGTAGTGCCTACTTCAATTTTATTTGCATTTCTTGTCTTCGAATGCTTATGTGTTCATGGATTCGTGTGCATTACTTTCACCGGAATATTATTAAATTGTGGTTTTGGGACATTTAATCCCTGGATTTAATTTTTGTTGGTAAAATACCTTCGTTCAGTTTAGTCATGTGGGTGTAAGGGCCTCACTTTTCGTTGTCATTCGATGTGGTCGTCTTAATTCTAATTCTTTCTTGCTCCCCCCCCCCATCTATAAAAACAGAACTATGAAGCTGCTCTGCGAGTCCTTCACCAGAGTGACTCCTTGGAATGGTAAGTTCGCAACATATTGAATAACACTTTATAGTAGGCACAACATCCAAGTTCTGGGCTAATCTTACCTGGTGTAGTACCTTAAAATAGTCATCATTATCACCAGGCTAGAGCCCTTTACTTGGCTTAATTATAGGCTTTGGTTATACATACGAAAACTTGTAAAGCATCATGCAAAGTGCATTGATGAAATTGATTTTGTTTTATAGAAAACATGAAAGAAATAGAAATATCTCATTGGCTTGCCACGTAGTGGGAGGCCAGTTTTCGCTTCTGATTCGCTCCTAACAAATTATTAAACTTCTCAGCGTGAAAACTTCTAACAACTAACACAAGAGACGAGGACGAGCGCAGTTGTCGGAAGTTTTCGCGCTGAGAAGTTTAATAATTGATTACCAACTAGCCCAAACCCACACCTTACTCCTAATAGAGCCCGCCCCTTCCCCTTCCTTCCTCGCCCTTTTTTTTCTATCCTTGTACGAATATACTCAGGCCTTCGACAGTTCCCATTCTTCTCATATGACATTAGCTGGTTGTGCTCATGTAAACATTGTTTATACTAGCACAGCAATTTAAATATAATGTTACCTCCATGCTAGTATAATCACTAACCACAGATCAGCATCCCTTTACTGTGTAGAATGTTTAGAGCAAGGAGAAAAAATAGTTGAGGATCTTCTGCTTAGCATGTTACAGTACCACCACAGATGCAAGACTGCATTGTTATTGTGCGAAGCTGAAATTACCAGAAGTTCCTCTGTAATTTTTGGATCATACAGAGGTGAATTACATGTGTAGATGTGTGCTCCCACCACTTATTTGTCTGCCTGCATTTCTTTTGCAGTGCTGCGCTCACCCTACAATGCTATCTTAAACTGGACAGACTTGACTTGGCTAGGTGAGTAAACTCTGTCACAGTAGATGCTCAACTTTTGATAAATTGAATACAGTTAAGCCTACGTGCAACAAACTTCCATATAATGAATTCCTCGATATAATGAAGTTTTTCCATTCCCTGCTGTTGCTCCATAGAGGCACATGTACAGTCGCCGACCGATTTTCCGGACTCCAAAAATTCGGACTTGTTGGATATTTCGGACTTCATAAATGCACCGTCAGGGATTCCATAGAGCTAATGCATTGTTTCGACCGATTTTTCGGGCGAATTTGCCTCTGAAAGTTCGATTTTTCGGACTAAATCGCTCGTTTTGTGCCACGCTCCAAGCCATTGTGAACGCCGCCATGTTGGATTTTCTGTCGGCTTGGCTAAGCTTGGTCTTCAGATGCCTTTCCTGCCTCCGAGATTAGAATGCGCACGCCATGTTTTAAGTTTTGGAGGCCGTGTTTGCTTTTTAAAAGACGCGGTGATGGACGCCGTTTTTTCGTCTTCGGTCAGCACTATCGTCATCACATCGCACGGGGAGGAGGCGAAAGAAGGATTGTTTTATTGTCGTTGCAGCTTTTTTCAGTCGCCATTCTGCACGTGTTGTGTCGCGTAGCGTCAAGACGTTGTGTGCTTCGCAGCGGCTATCTGCGGCATCGAATTTTGTGTTCTCGGTGCCATGGCTCCGCTATCTGTGCCATCGCGGGAGCCAGGTGGTGTGAAGAAGCGTGGGAAGTATACGACCCTGACGATGGAGAAGAAAGCTGCCATAATCAAGCTAATAGAGAGTGGACGTTCGCAGCTAGATGTCGCTGGATGACGGTCGACGCCGGATGGCGGTCGTCGTTGTCGTGGGATGACAACGACGACCGCCCGCAGCCGTCGGAGATCGCCAACGCGGTGACAATTTTGTCGAGCGTTTACGGCGACGATGTCACCTTGGCGCAAATACGGGCAAACCAAATTGCCTCCAAGCGTAGTTTGAGGCAAGGCAGCATCAAGGACTTTTTTAAACCTGCCTGATGCAATAAACTTCAGATTTTTGGCGAAAACGAATTTTTCGGACTGTTCGATTTTTCGTACTTTTTTTCGGTCCCCGCCAGGTCCGAAAAATCGGTCGGCGACTGTATTTGCAACCTCTATGTAACTAAGTAACAGCGGGAGACACTCTTAATATAACGAATTTTCGCCTCATACAATCTAGGAATTTTGCCCCGTATTTTGTCATTTTAGCACGAGCCAGAATGAGAAAATTCATCGCCGACTGCCAAGCGAGAGCAAGCGCTCGTTATTGCTCGCAGGTGTGCGAGAGTTGGGCAGGCGGGCGTGTGGGGTGTGCCCCACAAGGCGCATTGCTGTCGTTCTAGCCGCCGCGGACACATGCGCAGATGTGCCCTCCTCCTCCAACCCCCCACTCCCTTACAAACACACAGAAAACTACTTTTGTGTTGGCAATACCACCACAGAACACCTCACGATATAAGCTCGTCACATACATGGGCTGCGCTGGATATGGAGGATGCTTTACCGAATAGTTTTCCGCGGTATTCGTGTTGATCGCTCTTTGTTTTCGACACCGTGAAGGCATGCATGGATTCACAGCATGCACATGGTGTGGCCCTCGACGACGTTCAACTTTGCTCCCCACCTTCAGTTAGGAAAACTGTGTCATTACTACCAAGGGGGTGTTAGAATAGGCGTCAATGGAAACTCTTTGAGACCATGGTGACAACAGCGGATCTTCAGAGCTTGGCTAGTCACGCATTTGCGTTTGCGCAGCGAGTTGGAGGGACCGTAGCCTTCGCGATAAGCTGATCGGCTCTGACAACAACACGACAGTGCGTTGAATGCAACGCAATGAATGCGAGAGCAACAAATTGTAGTGTTATATGAAGTGAGGCTGGCATCAAACTCTTTTACTTGCGATATTGCGGAACTCCTACAAAACGTTGGTGTAAGCAAATACGGCCGATCCAGAAAGAACTGCTCTTTTCTCACAATATCTTTGCGTTGAAAGCGCACTGATGCTCACCAAGATAGCACGCGCAGCAGCGATCGCGACTGCGCCCTTGAAATCAAAGTTCACCGTTGCCAATATAGTAGAGTGCTGGGCCAGTTGGTGCAACTTAATAATGTTAAGGAAGCACTTGACAAGAAAGACGCTCCACTTCCAGCTGCAGTGCTTCCTTCCTTCTACCTTGTACACTCATATATTTCCACATCACCATTGCTACTTGAGCAATCCCCCCCTCCCTCCGTGTTTTTTCATGCTCGTTCGATACGCATGGTTTTTTCTGTTTGAGCATTCAACGGCAGTTCTAACATGCGGGGGGTTGTTATCGCATACGCCCTCCAGGTAATAGAGATGGGCCGGCTCATTTGATCTCTGCTTCAGAAGCGCTCGTATGCTTTTACCCGCTCATAAAAGTTCTGGCGCGCGGTGGCATGTAATCATTTTGGACTTGTTACGGGGCATGGCGGCGACGGCAAAAAACCCGCCAAGGGTGTTCATATAATTGTTGTCGCAGTAATAACGCTGTTTTTTTACGTTTAGGGTTAGCTCTGGCTTCAGTTCTCTTTTTGATTAATTTGTGCGTTTATTTTTCGAATTTTGTACTGAACCTGCATATAACGAAATCCTCTTTATAGCGAATTTTTCCGAGAATTTGTGAATTTTTTATATCCAAGTTTGACTGTATTGACATACCATTGCCAGTGATCTCTCTTAATCCAGATTGTCCAGCAGCCCAACTGGCATGTGATTGTGCTTTTTTTTTTTCTTATCTTGAAGGCATGCTTTTAGGCATAGTGATTCGCAATTTCAGAAATATCCATGCATAATTCTTCCATATGAGGTATAACGATGGAGTGGTCGTGAATCCAGCAATCATGGTTGGGCCTGTGGCCGGCTGCATGACGGTGGCAAAGACGGCTTGAATGTAAGCCTGTATAAGTCTCCAGCAAGTGTATCACAGTCACATAACTGATTTGGCATGACTAAACAGGCATGAGGCACCACGCGATAATGTTGAACCCAGAGTGTGATCACAAATGGGGTGAAGATAACCTCGACATAAGGCATTCCTTTAGCATCCCTTATCACATTCGCATTGATCACCTCAGGTGTTTTGGGTGATAATAATATTCCTCATATAATTGTAGATTTGAGGTTTAATAGCTCGAATTAAGGTGCATAGGGTAATCTTATCTACTAAATCTAGTTCTATCCTGTCCGCCATTTGCACAATATTTCATTAGAACATTGGCAAGTTTTTCTTGTGCTACTAAACTAACTTGGATGGTAGTAACATTTTATGTTCCGTGATTGGCCTGTTGCTCGGCGCTTGTCAAGTGAAGTGCAGCATGATTTTAATCGTGTTTCAGGAAAGAACTGAAAAAAATGCAAGAGAAGGATGATGACGCCACATTGACGCAACTTGCACAAGCCTGGGTCAACCTTAACCTGGTTAGTGGCAATTTATATCATCAACAGTAGAGTTGATAAGCCAACCTTAATAAAGCCCCAGGAAAGGTACCAGTTACAGATGTGCTACATTAACACTCTCCTGTCTGCAGGAAAATAAGCAGTCTTTGGTGGTCTGCTGAAAAATTTTTCACTGCTACACCAAATGCGTTATATCACAATGTATGTCACAATGTATAGCATCAATTTGTATCAGAAGAATTTTGCTTTCTAATGGTATTCTTTACAAGCAAACATTTATTAACAATTTTTTAAAGAAAAATACTTGATAAAAAAATGTAAGAAAAACGAGAAAACTCCATAATAACATTATTGCTGCTTTGCACGAATGTAACCTTAAAAAATTCCCAAATTTACATGTCAAAGAAAAAGGCTGTATGTGTGCAACATTACTGGAAATATGAACTTTCTATTTGTACAAGTTAATTTTATACAAAAGAAGATGTTAGCCATAGTGGCTATCGTGCCACCGCACAAAGCAGTTGCGTGATGTGGTGAAGCACAAGTTCGTGGAGCATGTCTCACAGAAAACATTTGTTTTTTGTTGGACTTTCCATTCATTATAGCAAAGTTTTCAGTTTCTGTATCTTTGTAGCTTCTGAATTGAACAGAGTAACCGGATTTGGAGTCCACCAAAACCCACGATTTATGTCCCTATTCGATAACTTTGTCCCTCATGTACTGCTTAATTCCAGATCAGTCTTAGCATTAGACCATTTTTCGTCAACGGAGAGGCTCCGATCAGGTTGTAAAAATTGAGTGGATGAGCGTTGATATGCTCCGATAGTGAAGCTACGTGATGCAGCTTGTCATGGGACGCAACAGTTGTCTTCTTGGGGTCAGACACAATGAGGAATGCCGGTAGTGCTTCGCATCGATTTCTTGGCAATACCAAAGTGGAACAAGACCAGACAATAATTTCTGGTGTTCCAATAGCAGTGCAAACGCGGCATTTACGATACACATGTAAATGATAGTACTGATGAACTTCACCCCATCGGGAGTCATCTCCTTCCATTATCCGTTTCTGTCACTGTATGACTGGTTCTCCAAAATATGTGTCCATGCATATTTATTAGTCATGTTGTGTATCCCTGCGATCGATTATTTCTGTTCTGAAGAACAGCATGAAAAAGTTCATGGCTCTCATAAAGCGCCGTGCAGCACTGCGGAGCACAATGGCGAAGTCAACAGCCAGCCATTTTCTCGCGCAAAACTCAAAAGACAAAAGCGAAACTAGAAAGAAAGTTCTTTTTTATGCTCCGGATAGCACTAGCTGTCCGTAAGCGCTCTGATCACAATAAAATTTTAGTTGAAACCATCGACAACATACTGTCGATGAGTATAGGCGTGACAGGAAAGTTTTAAAGAGATACTGAACAAGATTTTCGTCGCCAAGGTTTTCAACCAGATTGAAAGATTAGTTCCTGGAGTTTCTAGACGCAACCTTCATTTCAAGCCGAAACTCGGGAAACTAATGAATTTAGTGCGTTCTTCACAAACTGAGGCTTCTAGCGGGTGTGCCGTTAGCTAGATAAGATGACGCTTGGTGATGTCACACGCCCGAAACGGGAAAGCCAGCAATGCCAGCTATCGCCCACGTCTCTCGACTCGCTCAGCTCCCCCTATGGCTTCTAGAACGACTATAAACAGCTCCGGTGGCGATCAACACTCCCACCTGGAGTGAAACATCAGTGCTTTTGTGGAAAAGGGAGAGTGGGACGAAGGGAGAGGTGAAGAAAATGAAGACGGGAACATGTGCACCCTTGCATTTGCCTTGTCGATCGTGGTATAATGGCTGGCGCTCACGTGAAGCCACCGCAGTGCACGCTGACATTCCATAAAAAAAGACAGCCAAGTGTTTAAAAATATGGGCAATTAATTCTGTTTATTGGAATAGTCGCATCTTCCATCTAGAATTTCCTAGTGTTCGTCAGTTTCATCACTCTTGCCACTTTTTTGTTCAGTATCACTCTAACTCTTTCCAGCACGGTGGTCATGAACAGATGCATCTTCCAAGTATAATTATTACCACTTTTTGTTCAGTATTTCAATTAAACACTTGCTGAAGTGCATTTCCTTACCTATCACTGGGTGCTTGCATAAGCACGTAAACAGCAAAGTATTAGCACAATGCCTCCATTCCTCCACCAGATATCATCATTTAGCGAGTACGAAAGTCATGGCTCTGTCCGTTTATGCCACAGTGCTTTGACAGAAGTGGGCATAATCTTTGAATATGTGCTACAATAGGCACGCCTATTAAGTTCTGACATTGTTGACACAACAATGATGCATGAAGGCTGCCTTCTAAAAAGAATGCTAAAAAAATGCAGGGTGGAGAAAAGCTGCAGGAGGCCTTCTACATCTATCAGGAACTGGCTGAAAAGAACACGGCAACTCCACTGCTGCTGAATGGACAGGCTACAGCCTACATTGCTCAGGGGAAGTATGAAGAAGCAGAGGCTCTGCTGCAGGAGGCTATTGAAAAGGCATGTTTTCACTTTGTAATTTTCGAAGGACTCTAAAGGCTGGTATGAACAATTTCAGTGGGATGAAAAATTAATTTATGTGGTGATTGTGTGAAAGTCGTTAAAGGTGATGAAAGTATCCACCATGTAGGCTTGGGAATCTTAAACAAATTGCACTTGCAACAGTGTGCAATACAGCTGTCTGTGTCATTTACAGTATGTCTTATAAAATGCCGATTCTCAAGTTCTTTTAGCGTGCAGCAACTTTAGTTAGCAATTCTTATTGTAATTTTGCCTCGCAAGAAAGAAAACCATGTTTTAGTTACCTGATCTGATTTTATTTTGTCCAGCTATTGTTATTTAGCCACTGTGCCTTTAGCCAGTTGCTGGATGTGCTGTGCAGGCTATAGTCAATCGAGACATGGGTTTTTATCGGTTTGTTAACTTTCCCATGTTGCAACTCACCACTTCGCTTTTGATTCTTGTACATGGCTTGATGTAATGAAGTAATTATTGTTTCAGTGCACCTGGACATTTAGGTGTTACAACTATCCATCACTAGTTATAATAAAGATGCTGATATAATATCAACAAGTGTATTTGGCATATTGCTGAAAGTGTCCTATAGCTTAAATCTTTTCTCTGCCTTGTTTGATTGTAATTTGAAATCGCACCCAAAGAGCTCCTGAAATAATTTTCCTAGTTATCACAGAATGACTTCAGCATCTAAGTTCATTGCCTCACAAATTGATTACCACAAAATCTTTTATAATCCATGAAGAATGAGCAGTTGCAGGGATTCATAACATGCTATGAAAATGCTTTTTCTCTTCTTTGTCCTGTCGACCGTGCTGGAAGCACGGCACACCTGGTGAACTTGAGCACACTCGTAGAACAGGTTTTCTCGCTTCCACTGTGATTCCTGCACACAGTAATGTACCTACCGTGTGATTTTAGCTCAGTATAGTGCTTGGCACCAGCACATCGCAGCACCTTGTGGCAAAAAGTGCACCTGATCTGAATGCTGCTCTCTTGGGTTACGTCTGCTGCCAACCAATAGTAGCAACCTGCTAAATGACGATTTAAGGCCAACGCTGGCAGCTTTATAGAGAGTGAAGGCGAGCCACCATATGAAGCGACGGCGCTTTGGAAAGCTGCACCTTTGCACTGCACTAGTAAACTCCATGTGGTGCACAAGACTACAAGATTGGCTCAGGTTTTCATGGCTGTTTTTGCTGCTCTTGCAGTGCGTTTTTTCAACGAGCGCAAAGTGTGCTTTAGTACCCTTTTGCTACACTTAGAAGTTTCCCAAAGCAAATAAGGGATATTCTAAATGTACAGCACCATCTGGTAACAGACCCATAAGCTCGATCCGCGACTTCCCAACACTTCATGCACTGTTCAGGCGACAAGGAAGCCCCAGCTAGGTCCGAAACAGGGTAGGACTAATTTTAATCGTATTTATCAGTTACACAAATAAATAGTCATATATTGACACGCACTATTTTCGTCAAAAAGATTGCGGCAGGCACGGTTTTTAGGTTCAGAAATAACTCGTGTGCAAACGTGCTCTACAACTTCAGTTCTCATTTCTCTGTGCAATTTAACAGCTTGCTTTAAATATACCTAAGCTTACAGAAGAATACGTTAAGATATATGCATTTTGAAGCAGACCCGCGACGTTGCACATGCACGAAAGAACATACTTGATTTACATTAGCTTGTCGGTGTTGCAGATCGACGAAAGCAAGGACTTTCAGAGTGTTTACATGTGTATAGCAGTGCCACAGATGCTTCTGCATGCAAACGCAGTAAATGAGTGCTGCCACAAAAGACCCGATACTAAAATTCACACAGCCATCGCTTTGCAAGCTTCACAAGGCAGTGTGCGCCCACCTTGTGTGCACCGAAATACATAGCTTGCACGTCGTGTCTGCCCTTCATCGTAACAGCTTCCTTCGGCCAGCGTGTGGCTGTGAACATGGAGAGCTCAGTTACAGAGCCGTACTAGTTGGTTGGTAGTTCATCGTACCCATCTTTCTGCTGATCACGGGCGCTTGTATTCTGTTTGGAGTGGCATGCGGCGTGCAGAAGCAAAGAGCGCGATATTTTGAAAATACAAGTAAATTGAAGGACACATATGGCATTAAAAAAAAAAACAATACAACACTAGATCCGTGTGATAGATTACAACAAAATCTTTAAAGTAACCAGTGCGCATTTAAAAAATGTTACTCAAGACGCTCTTTCTATAGACGACATGTGCGATCAGTATTTTCGTTTGGTTTGCGGTGCACTGCTCGTGCACATTTTCATGCCTTGTTTATTTTGAAAAACTATGACACATGCTATTGTGTAGGGTGTAGAGATACCTGCAGCTTAATAAATGAGTGGAGAAATGCAGCACAGTATTGCACAGGCCGCTCAGAAAGAATGTGGTTTTGATATCCGACAGGTGTTGTTATCGCTGTGGGATATACAATGGAGACGTATTGCTGTGCAAGCTTATTTGAGAAGCTTGAAAGTCGCATGCCCTGTGCAATGAACATTTGAACGTCTACTTCAGATTGGAAGCACAAGCCACTAAAGAACAGCAATTCCACTTTGCTAAGTTATGCTCCTCATGCAGGTGCCGTCTGAATGAGTCTTAAAGCGTGCAGAGCTCCGATATTGTGTTCTCGTTGATTTGTGGTAGCAGAGTGGGGTTCACTGACGGTTCGATGCTGAATGACAAAAGGAAAGGCCATATTTTATCGGAGCAAAAGCTAACGCCAACGATAGCGGCTGAGCCTCTCTGTGGCCTCTTGCTATGGAGACACCAGCGCACGGTGCCCAACAAGAAAATGGCTGGATGCACCCAGTGTTACCAGTGCACAAAGCATTATGAATATCCTCTGTTGAGATTGCCTTGAAAAAGGCACCCTGCTGGAGAGTGGATTTTAATAACCCTCCTTTGTTGTGTGTTCAAGGCCCACATTCTGTAGTGCCATCATTGCAGCAAGCTGTCATGTGTGCTCCGCATCTTGTGCAGCTCATCGTCAGAGTGCACTATCGTTGCTAGCTACGCTGAACGCTTCAGCCACTGCTGTGCAAACATTTGCTCTTGATCTTCCTAAAGATACAAGCTACGTTAGATGGCATTATATAGCTTTAGAGAAGCGACACAGAAATGATGAGGATATGTGGCAATAAAGATGGTGCTACACTTTTAAATTTTAAAGCTCTATTCAGTGCTACACTTTAATACTGAATCTGAGGAATTGTTGATGAATGCTATTTACAGGATAGCAACCATGTAGAAACACTCATCAACCTGGTTGTGCTGTCTCAGCATTTGGGAAAATCGCCAGAGGTATGTGATTTCAAATACACAGTGTACTTCACATATGGCCTTGCTGGTCAGATATGCAGAAATAATCAGTGCTTATGTTTGTCTGCATAAGACTTAGCCCCTTATGTTTCACTTGAAAATATTCAGACAGTGTAGACTGATAAATCATTTAAAAACTCCATTGCAGTCTATTTTGCCATTACGGCTTCACTAAATCTCGTTTTTTCTGTTTTAAGCTGAAATTTTAACACCTGAATGTTCTTGTTTTCTTACGGAAGAAGCACATGTGTGCAAAAAAAAGCCTATTTCTACTAAGATATTTGAAAGTTGGGTTTTCCCTTGGCATAAAGTCTATTGAGCTGCATTTCAGTCTGTTTTTGTTTTACAAGCCTTGAAGCAAACAGATTTGCATTTTATAATTTTGTATGCATTCCCAACTGATCCTACTGTTCAGATCCATGTACCTAAATATAGTAACTCTAAGCAGTTTCTACAGGTAGTGAGATATAATCTCGGCTGCGGCGGCTGCATTTCGATAGAGGCCAAAATGCTGTAGGCCCGTGTGCTCATATTTTGGTGCATGTTAAAGAACCCCAGGTGGTCAAAATTTTTGGAGCCCTTCACTACGGCGTCTCTCATAATCATATATATAGTGGTTTTGGGATGTTAAACTTTACATATCTATCAATTAAACTGTAAGCCATGGAAGTGGCATCTTGATAAAGACAAAGTTCAAAGAGGTTTATGTACTTAGGTATAATTAGGAGCATGTCTATGAACTTAGATTACATAAAATTGTCAGCAGCCACCCACTACAGCTACAGTGTGCTTTAGTTGGATGATGTCTTTAGAGCACTGAGAACTTCAATTCAAACAACTCGTGCAGTACTCTTCGAAAGAGAGGTAATGTCTGAGGTGCCGCATTTTTTATAGGTATTTGTCATTGTGTTATTTCTATTTACGTTGTATTTTCATTTTCTTGCTACTTGTAATAACCCCGCCGCAGTGGTCTAGTGGCTAAGGTACTCGGCTGCTGACCCGCAGGGCGCGGGTTCGAATCCCGGCTGCGGCGGCTGCATTTCCGATGGAGGCAGAAATGTTGTAGGCCCGTGTGCTCAGATTTGGGTGCACGTTAAAGAACCTCAGGTGGTCTAAATTTCCGGAGCCCTCCACTACGGCGTCTCTCATAATCATAGAGTGGTTTTGGGACGTTAAACCCCACATATCATCATCATCATTGCTACTTGTAATATTTTCGTGCCTTTTGATTCTATAATTCCAGCTCCCCCACTGCATTCAATGACCACAAGGTCTTAAGGGTATTGGAGTAAATAAATGTGCATGTACAGGCTGCAGAACTAATTTGACATAGGCCAGAAAGAAGAAAACAAATGCTCTAAATGTATTGTAGACTTCATTATTGATATACTGCTACTTATGAAATTAGTTTTTGTTTTTATTAAGAAGGGCTGACAGAATTTCTCAACATACTACAATGAGTGGTTTCCATGCAACAAAGGAGAACTGACCTGTGAATAGAATGGTGAACAAAATTGTTAGTGGCGTACAGTTCTGTAGCCAGTGTGCATAGCTCATGCACTGGCCACAGACATGCATCAACTCCAACAATCATCCACTCTCGGAAGGAACACCTGCTCAGTGCAAAAGTCATGTTACACTTCACTATTATCTAATACCACGCTTAAAACAGATATGTATAATTGAAACGTCTGTTAGGTTTAATGCTAACTTTAGGCTACCATATGTGCCTTAGTACTTATGGGGTATTTCTCCTAGTAGTGGGCAGCGCTTTGTGAATTGTAGGCGGTAACATGACCATTGCTGCTTTTTTTCAGCAATCACCTGCCTAGTGATGTTTTCTGCACAGTTTTCTGCATTTAAAGGGACTGAGAACAGATTTTTTTTTTTTTTTTCGACCCAGTTCTTTTCGGTGCAACAGAAAGCTTACCCTTTGTAGTGTTCGTAGTTGCAGTAGTTAATTCCAAAAGCACATAGTTACTTTGTAAGCAGTATTTCTCGATCTGAAAAGCTCTGAACACGAATGTCCCTTTTTGTCCAGCAACGCTGAAAATTGATAGCTATGATCCCTTCTAGCAACTTATGCATGTTGTCGCTGTTTTGCTTTTGCAGGAGTTCCTGTAACTATGCTCGACCACATTTATTCTGAGCTGTACGACTATTTATGAAAATAACAAGCCATAACAATGAAACAATGTGGCTTTATACAGCTTCCCTGTATTTGTACCCAGTTGCATGCACCTGCACCTAAGGTTGACGTGCCTGTGTCGTGGATGGCTTGTCCCGTTATCGTTACTCTCTCAACGCACAAGCCTAGCCAAGTAGCAATACACGCCATTCCTGAAACAAAGTATAGGTAGAAAAACCACGTCGCTCCATAATGTTAGCGACTTGGAAACTGCGTGCACGTTCAACAGAGAATGCAAAAAAAGTTATCAATACGTGCTGACGAGCATCGACTCATTACGTCATGCGAAGGCAATGCCACTTTAATGCGTGCTACCAACGCAAGCCTATATGTACATTTTTATAGAGCAATATCTTTTACTATACAGCAGCAAACAATATTTCAATACTAACAAGAATATTGTTGACTGCGTACACTGATCTACGGTTACGCGAGAGGGTACATCGAATAATTGAATGTTCTGCCACCAGGTGGTGCCACAAGCCATTTTTGGAGATTTTTAATGAAGAAATTAAAATACAACTCCACTTCTCACGAGAAAAACAGGGTTGGTTTGAGTCACTATGAGGAACAATCTTTCCATTTGTGCAGTCATCTCATTTCATGTTCTGGGTAATTGTCAGTCACATTAAGTTCATATTTTCCCAGCATTATTACATCCTGTCCATGGCAGGTGGCAATGGACAGGGTTTCAGCGACAAGTGTAGTGGTTAATGTTTCCAATTTTTCTCCTTGCTGCTGCACAGGTGACAAGCCGTCTGTTAAGCCAACTCCGTGATACAAACAACAGTCATCCATTTGTGAAGGAATACCAGAGCAAAGAGCAGGAGTTTGACCGTCTGGCAAGGCAATATGCACCTGCTTAAAACATCGATGACATCCTGCTGTGATCGTCAAGTCTCCGTAATAAATTTTTCTTCCCCATCTTACTTCGAAAACAATGCACGCTGCATTTTTAGAGATTCGAGCGTTTTGACAGTTTACAATCCACAACTTTACTGAGAAGTTGATCGCATGTCCAAATATATATATTTTTTCTGGCAGGCATTCCAGTGAGTCTCCTTCAGCTATATTGCTCAAAGAGGGAAGTGTTGTTCGTTGCACAAAATATCATTGAGACATTTAAGGGGGCAGACTAGTCTTAGACATTTTTTGTTTATTTCTTCAGTGATAATCAAAATACACAGGATTATGCAGTTTTTCTATTGATTTCAAATATTTCATTAGTTTTCCTGTAACTCATCTTGTTCCTGAGATAAATTAAGTTCACCCTCTATTGTTTAAGACCATCATAGAAAAATGTACTTAATTAAAAGTGATATTTAAGATATGCCAACATAGACGAATGACTATAGAGTGAAAGTATGCTAGAGTTTTTTTTAGGCCTTTCTTGGTTATTTTACAGCAAAATGAATATTCATTTTCAAAAGCAGTTGCAACTATATTAGAATTTTGATGAGTAATTAATTAAAAAGACTTGTGCTCTAAATTCTGCTCCCATACTTGCATCCTACACACATACAGGTTTCCATTGCAAAAATAACTATTGTTGTACCTGCCCTAGCTGTAGAGATATTGTGGCCTCAAAATTGAACAGCCGTAAATTAACTTTTTTGAGAAAAAACGTAAAAAACTGGAAACACACAGCTTTTTCAAAAAGCAACAATCATGGTGCGCATGTTCTGCAATCCCCATAAAGGTGCTCATAAATTCATAGCAGAGCTTCTAACACATGTGCTGGCCAATTATAAAGAAGCCTCGAAGTCGGTTCCCCCCTTTTTTTGCAGATTCTGCATGTTAACAGCACCACGAATCTGGACAGTTAGAATGACATTACAAAAAAATTACCACTTCCTGGTGTGTGAAAATTTGCACAGAGATACAAAAATACTTGCAGAAACTAAATATGTCAATTTTAAAACGTGAATTTTTTGTCACTTTTTGTCCCAAAGACCAGTCTGCCCCCTTACGAAAATTATGCTTTTGCATATCCTGTATCCATATTGCTGAATCATATAACTCGGTGCAAGTTTTTTGATACACTTTTATTGTAGGGACACAAGTTCTGCCATGTAATTGCCACAGTTCCTGAAGAACCCTAAACAGCTTTGCTTGTATACTGTATGAAAAAGTTATTTCTAGTGCCAGTGTATTTCGGGGATATTTGGAGTGCCATTATCTCAAAATAAATGCTCGCTTTGGCATTTCTCCTACATGGACATGCTTTCAAGTCTTAACGCACTGCAGTTAATAAATCCTAAAATGTGCCCTAAAAGCTACCAGTCTGCCCATTATGCACATGCTGCACGAATGCAATGTTCACGTGGGGGGGGGGTAGGGGGCAGCAATAGTACTACGTACAGCATTGCACGCCTTTATTCACATTCTTGCAAAAAGTCAGTTTCTGGTGCATATCACCAAACATGTGTACTATAATTATGCCAATGGAAAGACTCGTCGAAGTCCACCTCAAGGTTTAGGAATCACAAACATAAAAAGCATAATGCATAGATATCTCAATGGCATTCGTGAACGATCATGTCTTCAAAGCATGAAACAGTCAAACATCACGAGAATAGTTTTAAAAATGCCGTGCTCCATTCCTTTCGAGTGAGAAAGCCGCACAGAAATGGTATGCGCAACACAGACTGTTTTCAACATCGCTGTTCATGACCAGCTAGGTTATCATCCTATGTGAAACATGCAGTTCTACCTCAGGAAATGCACCAAGAAAGGGAAACAAATGAAGGCAGGACACTTCTTGTAGATGTTCCGTGCTCTCTCAGCTGTGATGTACGACTTAAGGCAGGAAAGGAACTCCACGTGCAGACACTTGCCTGAATGAGGGGGCGGGAGTCTGCTTTGGCAGTGAAGCCCACCCACCGCCTGGCAGCTGGTTAATGGAACAGTTCAATTTCTTCCAAGTCCTCAGATAACAAACCGAATTGTAAGATTATTTCAGTAAAATACATACTAGACAGCATCATACAGCTGTCAGTGCAGGATCAAAATTGGTGACAGTGCATTGATGAGGGGCCCTTTAGACATATTGTTGATCTACCCTAGCATCGTATGTAAAAATGTGCATACCATTCAAGTGGCATCTTGTGCAACAATATTGCAACAGTGTGCACCCCAACATTTAACAGAGAATTCTACAGAACAACATGGAGCATGTTTCTGCACTAAAATTTTTCTCTAGTCTATGAGGAGCAGCTTTGCATGCTTTATTAGTCATTTTTCATTAATAACTGTAGTCTATGACAACCTAATAGAATGTAAAAGTTAGTACCACTGTCTGTATGTAAAATGTGTGTCCAATCACAGCTGCTCCTTTCTGTGATGTGAAGCTTGAGAACCAGTCAATAATGCAACATTGAGTCATTTGCCAGAAAGAGAGGCAAGGTGCTGGCGCACTGGCAGCCGCCATCCGGATCTTCTTGTCCGCTTCTTGCAAACCTTCCAATGTCTCGCGTACCGTTATTTGCCCTAGCCTCAGCGTCACTCTCTTAAGTCTTCATTCAATGCATTCGGAACTTGCGATTCTGCTGTTTTAGAAGTATAATGAAGCGGCAGGCGCTCGGAGTGTTTATCACGTTCCACCGTTTCGCCAGCAACAACTTTCAGAGTGAAATGTGCTTCTTGCATTGCTTGTATGCACCATGCATATCGCCCGAGGATCGCCACACCTGACAATCTTTTTGTGAACTGCTTGCTTGGCAGTGCAGAGACGTGTAAAAAAAAAAAGTGCAGAATGGTTTCATGGGCAGCACTTATTCTTGGGCTGCAACTGATAATAGCCTCATTACATTTTACTTTTTCTCTTCCATCAGTGCATAGATTTATTAATTTAATTAATGTTGGGGTTTAATGTCCCAAAACCATGATAGGATTATAAGAGACACTATAGTGGAAGGTTCTGGAAATTTTGACCGTCTCATGTTCTTTAATGCACATTGACATTGCACAGTACATAGGCTTCCACCGGAAATGCGGCCATCGCAGCCAGAATCGAACTTGCGACCTTGGAGTTAGCAGCCGAGCACCCTAGCCTAGTCACTGTTCCACCAAGGTGGACAGTGCATGGATTTGTGGAGAAGATCTAGACTGCATTTTGTCGCCCCAGCCACTGTGATCCAATACAAGTAGAAGGTTGCATTTTCTAGAGCTAAAGCAGAGCACCTGCATAGAGAGTTATATCGCTCCCTAAACAACTAAAAGAAATCAATGCAAATATTCTAAAGCAACCTGCAAATTGTAGCCTAGAAGCCAAAATATAATACCATAACTTTGCCATTTTCTTAAGGAAGCTAGACTGGCATTGTGTGGAATTGAAGTTTCATTTGTCAACTTGCACAAGCATGCACTTGTGTCATGCCATAACTGCCAGAAAAGCTACCCTACTCTACACAAGGCTTGATCCCATCCTTGTATGTTATACCCTCCTTCTTTCTTTCTTTCGATACCTTGACTTTCTGTAGTTGAGGGTCTCCCTGTATAACCATATACAGTACAACAGTGCAATGGGTCACAGTTTGGAGCTAGTAAATTTTGTCTGCACTTGGCAAGTTTCAAGTGTATATTTAAACAGCTTAAAGGGGCCCTTGCAAGACTTTTCCAAGTAACCATTGAATGATTTCATTAAAATAGCTTATTGCCTCATGAATCAACTGCTAAAATTTTTGGAATACATCAAGTATGAGCAGAGTTATGGGGATTCGTCGCAAGTTTTCAGTAATTTCTTTTTCATGCTAACGAGCAAGAAGGGGGTGACGGAGCAAGACAAGAAGCGGCTTTTCGTTGGTGCTTGTCATGACCTTGAGAACTTTATCTTCCTTTTTCGAAGTAAAAGCCCTGCGCAGGCACATGGCAGCATCCCCTGGCGACATTACGTACTATGCAGCTTACAATGTTCGAATCGGCAGCGGACTTTAGGTTTATGACACTATCATCAGGGTTATGGCACCACGTTTCGAGAGAAGAGGGACAATTTATAACAGACTTTAAGTATTAATGATAAATTTAAGGCCTCATGCTGCACTATAATGTTTGGCTTGCATGTTCCTGAAAGCCTGAACTACCAGTTTGCAGCGTCACCGTGCAGAAAAAGTGTTGCAGCACCCCATTAAGGTGGTTCAATTTTTTTTTTTTTTGAAGCTTCCTTTCATTAAGTTAAATCTAAATTATTTTGAATTGCACTCAACTCAGGCTAGTCTTGATGCAGCGATTGCCATAGCATGCTTTTACCACATTTCAAGATCATTGATCAGTTGCTCTTCTTTTTACAGCTTCAGCAGTGCAATTGCAAAGAAACTCATGTAAGATAAAAGCAAGCAAGAAACTTTATAAGTTGGTTTGTTTGACATGACTACATGTCTATGTAAATTATCAATCGATAAAAAACTAAATACACTGTACGTATCCAAATACTGAAGATGAACCACGGTGGCCTAAATAGAAAAAGAAAAAAACCACGGTGTCACACTGATGTAATTAATCTTGACAGGGGATTTACTGTGAATCTGTTTTGAAATTCAAAAATATGAAATGCTGGCCTTGTTCTACTTCACTATCACCATTATACATTTCTACAGACTGACTTTCACACAGCAAAAATAATTTGTCACTGCAAAAGTAATAATGATATAGTTAGCACATCATTCATCACTTTAAACGATGTATCACTCCTGTTCTGTGTTCCTTGAATGGGAAAAGGTCTTGGAGTGGAAACAAGACTCATGGGGAAAACAACAGGGCAGTAACTACGTATTTACAGAATGCAAAGATACCTTCATGGCTGCTTTTGTACCTATAACCTGGTATGCATAAGGTCCTTGCGGAAAAAAAAGTTGCTGCTTTTATTCTAATGCCGAAATTTTTCCTTATTGTTCTTATTAGGTGAATGTCAAGAGGCTGTCATGATAGAGCTCTGTGTAAAAGAACCCTGCTCTATAGTAGCTCCACCACAAGCCAGAAGTAGTGTTCTAGTCCACAACTTTAGGGCTTGCACACATTTCTTAGCATGGACAAAAAAAAAAACTGAATGCGAGACAGAAACACATACACAGTAGCAGATATTACACCCATCTGAATCATTGCTTTGACAGATAGCAGCATTTAGCTTGGGTATGAAAATGCATACAGTTTGCAGACACACAGTACCTACGTCGCCCATCTATCTCTTGTAACTGACATACTTTCACAGCGAGGCCCATTGCCAAGCTTTAATGTTCACAATCTCTAAATAAAGACAGACTAATGTTTGTTTTATACTACACATGTAAGTCATAGGTACTACAAACAGCATCAAATGAGCTAAATAGCAAGAGGAAATTATCTCCTCTTCGAATGTTTTAATTCATATGCATAATTAATATTTAAAACATCAGTGCTTATCAAGTTATCTTTTTGTGTCACACATGGGAGGGATTGATATGTATCGAACTTCAGACTATACAAAAATAATAATTTGTATGTGGTTTAGTTCTGTGAAACTCCCCATCAATGTAAGATGTTTTTGTTAACATAAAATATTATATGTAAGAAGGCTACACTTAGTAGCCACTGTTATTACTGTTTAAGACAAGCGAAGAAAAAGAAGTAAGCATTCATTAACTGCTAGCCAAGCACAGATTTAACTAAAATTTCACAGACAGAAAAATCCTCTCTGACTAAAATAAGCATGCAGGTAAATGCCCAAACTCAAAAGTAGAGTTGTGCAATTTGAACAAAACCTGCTGATACTACCTACTCTTCAAATTATTTGAAACGGTTGCGACGCTGATCACAATGGCAGTGAAATAAGCAGAGAAACAAGTTTCATACAAACTGTGTATATTTCGGCATTATCATACCTACACACTGGCTTTCACACAGCGTGGAACACCACTTATGCACCTAACTTAACCGTATCAGTAACACCTTTTTATCGCACCTGTTCCATTTTCCACACTGCAAAGCAATATGTATGTAAGCTCAGAGAAATTGCATGCATTGATAAGTGTTGCGTACAAAGGTGACATTTCAGCACAAAAGAATTATATTCCAGCACAGTCATACAGGTACCGATTAATTTACAGGAACAATAATGCGGCATATCACGCATGACGCACAACATTGGCAAAAGTGCTCACAGAAACATTGCATGCCACCAAGGCATGGTGAATACACAATCCTAGAGGACACACGCCTACAATCAATTGTGCATACACTAAGTAAACAGCGCGTAATGCCTGCTTACACGCTTTTCAAACTAAGCATGTCATCGCGAGTATCTAGTTGGCTGCCTTCATGGAACAAGGCCAGCTGGGATACGATGCACACATATTGCAAGTCGATACACTAAGTCGTGTAGTTAAAAAATAATCTTAATATCACGTGTGTAAAAGTGACAGAGACAATACAACAAAACCTAAAAACGACGCTCTTGCACAATCGTCTCACTTTCCAACTGCTGGCCCACACTGTTGCCAGCATTGCATCGTGGCTAAGAAGAAAAAAAAAGGACAATAGTCGAATTTGTTAAGTACGATATGTCAAAAAGTGCAGCGTTTGCATCCACAACGTCGTAACAATTGCCTCATGTAGTCTGGCACGCTATTATCTGTCTCCAGCTCCTCCCACACCATTTTCTTTGAGCGACTCCCACAAGAGGTGGACTCTCTTCAGATGCTCTTCTGCCCGCTGGCTGATGTTGAGTGCCGGCTCGAGTGGTGCAACCTTTTCGACACCCATGAGGGACAAACTTGCAATGCCCATGTAAGCGTGCATTGGATCTGCGCAGCACAATGTTGTCATCACTCTAGTGTCCCTACTTGCCATAGCAGAAATAAAAACGCCATAAGGAATACAACAGACAGAACAGCCTGAAAAGTACAGTGGCAGCACCTAGGCCTATCCCTTCCTAGTCTCCCCATCTGTGCTCCTTATGCTACAACTTGCCCAATCTATCAACTTCCACAACGAACATAGAAATGCAAAACTGTTAGCTATGGTCACATACCAGGATCGCTGTCAGGCCACTTGCTGAAACCACCAGTGATAGGATCTTGTGTCGAATAGAGAAATTCTAGGTTCTTCTCATGGTTCACAAACTTGAATGCACCCAAAAGCTGTAAACAGGGCAACAACGAAAAGAATGGAAAAAAACTCTGGTCCAGTTCCATGAAAATCTATGCCTATGTACATTGTGATTTGCAAGTGGGCATGGCTAGAGTTAAAATTGCACAGTTTAGCTTGATGTAGACTTCCAGCACTTGCGTTGCTTGAACATGCATCCCTAAAGCTCGGCACAGGTGCTGTTTTTGCTTAGTGTCCCATGAAATATGCATATCATGGCTGAAAATTGTTATGAATAAGCACACACAAAAGTTGTAAACATCAAAGCAGCACACACACCTTCAGGGCAGCGCCCACCCAGAAAGAGTAGCATGTGTCAATGGGTTTGTTTGGGCGACCCTGGAATCCCGACGACTGCCGGTCCAGACACCACCGCTGCAGGCCGCGTAGCTGGCGCTCACTCAGTGCTGACTGCAGCTGCCCCATAAGGACGAGCGAGGCCACCGCACAGTACGTCGACCCCCCTGCATGACCATACACACACGTGCATCGCCTCTGCTGCTGCGTCAGTTATTGTCACACATGAAATGGCACAACACATCCGTATTAGCTAGCTGCGGCATGCTAAAGTCAATACCAGTGAGCAACACCTCTGCATGAATAGTGCGTTAGAAACAGCACACACCCTTTTCACAAGATGGCTATGCAGTACACAATACATCGATCACAGATTAAACGAGATCAAAGTTATTATGATATCTGAACAACTCTCTCTAACATTATTGGTAACGTACCTGTGTTTTGTAGCATTACTAGACTCTTAGTAAATGGAACTCCTGTTAAATGGAACACATTTATGGTCCCTTGAGGTTCCATTTAATGAGAGTCTACTGCATTTGAAATTCTCACTCACTGCAAATCTTTTTGTTGATAGCAACTGCTGTACTGAAGGCTTTTCAAGTAGTAACAACAAATTGAGGCAAATGTAATCACTCACCATGTGATTCCGTTCCTGGATATGGTGAGATCCCTCCATCATATCCCTACAAAATGTAATTACATGGAGATCATTGCAGATGTACTGAATACATGAGTAAAACAGTTTAACAATGTGAGCCAGTAGAAACCTATTCACCAGTCACTTGAATTTGTAGTGAACCGAAAATGTGTTTGTCTATGCATGTGTGCACATGTACGTATATACAATCTCGTGCAATGAAAATCAAGAATATGCATTACTGCAAACACAGAAACTGCTTAACTGTACTTTTAAATTAGGCTTTCATTCTATAATATCTCAAGAACTCTATATATCGCCCTACTTAGCAAATGAGGTTACACGCAGAACAGTAGGCTCTCGTTAAACAGCACCTGATGGGACCAGAAAAATATGTTCCATTTATTGGGTGTTCTGTTTACTGAGAGATCAACAGGGTTGCAGACTTTGAGCATGAAACCTACTATATATTAGAAGCATTTTGTTCCTTTTAAGCAGCTGTTCAATTTAAGAGATTGCCATTTACTGAGACTTTTGACATTCATTTAATGAATGTGTAAAGCACCATTCACTTCCTGTAAAGAGAAACCAACGGGTTATAAATTGCTGTTCTTATCTCCTGAACGAGCTAAGTGAACATAGCTTTATGTACTCAATGAGTACTAGGAGAACACATATTGTAAGTTAAACAGTGTGGTTAACTTTTCGTTCATATGGAAACATAAGATTTTTCTGGCTAAGCACGTAATCCGCATTACGGCTATAACCAGAGGAAAAGGAAGATAAGCTGAAGTATTCACTCACATAGCAGGCCTGAATGAAGCTCACAGCTTTTTCTTTGTCAAATCCAGACCAGTCATGCAGCAAACTGCATATTGCCGCTGCACAATATACAAAACGCATATCGTCCTCACTTCCATGGATGAGAGCCATAAAGCTGAAAGAGAGAAAATGTTAAAGAAAAAAGAAGGGAAAGGAAAAGCTAAATACAGAAGAAATCGGGCAGAAACTTCGGGAGGATGACTGTCGCATTCAAGCAACAGCTTCCCATTAGACCTGCTGGAATATGCTGCCGGGGTTGCTTATTGCTTGATGTAACATAAGGCGTGTGTGTGCTATAATTTTGGTTGTTTCATTGCCCTCAATATCAGCGTGTGCAACAAATTACAATAAAACTCTACTGAGGATACACGATTGCAAAGTGAATATTATCAGGTTCCACCTGCCATGATATCACCACCTCTGATTACGTTAACCAGTTTAGCTAGCCAAACAGTCTATGCAAAGCTGGAGAAAGAGCACTGGAGGTCTTTGCTTTCATGAAAAAAACCTGAGACTTTTCGGGAAGCTTGATAGCCATAGTATATCAATATATAACAATGGCTCAAGCTTACGAAGTAAATTCTAGCTGCTAAGAAGTGTCGTGCTTGTAATGAAACAGTTCAAAACACACCATGGTGGCATAAAAAACATTTGGTCTCACATCCTACTAATGAACTGCCACATTTATAGGCCTGCAGTTGGGGTGAAAAATAAGTAAGCCATGGAGAGTAAGAACATGGGAACACGTGTCAGACCTACCTTCCAGACTCTTGTTGGAGTGCTTTTAGACCCTGCATGATGGCTTGCCTGTCCACTCTGCTCAAGTCATCCCCGAGAATAATGAGGGTTGCCAAGGCAGTGTATGTCATGGCAATGTGGCCACAGTTAAAACTGCTTGCAGAATCATCCTGTAAGTGAACACAGCAGTTCGTTGTCTCTCGATAATTCGAGCATTCAGATGCTTGATGTGAAGTGTTAATTAAACAGACTTGCACTCGTAAAAAATTTCCTGAGGATGTTGTATCAAAATAGAGCTGCAACAACTGCTGAAATATTTTTACAATGTTTTTTGTATTATTTGAGCATGAGCAGCGTGCTGCACGTTTCGATCTGCTTGCCATTTTCAGCATTACATTCCAAGTTGCTATCGCATTCATTGTTTCGCCCTTGCGGCGAAACTGTGACTTCGTTTTTTCAATGTTTTTCAACACTTACACAATAGAAATTGTGTAAAAAACATTATTTGCTTAATGTATTACTGCTTTGTATCCTGAAGCAAACATTAAAACATAAGAGCTAGAATCAGAAATATTGATGTTAAGTTAGCATGATGATTATCTCCACTAACTTATTTATTTGCATAATGGTCACTAACAATCAATCGCACTTCCTGAATACACTAAATAGAGTGTTATATATTCAATAAGTAAGCAATATTTTCTGCTCAGCTTGAATTGCATTATTCATTAAAGAGTATTGTTGTTTACGCTAAGGTTGGTTTCCTCACTAAGAGCCGAGTACCTGTTCTGCAGCGACACTCTGAATTCCTGTACTTTCCCTCTCAGTGCTAGCTGATTGATTGGCTTCTTGCATATCAGTTTCTGTCGTTCCTTCTTCAAGTCTACGCGAATTCGAGACCGTACTATTCTATGGTCACTGCATCGTACCTTGCCAATCACTTCCACATCCTGCACGATTCCTGGGTGTGCACTCATTATAAAGTCTATTTCGTTCTTATTTTCGCCATTAGGGCTCCTCCATGTCCACTTGCGGTTTTCTCGTTTTCGGTAGAAGGTATTCAAAATCCGTAAATTATTGCGTTCTGCGAATTCTACTAGTAGCTCTCCTCTGGCGTTTCTAGTACCAATGCCATAATCTCCTACTGCCTGGTCTCTTGTGTACAATGAATGATAATCTGACGAGTATCATTACGGAGTGTGCAGTGGAAGTTGGAGGCAGGGTAGTTAGACAGGACACTGGCAAGCTTTCCCAGGAAACGAAGAACCTAATTAAGAAGCGTCAAATCATGAAAGTGTCAAGTACAACAGACAAAATAGAACTGGCAGAGCTTTCGAAGTTGATTAATAGACGTAAGGTATGCGATGTAAGAAGGTATAACATGGAGAGAATTGAACACGCTCTGAAAAACGGAGGAAGTGTCAAAGCATTGAAGAGGAAACTTGGGATAGGCAAAAGTCGGATGTATGCACTAAGGGACAAAGAAGGCAAAATAACTACCAATATGGACAAGATAGTTAAAATAGCGGAGGAGTTTTACAGAGATCTGTACAGTAGCCGAGATAACCACGACATTAATACTATAAGAACTAGCAGTAACCCAGATTACACCCCACCAGTAATAATAGAAGAAGTCAGAAAAGCTTTGCAGAGCATGCAAAGGGGCAAAGCTGCTGGTGAGGATCAGGTAACATCAGATCTGCTGAAAGATGGAGGACAGATTGTGTTAGAAAAACTAGCCGCCCTGTTTACGAGGTGTCTCCTGACGGGAAGAGTACCAGAGTCTTGGAAGAACGCTAACATCATCTTAATACATAAGAAAGGAGATGACAAGGACTTGAAGAATTACAGGCCGATCAGCTTGCTCTCTGTAGTATACAAGCTATTTACAAAGTTAATTGCTAACAGAGTAAAGAAAACATTAGAATTCAATCAACCAAAGGAACAAGCAGGATTTCGAACAGGCTACTCAACAATTGACCACATTCATACTATCAATCAGGTTATAGAGAAATGCTCAGAGTATAACCAACCACTATACATAGCCTTCATAGATTACGAGAAGGCGTTTGATTCAGTAGAAATATCAGCCGTCATGCAAACACTGCGGAATCAGGGCGTAGATGAAGTATATATAAACATTCTGGAAGAAATCTACAGGGGATCAACTGCTACCATAGTGCTTCATAAAGAAAGCAACAGAATACCAATCAAGAAGGGTGTAAGGCAGGGGGACACAATTTCCCCAATGCTATTTACCGCGTGCTTACAGGAGGTTTTCAGAAGCCTAGAATGGGAACAGTTAGGGATAAGAGTCAATGGAGAATACCTTAGTAACCTGCGCTTTGCCGATGACATTGCATTGCTGAGTAACTCGGGGGACGAATTGCAACTCATGATTACGGAGTTAGACAAGGAGAGCAGAAAGGTGGGTCTTAAAATTAATCTGCAGAAAACGAAAGTAATGTACAACAACCTCGGCAAGGAGCAGCGCTTCCAGATAGGTAATAGTGCACTTGAAGTTGTAAAAGACTATGTCTACTTAGGGCAGGTAATAACCGCAGAGCCGAACCACGAGATTGAAGTAACTAGAAGAATAAGAATGGGGTGGAGCACATTCGGCAAGCACTCTCAAATTATGACAGGTAGATTGCCACTATCCCTCAAGAGGAAGGTATATAACAGCTGTATCTTGCCGGTACTTAGCTACGGAGCAGAAACCTGGAGACTTACAAAGAGGGTTCAGCTTAAATTGAGGACGACGCAGCGAGCAATGGAAAGAAAAATGGTAGGTGTAACCTTAAGAGACAAGAAGAGAGCAGAGTGGATTAGGGAACAAACGGGGGTTAAGGATATCATAGCTGAAATCAAGAAGAAGAAATGGACATGGGCAGGGCATGTAGCGCGTAGACAGGATAACCGCTGGTCATTAAGGGTAACTGACTGGATTCCCAGAGAAGGGAGGCGGGTTAGGGGGAGACAGAAGGTTAGGTGGGCAGATGAGATTAAGAAGTTTGCGGGTATAAATTGGCAGCAGCAAGCACAGGACCGGGTTAACTGGCGGAACATGGGAGAGGCCTTTGTCCTGCAGTGGACGTAGTCAGGCTGATGATGATGATGATGATGATGATTGTTGTTTACCAACAGCATAATATCCGATCACTTCAGTGTTCCCCACAACTCCGCAGCAGAGCATTTTAATGCATCTGTGCATAGCAAGGCAAGATATTGCAGGTTCCATTAATTTTGTTATGCTAGCAACTTGCACACTTCAACAGTGCCACTGAAGATGAGAAACAGCTACACAGTGCCGGAAAAAGGAAAGTTAATTCAGCTTACCAAATCATTTCCTTTGAAGCCAGTGGCATGAGATCCTTTGAAGCCACAGCGATCAAGGTTACTCCCTGGAGTAGCAAAATGAGAAAACAGTAATAATTAAATGTTACCAAAAAAAAGAGAGAAGCATTCTAAACATTAGTGCATATATTTATTCAACTTCAAAGCTTTGATCCTAAGAAAGCCACATGGGCTTACTGGCTATCTTCAGGTTTATCTCATGTAGATTGCAACTGTTCCCTCTTTGAAGCACTTAATGTTCCAAGCATGTGCATCCCCTAGCCATGCAACAGCAGACGACGCGGCCTATGCACGCTTGCGTTTATGACGGTCTAGAAACCGTCCACATTGCATTGGATTATGCGTATACGTTAAGAAGTGCGCACACACCAAATTTTTAACACAAGCACTGTATGCAGAATGCAATGTGAGCTTTGTTATTTGATTTCGCGCTCAAAGCTTGAGCACTTTCGAGACAATGGTTTGACATGAAAATCTTTTGCCAAGTCGTGTTTGTCAGTCACACTCGTCGCGAAGTTCAGAAAAAGTGGGCGGAGAAACTTCACGAGCACAACCTCCAAAAGTTTTTTATGATGTCCCGGGGTCGAGCACTTGAGTTTGTCACGTTTCTGTAGTATTTGCGCGGCGTTGTCAGCGGCAGCCTTCAGTGGCTGATTCATCTTTCTCGCTCTTGCGAGGAAAACTTCCGCGTAATTCTTTAGAGAATTTAGAACCATTACGAGCTCAGTTGACGGATACAGGAGTACACCTGGGTGGATATCTCCACATTCAATCAGAACATGCTCCGCCGTTTCCTTATCTTTCCCGCAGCATGTGCATTGTTCTTCTTCTTTACTGAATCTTGCTTTATAACTACGCGTTCTAAGGCAACCCGATCTCGCTTCAAACAGTAAAGCGCTTCCCCTTGAATTATCGTAAAATGCCTCCCTCCTTATTTCATTTTTGCCCTTTCGGTAGTTACTCAAAGCCGGTTTTTTCTCCATAGCTGCCATCCATTCTCTCGTTTTGCGCCTCGGCGCTCCGCCAGGAGCGCTCGCATCCCATAATAGCTCGGGGGACGGCGCTGAGGGACCGACCGCTCGGGCACAAAGTTATAGAGGAGGCTATGCCCTAGCACTGCACTAATCAGCATAGCAGAAGCAGCCAAACATCACATGGCAAATTCAGTTAAGGCTATGTGAACATGTGCATGTTTTGATCGAGTTACCAAATCACAACGAACGTCACTTTAGTGTAACCTGTTACTGCATACATGTAAGGCTTTTTTCACTTTATTTTCTAATCCGATCAAAGCCGATCAAACCCGATCAAAGCCGCAAGAAGTCAATATTGGAAAGGCATTGATACCTTAATAATATATTGATACAAACCAGCTAGTAGAACGTGTTGAACGGTATTCAGAACTCCTGCTAAGCTAAGCTTTCATGATTTCCGTGGCTTTAAGTTGCACACATGTCACTTACGATGCAGTGCAAACCATCCCACAGAAGTGAAATTATTGTAAAATGAATATTAACTGCGTCCTAATTAAACTTTATTTGCTTGTTGAATACACACTATCAATCATGTGCTTGAAATAATGTATGAGACCACATACGGTACGAGAAAAATTAATGAAACGTTAGTGGTGTCACGCCAAGTATTTTAGCACGTGTTAAGTCGAGTAATCATGAACTTCAACACGCGATCACAAAACGATGACGCTATAAAAGGACTAATAAACTTACGATCTTTATTAGGCAAGACCTGATGTGAGTATATCCATTGAACAATGTCTTCTTTGTTTTCGATTGTATCCAGAGCGTTGAGCAGGTCCAGCCCAGAAACTGCGAAATATGCTACAGTCATTCTGAAACGAGAGGAACGCAGTGCATTATGAATAACACAAATTTGACGATATTCCGTATCCGTTGGGCTTCTATTCGTACCGTTGAAAGTGGCTCCAATCATAACACGAGAAATGTGATCGTGAAGTGATAGAGTAAACTCTATAAACAATCGAGTCAATTTTTGTGGTGTACTGGCAGCAAAAATATCGCCCTGCTGGCCCGCTTGATCACTTTCGCGTACCTCATTTCGTCCAACGATGACATAGCGCTGGGAAGTACATTGAGACATCTCTGGAAAAACTTGACGTGTTGATTCCTGAGGAAAACCATCGTTGCAAGTGTGAACCACCAAACAGAGCGCCTAATATCGCGAACAAGTGGACCGACTAACAAATAACCGCATAGCAATCGTTGCTAGCAGACCACACGGAAACCAACACCTAAAAACACGCGTTCTCTGCCCAAGTTTGTGCGGTTTGTGATTGCTGAAGATGGTGCTGCCATCTAGATTGTTTTGATAATTAAAACGCACAGCT
The DNA here is from genome assembly GCF_013339725.1 of Rhipicephalus microplus. NCBI lineage: Eukaryota > Metazoa > Arthropoda > Arachnida > Ixodida > Ixodidae > Rhipicephalus > Rhipicephalus microplus. The sequence goes on from NC_051165.1 coordinate 280,270,157, forward strand.
AAATCATATTAATGTTTCGCACTTTAAGGACACGTACATCTTTGTCAGATGCATTATTCAACGACTTCAATCTTATATTTTCGCTTTTTTTCTTTAGTGGCTGTAAAAGGTTAATCAATCTGCAGATGACGAATTATGGCTGGCGCGAACTAGCAATGGCGGCCGTCAGCGCCAGTAGTATGTTAGAGTTCGTTCGCCGTATTTTTCGCGAACGTCAAGACCATGGGTACGAACAACATCTACATTGTCGCTTCCGACACTGGCCGATGTGTCCGGCAAACGATCCTTTCAATTTTACCTGCGTGCCGCCTAGATTTCCGCTCGCGAAACTCGAAATCATATTCCTTGCTGCTCTGTTGTACTCATTGAGAGGGGTAACTTATGATGCTAAACAAATTTGCGACGTGATCGCTCTCAATTTCGATAGCTTTCGGCTGACATGTAAGCGTGTCTTTTTCATTGTTTGACTACCGTTTTCCGATCTGTGAACTGTTGCTGGTTTTATTCTAGCTCCGAGAGTCACTACGTCGTCAAACCATTCGTGCTCTACTTTCAAAGGAAACTAGCTTTCCGCACTACGTAGGCGAGCACGATGCGTCTTGACGTATATTTCGGTCCCTGCCGTTTATATCTGACCTGCATCTCCGATATGCCTTTGCAAACCACCAAGTTGCAATTATCTGCTACTACAAATTTGATTGTATTGCGTGAAAGCGAGCCACGTATGCTTGGGAAGTAATCGCGATGAAGCGGTAGGAAAAATAACAAAACAGCGTGCATTGTGTTAATGCTCATCAAGCGAAGCTGACGTCTTGTATTCCGTGTGTGTCGTGAGTAGAGTACTTCCACATGTTTGTATTTTGAGTGCGCCTGTTGCGTGTGCGTGTATAACCCGGAACTGGTGTTTTCGACAGCCGCCGAATTCGTTTACTAGCTTCAGTTCTGGTGACGTCGGAAGAGTTTTTGCGTGGACGACTTGTGCTGTGCGTTTTTCCGCCTGGTTAATCGGTTGAAAACTTGCAGCGATATTTATTGCGTCCAGACTGTTGCACCAAACGGTGTCCCGTTCGGAACCGCGACCTTTCTCGGTGTAGTATGTGCGTACTTCGCGATTTTGTCGCTGTTTCTACTCACTAAGCTCCGTTGATTCATTTTCATTTACGCAGCATGCTCACCATCAGGCAGCTCCGGACGCTATACACTGACGAGCTCAAGGTGAAACACCTGTCGTCTGAAAACCGGGAAGTTTTTGCATCAATAGTCACAACTGTGTTTAAGGAGTTTGAAGACTTGACAGACTGCAGAGAGAAGTCATCGCAGGTAAATAACGTCATTTTCCAATATGCATGCCCCATAAGATGTTATCCTTGCTGCGTAAAAGCACTAAAAAAGTACTACAGTTCTAAGAGTGCATCGTTTGCTAACTGAGCATTCTCTTACTTCCCTGTATAATCATATTGCTAGGAACAAAACATTTGTCACCATTCTGATACATTGAGCAGTAGTCATTGCAATGTCAGCTTGACATTGTCTGTAAGCAACTTAGTTTGTTTTGATGTGTGGGACACCTGCAAAAGTGTATGTCATGACAAGCTGCTATAGAGCATTGAGTAAAGCTACAACATGGGCTAGTTGGTGTTTGTCATCTTTAAAGGTGCACCAAGTGAATACAGATACTGCACAGAATAAAAAAAATAAACATACAATATTGAACACACTCAACATCATACCTCCTGTATTTTTTTAGTTCTGCGCACTTTGTTCACTTAGTGCACCTTTAAGGATGAAATTTAGTATTTAGTAAACCCTTTTTGTGGTTAACTTTAATAACGTTATTTTGCTGCATGTTTTTCATTTGTTCAGGATGTTAAGTCGAGTATCAACGAGACCCCAGCAGAAGCAGGGCCTATCAGCCCTCTGCGCACAATACTGCCTCAAAACGGTAACTGCTTTGTGGACTTCGAATCATCTATCAAGTGCCCCAATGCCAAGAATGTTCAGCGGGTGATTGACTCGAGCAGTGACTCTGATGATGACGATGTGATTCGGGCCGTGAAGGAGACGCTAGGTGTGCAGACACGTCGGCGAACTCAGCCGAAACTGGCTCCCGTGCCTAGTGTTTCTGTGCCTAGTGCTGTCGTTGCCGCTTTCAACTGCACATCATCAATAACAGGTGCCAATGCATCAATAGCCATTTCATCAGATTCATCGCACATTTCCCCAAAGGTTCCTTCTCCAAGTGCTTCCCCAGCTACTTCATCAAGTTTGTCTTCCAACTGCATACCAAGTGTAATATCTGACAGCTCGCCCAAGGATTTGCCTCATGACGAATCCCTCAATGCTTCCTCCAGTGCATCCGCCAGTGCAGTGTGTAGTGCCATTCCGACTGTGGTGATCCCTGTGGTTTCGGTGGACAAGGCCGAAGCGCCATGCGGAGGAGATGCGTCAGACTCCTCGGACTCGGAAGGAAAGTTGATGATTGCCGAGTCCCCCATGTCTGCGGAGTCTCCGCGGAGGCCTTCGTCTGATGGTGAAGGCAGTGCCAGGGTTGGAGAACATGCAACTGTTGAACCCAGGAGGCCTTCCCTCCCTGGAAGTAAGAAAACAAAAACTGCTGCCAGCAGTCCGAATGAAGGTTTGTAGACATTCTGTGTTTCTTGCAGTCAGTCATTGCTGGTTCTTATAACCTTCATGGCTATGTCGTGGCTACATCTCTACCAACAAATCGGCCAAGAAATTGCCTGAGCAGTAAAGAAATAGTTGCTTACATCAAGGCTACCAAGATAACTTCCTACCCTGCCACTGGCCTTGTGTCTGTTCAGAAAGAGGCCTACACTTGTCAGAGTGCCCTTACACAAAAAAAGAGGTTGGGGTTTGATATTAGATTCTCTAAAGGGACACTGGAGAGCAAAACACTTTCTCACACATCAGTAAAGTACAATTTCACAATCCCGAAAACGCCACTCTTATCACAGCAGGACACTTGGGTAAGTGAGGAAACGCTCGAAAAAAAAACTGTGGGTGGAAATGCCACCTTAAATTCTCGCACCAGACACTGTTATGTCATAAATTTTGAAGGCGCTTACTGGGCCCTAAATTTCTTCTAATCAATAAAATTTAAGTACATTGTCATCGGTGGGCGCCATAGACTTAGCATACGAAGTTTCAGAAAATTTTCATCGAGCCAATGTTGTGAAAATATGAAAAATACCTTGTAGAATTTTTTTACATCACACATGGGAATTACAGTGCGAAATTTAGAAATGAAACTTTGACCTTAATTTTTCTCCATTAATAATGAACTTATGGCAGTGAAACTTAAGACATTATAGTTCTCAGAGTGCAGTTTATCAATCTAAAACAACTCATTGTTTCTCTTTAGTGTCTCTTTAAACAATGCATTATGTACATGCTGAAGCCATATTGAGGACAATAAATACATTAAGCTGTTCAATTTATACTGTACAGCAACACTTTTTTGTTCAGAAACAGTACAGAATAGTGGCATCATATGCTTAGATGAGAAATTTCCATTTGATATCGACCAATTCAAAGGGCAGTAATTCTTTCTGAAGTTTTCACCCAACCAGCCACAATAACTATATTAGATAACTTTCTTACTTTCATCCCCATATGTCAGCGCTTGGTAGGATCTCTATTCCATTTTACTGTTTTAGTTGTCTTGGCTGCTTGTAGATGTCGTAGAAGCAAGATATCACATTGCACTGTTGTTGCTCACATATTCATGCACATAAAGTCTGTTCACTTTGTTGGCATCGCTCTAAACTGGCCTAGGATGGGGTGCGAGATAACTAGAAATCAATTACGAGGTGCTGACATGGTGCAGCCCCTAGTTTCAGCCACTTAATGTGCATCATTCATGTAAGTTTGAAAGGTTGCGAACCACATGTATGGTTGGTTTCTGAAGCACGAACGCATCCCTTGTCACATAGAGAACAGCATATGTACGCAAGTGAAGTTCAAACAGGGCATGCTTGTGTACGTCATTGTTTGCTATGCTGCTGCTGTGCGTTTGCATCAAACTGGTGCAATCACTAGAGATGGCACAGAAAAATTATCAAATAGTCCTGCATTGAAACGAATGTTGGGGTTCAGAGGATGCAGTTCGTTACTGCCATACTCCGGAAATGAAAGCAAGGGGCAAAGCCTCGTGAGCTGGTTGCAGACAAATCAAATAGACGCATAATTAAGAGTGCGGGAGTGCCCAGGTTTACAAGTCTTTTTTGGACATTGGGCTGTGGCAAGTTTAGCGCACACTTCTGTACTTAATATTTATTCAAAGGCATAATTTTCTAAATATTTTGGGCATTGTCAATCTTCTGAATATATCATGAAATGGCATGTTTACAAAAACCAATAGCGTCTACGTGTATACAATTCATAGTGAAATAGTCACTGTGCCGAAGGGCATTATCTGATGAAGTGCTTGTATTTAAAGAGGTGCTGCAACACTTTTCCAAGTAGCCATATAATGGATTCACTACAGGAGCTTATTGCCTCACCAACTGGCCACTGCAATAATTTTTAGAATATGTTAAGTACGAGTGAAGTTACGAGGATTTTTGCACGCTGCAATTGCTTTCTCTATTCTTTCGTCCCGACAAAAGTGCTGGAAGGCAAGCAGGAAAAGCTGACATGCTGGAAGGAGGTACATCACATGCGCTTCGTGACCTTGAGCACTTTTAAAGAGGTAGTCTTTCTTAAAAACCTTCGACACAAATATTTCTGTCGGTCTGTACATTTGTCTGTTTGTCCACTCCTAACGGTACCGGCTGCACTGAACGGCACCAGCCAATACCCCAAATGGCCGACCCCATCCGCATCGCCCATTGCTCAAGATTCAGCGTTCATACTTGTGCAATTGTCAATTAAAAAGCAATTATTGCGCATATCTGAGGCACCATAACAACACGTATATATCCTGTATGGGCCTCTTTTACTAGAAAAGGCATACATAAGTAATTTCAAGGACTGTAGCGTTTATCACGCTGCGCTGACCATGCAATGCTTGCACGAAAAGGCGAGTGTTTCCAACGCTTTGCTAAGACAACACGGTGGTGGTACCTACCCGTCGCCTTGTGTTCTACACCCTATCACCTCTGAGACGGACGCGCACGCCTGTCTCAGAGCTGCGTGCTTCATTTTCCAAGAGAACTCAGATAGCGCTCATGTCTCACGTGTGACGTGACTTGATGTGCTCGCTCGCCTCGGCTGCACGCTCGAGGCACTCTAACGCAGCGCATTCAGAATACCAATCATCGATTTTCTTGTGCAGAACATCAAATAAATGTTTTGTTCACTCCCTCTACACGCAAGACTATCGTCTTTCGACAACATTTGCAGATTAACATGCAGATACGGGGCCAATTTTTTTTCTTTCTGTTTCTTCGAATGCACTCTTTAGTATGAGCATGCATGCATGTGTGTGTACGTCGCAGCCTTCCGCAGCGGTCCCAGTAACTTCTGAGCGTACCATACTCATATAAACCAATAGCATGGTACGTGGGCCCATCATGCGATGATTTTTTAGTATATAGCATCATTTGTTGAGAAAGAAAAGTAAGCGATTTTTAGCGGACTTTGAGAATTTATTGTAAATTCTAGGCCACATGCTATGCCGTAACATTCAGCTCACGTGTTCTCCGTAGCCTCAGCTACCAATCGGCCACGTTTTTAACCATGTTGCAGTGTCCCGTTAAAGTGTGGCGACAAAGGATGATATTCATAGCCATTATAGTTGGAACAGCAGATGAAGACGTGGTAGGCTTGGCATATAGTCATTATATACCAAGACATGAGACCTGTGAACTAGGCCTTCATCAAATCACTAAGTGCAAGTAGCATCGATATGTTTGTTTATGTTTTTACAATAAGAGTGCAATTAATGTCCTGTGCATAATGTTACCAAAAGAAACCCTTAAAGCAGTGTGCTTGTATAGCAAATGCTTTTATGTCAGGAGCTCTTTAAAGGATCAGACAACTGAAAATCGCTGCAGATAATGAGAAGCATTGTGTTGATGCAGCTTAACTTAGCTGTATTGTCATGAGCTCTTCATTCACAATGCATAGGTACATCTTGTATTAATAAATTATGGGCGCTAAAATTATTGCTGTAAAGGAGAGCTTAGTAACACACGGATGTTGGACTTTTCTTTTTGTTTTTGCCTATCTGGTTAAATGAGCCTAACACGATGTGTTGCTTTCTACATGTTTAATTTGGACATTTCATTATGTACCGTACTCAGTGCATCTTAAGTATGTTGGCCTTTTTACCTTGCTTTTTTGCTAGCCATGAAGCTGTGCTTTCGTGTAGTGAACCTACTTTCTCCTTTCTCGTGTGCATTTGATTTGTTTTCTTCTACTGTCATTTATTGCATTTTCCTACAATTGCAGGTATCGCCATAGTAGAGCTTGTTAATTAACTGATTGCTTGTATTCATTGTATATGGTCAGATATGTGTGGAGTTCGTTTTCGCAGTGTTTCACCTGTTTGCCAGTATTGTAAAGAGTCATCATTGAGATGGTGAGGTTTGTACACAAAACCCAGTAGCACTAGTAATGGCAATACCAAAAGTTCAGCATGTGAAAGAGTGACAAATATATTGGCGGCACATTTTCAGATGGACTGACCACCTTCTCGTGGCATCACAAATAATAATGGTGATGTCTGACACACATTAACAGACTCACTCTCCTTTGTGTGATTAGTTGACTAGAGAAATCCTGCAATCACCAGCTCTTGTGGTGTCTATAGGTTTTCAATGTTGCAACATGGTCATATGGGGGCTCCTGATGAAGATCAGTGCGAAAGGCTGCCCCAAAAGTTACCACTTCTTTGAAAACATATTCTATTGAGTGTTCAGTGCTATCTCTTTCTACTGCTATGTAAACTATGAAATAAAAACATTACTATGAGCTAAAAAATTATTTGTTTTCTAACACATCATCTTTTTACTTCAAACGAAGGGTAAAGATATTCCAGAAGCAGCTGACCTGACCCTAGCTTATGCCTCTATGTTTTTTTCAGACAGCTCAACTTCTGCCTTTTTTAAGAGTGGAGTTCATCTGAGTGTTTTATTGTGCCAGGAACAAGAATTATCAATCACCATTAACCAGTATGCGCTCACTGTAATCTCTGCAACTTCTGCTTTGCTCCCACAACCCATTGCATGGCTTTTTTTTTTCTTTTCCTTTCCTTGCTATAAAGGAGCACTGACATGATTGTGAGAAATAAAAAAAGGGACATAATTTGTTTCCTTGGTATATAGTGGGAACGGTCGCCCCACGCTGGGTTCAGTAAACATATATAAACAAATTTTACTTTGCTTTTAAAGTTTTTGTCTCCAAATGTCTGCTAGCCAGTCCCACCGCAATGCACATTATTCCGACGAGTCAACACAGTTCCACTGACATTGCAAAATCTGCATTTCTGCATGCAGCCTTAATTGCAGAAATATGATAGGGTTACCGGATGACAAAGTCGCTCATCATTGTTTACGTGCATCACAAGCAGATATGACAGATCTGCCGCTGGTATTCCTGCTGGTTACCTGTCTGCCCAGCTGCCTTTCCAATGATGAAACAGAAGGGAGTTTTTTACGGCAGCGTTCATTGGCCAATAGCCAAGCCTGGCGATAGTTAACACTGCCTAGCAAATACTTAGAATCTCTAGTAGAAGCTCTGTATTAGTAGCAAAACCTAGCCATGTCGTATGCTGGCTCCTCTGAAAGTTCCAGTCTTGTGCCACTAGTGCAGACTGCTCACTTTTCTTCTTCTTCAGTTTTGTATAACTGTCATTACTAATCGGAGTAGACAATTGGCAAGTTGGTGTTTCATGGTCCTGGTATGCTGTGCCATCACTAATTGCAGGGCAGTGCATGATTCCTCTTTGACATTATCTGGTTTTTATTAGCAAGAGCCCTTTCTGCTGGCTGGAACTAAGATAGATTTCTTTCATGTTACAATACACTAATCAGTGCACCTGCAGAGAATGTGACACATGTGGTGACAAGTTAGGTCTTGTTTGAATTCCTCATGCTTGCACTTTCGAGCAAGAGTATGCAAAGCGTAGGCTGTAAACAGAAAAAAATGTGTGATAATCATAGATTCAAATCGTTGAAATATCTCGACCACATATTTGTGTTCAGGGAAGTACATCTCATGGGGATTTGGTTTTGCTTGCCTTCAAAATGAGATAGTAAATGTAAACATGCATTTAAATTTATATTTTCAGAGCCTAAGACCCCAGCCCAAGAGAGCAATGGCAAAGAACATAAAAGCATGGACGACATGCCTTTGTTCACTCTCAAGCTCACAAAGACCAAGACGGGCAACTGGATCATGGTCAAGCCCAAGAGCGAAGAGTCAGATGCAGGAGAAGAGACGTCTCCCCGGAAACCCAACGTCGTGCGACGAAAACGTGTTTCGACGCCACGAAAAACCAAGGCAGAGATCTCTCAGATTGCCCATGGTATCTTCGACTCCAGTGACGATGAGCCGCTGTCAGAACTGCGAAACAAGCAACCAATCAAGAAGCCAGCCTCAACGCAGGTTCTTGCATTGGAAAATCCCAGCATCTCGGAACTGGAGCAGAAGCTTACTCGGGTGCACAAGCGGCGGAAGAAGCCGGCCGACGGCTTTCCACCTCCAAGCAAAAAGCGTAAGGTAAGGAAGTGAACTTGGGGAAATACAACAAACCCTATCGAAGAGAACTGACTGAAACTTAAGAGTGAAGAGCTTGTTACAAGGTGGTAACTTGCAAGGAGCTCTGTAGTGAACATACCTGCAAAAGGTTTTGAAACAAACAAATGTATGTCACAGCCCTGCTTTCTATACAGTACATGGTGTTGTAGCATTTAAAGCTCTTGGCAATGAAGGAAATTACAACACTTTTAGTGCAGCTAAAATTTCAGTGGGCATTTTTTCTATTTATCTGTGTAGCATTCGTTAATTCCCGTTTAAGATGATGTCATCTAGCTGATACAAGGAATACATTCTCAATGAAAAACGACTGAGAGGTAGAGTATGTTTGAATTATGCCACTCACGTATACCACGCGTTTGTTTCCCATTAGCCAATGCAGCACTCACCGAAATAGACACTGATTGCACAATAGTTTCACGAAGCACACCAGTATGGTTGCTTCGTGGAAAACTATCTTCTAAAATCTAAATCAGGTGAGATTTAACTTTCCTTCCCATGTGACGAACGAGCTCTGTGGGTCATGTAAAAAGGGCTCCTGCTTGATATTGGCCAGCTGGAGATCTCTGCTGTTAATTGAAACTATGTTCATACTGCTCTACTCATTAACTCAAGAATGTTTGATATTGTCCAGGAGACCCATTTGAATGCACTGAATGACCGACAAGTGATCCATGTGTGCCATCACTGCTGCCACCGAATAAAGATAAGAAAAGGCAACTGAAAAGAGGAGTCTATGAAGTAAATATAGAAAGCATTTAGATTTCTTTGCTCTAAAGTGCATAAATATTTTTATGTGCTATCATTGTTATATAAAAATTAAAGACGACAAAATCTGCCTCCAAACAGCAGGTAGACAGAACATGCCCTAAGTAGAAACTTAGGTAGACAATGAGGTAGAGTAAGCATTTCAGTGCTCTTGAACTTTATTATGGTTTTATTTAATGTCCATCTAACTTTTTAATTTTTTTCTATCTACATACACACAGTGCACAAGGCAGGAAGCAACAGGCTCTTCTAAAAAGGTAATAACTTGTAAGAGCCTGTCATGTTGCACCATCATCATTGAAGAGTTCTGAAATTCAAAGTAGTAGCTAATGCAAGATATGTTTCATATTCATCACATTCAATTGCTTATGTACACTGGCAAACCTTGTTGCCTTAGTATGGAGGCAGCTTTAAAATTAAGATATAAAACATGAGGTAACAAGAAAAGAGGAAAAAATGTCATTTGGAAAAATGAGCTTATTATACTTAGTTGTAAATCACTGAATAGACTGTGAACCATGGTACACTGGTGAATTGACAGGTTATTGTGCATGCATACAAAAGCCATGTAGAAAATAGCCACCGACTGGATAGCTGCAGAGTATGTCTTGCTAAGTCGTCTTGTGCAATCACTCAATCGCTATCTACAGCAATCTTCTTCTCTGGGAATGTTTCACATGCAGCTTGCATTTGTGTTAATATTGTCCTCATCTCATTCATAAGTTAGCCACTTCATGGGTGCATTCAAATAGGGTTCTTCACGCAAGACTTCCAGTGAATGAAACAGTGTGGATTGAGACGCCTTAGAAACTACCAAATGTCTTGCCGCACGACCACGTGACTTAGTTCACTTTGATTGCTGATGAAGGATGGAAAGCTCTTGGCAGCAAAGGAAATCACAACATCTATTGTTTTTGTTGCTTTTGTAGCATTTATTGCTTCTTGTGCAAAGAAATGCCATCTAGCTGATGCACACACTAGGAACACTTTTTTCAATGGAAGGGCAGAGAAGTATAGCGTGCTTGGCTTGAACCATGCGTACATGCCAAGCACATACATTAGACTCTCAGTAAACGGAACCTGAAGGGACCGGAAAAGTATGTTCTATTTAACAAGAGTTCTACTTACTGAGAAGTGAACAAGAGAGCAGAATACAAGCTCTACACCAAGCATTACAGAGAAAGTGGTTCTGTTTAAGCAGTGGTTCCATTTAACAGATTTCCGTTTACTGAGAATCTACTGTATTTTAGTGATGCAAAACTGTCGATGGAAAAAAAACTATCAATAAGGCTATATAGGAAATTCAATAGTACTATCAAAATCATTCAATACTTTCACTGGTCAGAAAGCTGCATCGTAACCTTATGGGAGAGCTTTGCGCTGCAAGCGGAGGCTACAGGGTAACGTTGCATCTTGTTGGGGGCATCGAACAGATGCGGCCACATACATTGGCAATTCACCGCATGTTTTTCATCGTATGTTTGGTGTTATGGGCGTTGGGTTGAAGGTTGAAAAGGATGCCACGCACATACAGTGTACATGGGTGTTCATTAGTTTACAAACGAAACGACGAAAAAGTGTCGATGTTTTGGCTACTTCGAGAACGAATGGCGGGAAAAGTGGAAGCACGCTATACCGCGACAAGAAACTGATGGTTTGACATTTGATCCCCGGCAAGTGTGTGTGTGTGAAAAGCACTTCGATGAAAGTGGGATCTTTCGTGTGAACCAGTGGCTAATCAGACGAGTTGTTGAGAAGATACCGCACGATATTCCGAAACTTTTGCCGAACGTTGTGCTGAGAATTTTTCACGGCTTCCCAGCGTCTTTGCCTAGTGCAAAAAGATGCAGAGCTCGCCCGCGTACCAAGCATCGCCGTGACTGTTGAGGCTGCATCAACACTGTGCATGAGCCCCTTTGACATAGCTGCCTTGGATAATTACGTTGTTAATGAAGGTGAGCATAGTGGCTGCCTCTTCCTTGTTGCATGCCAGTAACAGAAGCTTGATGATTGAAAGGCTCTCCGTTTTCTTTTTTTATACAGGCACTGAGATGACCGAAAGTGTAGAGGTGACATGTCAAACAACGGAGCTACATGCAGCTCCTCACAGCTTTATATATTCAAAGCGCACATCCTGTCGCATGGAACAGAGACTGAAGCGTTACCAATTCAAGCTTGCTATGGTGACGGCGCAGGAGAGGATGCACCAAAAAGCTGTACAAAACTTGCCTAAGCTTTAAAAGCGTCGAGAGTTAATTTTTATATCAATTTGTCATGAGAATGAGAAGATAATTTTTGCGTCAAATGTTCACATTGCCCGCACGGGTCGCAGTCTGTCAATTTTCTACATTTGAGGAGTCATGTAAGGCTTTCACCTTTATCAGTAAAAACAACAAAGAAAGACAGGGAAAAACACAGCATGAGTAAGCTACATAGCAGAGTAAAGGACCGAGAAACTACATTGCATGGCCAACCGACCTTAGAATGTGTCAAGCACCGTAATAATAAATCAATGCAAAACAAAACACGAAAACCAGGCAAAAGTCGCATGAAGTAATGCTTAATCCTCATCACTTGTTAAATTCAAAGCACTGATTCATTCAAACTGGCTGTTCGTTTGATAAATACGAGGCTATTTTAAATATATATCTTCGTATATGAACGCTGAATGAAAAATATATAGCCTGAAAGGTTGGATATGCGCTGTCAAAAGTTGCAACCACTGCCCTTTCATGACGCGTTAGGAACCACCAGAGTTGTTGAAGAACCTGGAATTGTCCACAACTTATCACTACATGCTTCAAAAAAAAAACAGAAGAAGAAGCATGCTTTTATAGTAGTAAGATTTCGTACACTGTAATCGGCACGCAGACAAATTTCTAGCTTCAGGGCCTCAATCCATGCTAAGTTTCGCTGTATTAAAGACTTCCATGAATGTACTTGAAAGTAACGTCACTCTGATTGATCGATATGTGGGGTTGAATGTTCTAAAACCATCATATGATGTGTGAGAGTTGCCGTGGTGGAGGGCTCCAGAAATTTCAACCACCTGGGGGTTCTTTAACTTGCACCCGAATCTCAGCACACAGGTCTTCAGCATTTTCGCCTCCATCGAAAATGCAGCCGCCGCAGCTGAGACTCGATCCCGTGACGTGCGAGTCAGCAGCTGAGTACCTCAGCCACTAGACCACAGCAGCGGGGCGTAACATCACTCTAAAGACGTAATCAACCTTCACGGGTACATTTAATCACGTTTCACAGTTCCGGCACATTCTGTACAATTGCAGTGCCACGGCCACTCAGATGCCCCACTGTGAGCGAGGGCGCCCCTAGAGGTTTCTCCTGTCCCTATATCAAACTTGTGCCGAAGCTTCATGACTAGTAACTGTATTGAAGGACTCTGGTACTATCAATAGTATGAAATGAACCACACAAACTGATTAAGCGTTCAGGCTGAAGGGCAAGAAAGGTGGCATGTTTGTGTTCCTTCACCGGAATGCTTGACTGACACATGATAATTAAGTTGAACTGTTCAGCTGTAGTGGAAAAAAACCTTTTACATGTGGCAGGTAGCAAAACGTTGGAGCTCCAAGTTAATATTGCATTTTGTGATATCGGAAATACATATATCAAGAACTAAATCTTAATTATTAAGTTTAACTCGTAACTTATGAATATGAAATATTATGAACATATTTAATCTTTTTTGCCGTGCAAATGATTTATTTCTTTCACTTAAAAATTGCTGATAAATTAAACAAACTAAGTGTTGCTAATAGCAGGATGTCATAATGTTTTGGCAATATCTTTGGTCAATTATTGACATCATTATCAGTTGGGCTATTCACAATGCTATTCGTAGTTTTTTGTTAGCGTTTCTATCGATAGTTTCTTTACATTATCGATAGTTTAAATAAAGAAAAGCTATTGATTGTCTGGATAGTCAACTTATGATTGGCTTTATATTACTTGTATGTTCACTCAAACCAGTACAATTCTTTTATGAACTGGAAGCCTTTCTGCAATATAGTCCCACAATACACACAATTGAAAGAATGCTCACTACATGCACTCCATTTTGTTTAATCAAAATCCACTGAGCTTTCACATTTGTCTCTATGCATCACATAAACGGTGAGGGACACTCTAGTAAAGCATTCCTATATAATTTAAGCAAAACTTTTTATGCACTATCATTATTCTTACAAAAGTATGAAGAATGTATTAAAATCTGCCTCTAAACATTAGGTAGACAGAACATACTCTAAATTGAAACGTAAGTGGCCAGTAAGGTAAAATAATCTTTTCAGTGCTCTAAGGTTTGACTGTGAATGTACGTAATTTCATTCTAATCTTTAAACCTTTTTCTATTCACATACACACAGCGCACAAAGCGGGAGGCAAAAGGCTCTTCTAAAAAGGTAACGCAACTCCAGGAGCCTGTCTTCATGTCACACTGTCATCACATGAGGGTGCTAAAATTTGAAGCAGTAGACAGCATAAGATGTTCATCTTTCACCATCATCAAACTTCATAGTCCGTGTACACTGGCAAACTGAGTTGAAGCAGCTTCACAATCGAAATAAATTAATCAGCAGGTAACATTGGAACAGGGAATCTCATTTGGAGGGAGTAAAGATAACCCATCTCTGGCAGCAGTATTTAATAGGTAGGTTGACCAACAGCATTTATGGGATACTGGGTAAATCACACCATTGTTCTAGCCCATCTAATTCACGTAAATAAAAGTTGCACTTCGTTATGTGTGTTGTGATAAGCCTGCATTGTTATGAGATACGCCAAAGAGCTGCACTGCATCATTTTAGACTGATAAAGCATTTCCTGATGCTATTTACACATATTTCATGATAAATTGCCTCTCTGCACAGTGATATAGTGGGGCAAAATGACAGTTGATTGAATTGACAATGGGATACCTATCAACCATGACAGAATGGGCTGTAAGTCGGGTGATTGTAGCATGATTCTTGAGATTGGGGTACTGTCATAACCACTTTGCACACATCTATGACGACGTCACCTTTAAAAGCACTTCATTTGCAGCTTGTCTTTAAATAGGTATTTTACATATTTGATTCAGCCGCTGACTAGGTCACAGATATATTCAATTATATGTATGCTCAGAGAATTGTTCTCAGTTAATGTTATGAGAAAAGTCATACCTGTGGGCACCATCCCACAATACCATGCTCGTACGATGGGAAGTACGCTAATATATAACCATAGTCCTTGTATTTGTTTGAGTAACAAGTGATGTAAAGATACATAATCCATAGTATGGTATTGTTCCAAGAGTTGAAAACATATGTAAAAGAAAGTAAAGGAAGCTATGCTAGATAGCGTTCTAATGCCTTACAGCATTTTCGTTTGTGTTGTGAGGCGAGGTACATGAAAAAGTTTACAGGACATGTGTTGTGGACTCCTTTTCTTATCGCTTGTCTACTAGTGTGCTGCTTCAGTGCAGTCAACTCGCCTAACTTACCATCTTGAATTAATGCCTTACATATTCACAACCCTCCATCTGAGGAATATGCGTTTCATCTAGATTCAAGATCACATCTAGATTCCTTTGTCATATTGTCATCTCCAGAGTGATACTGATGCAGTGTGCTAGCAGCAAGCATTGCAAGCAATGCATGCATATATTACTTTTGTTCTTTGCATACCATCTAAGCTACATTGAGAAACTAAAATTAAGCCCTTTGTGTAATGAGCAAATGTCTTTTTCTACATACCACTCATATCATCGATCTCGTATACTAACATGAACTTTGCTCATTTAGAATTACTAGGTTCAGCATACTCGGATGTTGTCGAATATATTCTTATAAGCCTGGAAAAAGATGCCACTTTTTTGTTTTTCTGTGTTAAGTATTAATCATGTGTTTACAAGTGCTACAGAAAAAAAAATTTCAATAACCATTCTGTGCGTAATGCAGCCAAAAGACGTTTCTTGCCATTGATCGGTCTGTAATCCATAGCTATGAATTCTGAGAACTGATTATGTAGACATACCTTTTCCTTCATCGTGATTTTCACATTCTCTCTTAAAGGGACACTAAAGGCAAATAATTTATGTCTGCGTGCAAGCTCAGTGTATGACAACATTTAGAACAGCAATATTAGCAGCTGTGCCCTACTCCCTCAGAAGCTAAGCTAAATATAACGCATGACGTGCACCCGAGTGAGACATCTTGTAAATGATCCCGATGACTTGAGAGCATTTGACTGCTGTAAGAATACTTTGAGACGCCCAGTTAAGGCAACGGTTTAATGTTCTGGACAGCAACGAGACAGCAGCCGGTCGTTTCGGCAGAAGCAGCACGAGCCTCGTCAACAACAAACGTCGTCTTTGTCGTTGCTCCAGCAGTGCCCGTATTTGTCACTACAATGACTCCCCGGTCGAAAAGGAGCCATCCTGGCGACCTATGGGACAGGCAGGACTTGTGGGTTGTCGGGAGGTTTCAAATGGTCAACGTGCACAGTTTCACGCCCGTGGCATCGTTCATCTGTTGGCGGCTGAATGGGCTCAACAATGTAGTTTACTGGCGATGTCTGGCGCGTGATCCGGTACGGACGATCATACTTGTGTATGAACTTAGAGGAAAGGCCGGGGCCAGATGATGGCACGCGGAGCCATCGGGGCGTATGACGAAGGAGATGAACGTCGGTCATCAGTGTGCTTCTGGTGAGCCTGATCGTGTGTGGTAAGCGAATGTGCGAGCTGCCGACACGATCGTCTTACCGCCTCAGCGTAAGTCAGATGTGCGGAAATAGACGAAGGATGGTGTGTGGGAGGCAGAGCATCAGAAACTTGCTCTTCAAATGTCTTGCGGTGCATTGGGGTCAGCTTGTGTGCACTGGTCGGAACGTAGAGCACAAGAGACAATTGGCGTGCCACTTCTTCTCGAACGAACTGCTGGATTTGCTGCATTAGCGTGCTTTGTTTGGAGTAAACAGCGCGAATGGTTAATGCAGATGTGCTGATTATGTCGAGGTTTGGAAGTCGCATAGAAATGCGCTCTTTCCTCAGCTCGTCGTAACTTTGACAGTGCTGAATCAGCTGGGCGACAGCTAGGGGGTTTTTCGCAACAAGCATGTGAAAGGCGTCGTCCTCGATACCTTTCATTATGTGCCGTATTTTGTCAGTATCAGACATGTCGGGATCGATGCGACGGCAGAGGTCCAGAACATCCTTAATATATGAGGTGAAGGTCTCCCCAGAGCGCTGTGCGCCACCGCACAAGCGCTGTTCGGCGCACAGCTTGCGAACAATGGGTCGGCCGAAGAGTTCCCCAAAGCGTGTCTTAAAGGTTGACCAAGAGGGAACTTCAGCTTAATGGTTGTTAAACCACAGCTGGGCCACACCCGCGAGATATAAGTGAAGGCAACCGAGCTTATCTGTGTCATCCCACTTATTGTGAACGCTTGCCAATTCATACTGGGACAGCCAGTCTTCAGCGTCTTGGTCGTCGGTCGCGGTGAAAATCACCAGATCTTGCTGTCGTAGTGTTTCGGTACAGGTAACAGATGGGATTAAGACTGCAGGTGGCTGGGTCATGTCGTCAGGCAGCGGCGAGGCGGGAGGTTGAGGTAGAGTCCGGGAACAGAGTTTCATGTTGAAGAAACCAGCACCTCCATCAAATGTAAGAATACTTTGAGTGGCCCAGGTAAGGCAACCGTTTAATGTGCCGGACAGCAACGAGACAGTTTGGGCAGAAGCAGCATGAGCCTCGGCAACAACAAACGTCGTCTTCGTTCTTGCTCCACTGGCGCCCGTATTTGTCACTACACTACACATAATCACTAGTAATCAAACTAGCTGTAATAAAAAAAACACCTTACGTGTATCAAGAGGCGTAATAAAATTCTGCTTGTCCGTTTCTGTTTGGCTTATAAAAAAAAAAACTGCCTGGCGTAACTATGGGGAATGGCACAAGTGGTTCAAAAGTTCCGTTTTTGTCTGGTTAGGCTAGATAGTCTTACCACGAGCCATAAGAGACTGGAATGCCTTAGATGAATTTATTGTTACTCAGCCTTCGCTAGAATTATTCTCTGAACTCGTGGAGGAAGCTATTTGATGTGAACACGTCACTCTGATTATTGTTATTTTATTGTGATTTTTCTATTGCTGTGGTATGCTTGATGTAATTGCTTACTGTGTGTAAATTTAGAGTGTGAATTTTTGTTTATACATGTAAATGTCTATTTCTTACAGAGCACATAATTTGCTATTCGCATTACTTATGTACATTCATCTATAAATTAACTCCCACCCCTGTTTAGTTATGAGGGATTGGCAGTACTTAAAAATAAATAAATAAATGAATAAATTAAATAGCCAGTGCCTTCTAGCGGGGCCCAATTCAACCAAACAAGCAGAAAATTGTTCAGTGGCCGTTGCTGTGGCTCCCACTACTTTTGCTCTGCTGCTACTAGTGTCAGCGGAAGCGCAGTAAAGGCGGGCAAAATTCAGCATGGCAACAGTGATGTGAAAAAGACCGCTATCAGGCGGGTGATTAGAAGTGTACTAACGAGATGTAGACCACTAATACGAGATTTTATTTCATGATAAGCACTTTCTTGGCACAAAAGTAGCATTACGAGGTTCTGGACCGCAAGTTAAACAATTGACGTCGACTTAATGTTTATCTTTAGTGTCCCTTTAAAGCACCGATCATGCTGTCCCCTTCTTTTCTTCCACAGCCTGCAGCGAAACCGACCTCTGCTGAAAATCCAGCTGTGGCAAAACTAAAACGTTGCATTAGCACTGCAGGGCTGAGAGTACGCTATGTGCAATTGCTTGAGGAAAGTGATACAGTGGAGCAGAAAGTGGCGAAGCTTATGAAAGTTCTCAGGGACGCCGGACTTCAAGGTGAGTTTGCCTTCCTATGTGCTTGTGGCAGTGGTACCTGATCACAGCCCCTGACACCTGACAGCAGCCATTTGTTGCAGCTGGGAAGTTGGGGCAGGTGTGACTGGTTTCATTGCTGCTTACTTTGTCCGAGCTGCGTTCACCGTACTTGCTAAAATTCATATATTTTTTTAGGGGCGAAGCTCCTTAAGGCGTGGGCTGTGCGTCCCCTGTAGCCTGTATGTAGCCACCTCTAGTTTAGTTCTTGCAGTGTTCACTAGATGGCGGTACCGTCCCCTGTATGTAGCCACCTCTAGTTTAGTTCTTGCAGTGTTCACTAGATAGCGGTACCGTCTCCTGCATGTAGCCACCTCTCATTTAGTTCTTGCAGTGTTCACTAGATGGTGGTACTTGTAGCTGATGATGAAAAGATGCAAGATGTTATAAACTAGAAAGCGGTACTTGTAGTTGATGAAAGACGCGAGATCTTATAAAATAGGAATGATGTCACATATGGCGCGTGTCATTGGTTGAAGGCAATCGTTCGATTTAGTGCGGCGACGTACGCTAGGGCGAGCGTTGTAATAAAATCCGTTCGCTGTTGGCGCGCGCTCGGAGTCGCCGGATGGATAAGGCTGCACAGCGGAGAGAGCGCAAGGCAACAGCAGCGCGCGCTCGCAGACAGAATCCCGATGTGCGAGCGCGCGAGGCAAGGGACATCGCAAGCCATCCATCGTCTAAGAACAAATAAAAGTTGATTTGTGTATATACACACACAGCGTTTCTCACGTCTTTACATGATGATCGACTGGGCGAATTACACGGAAGATTCACAGTTTACCGATGAATCCCTCCGGAGCTTCGCCCATTCATCATCATTCACCCCGTGAATATGCCGTAATTTTTTTATTTTGGAAACAGCAGTGCATCAACATGTGGTTTTTTTTAGGTGGACTAAGGTTCTGAAAAATGGAAGAAATGTTACTGGTGCCTTCAAATACAATTGAAATTCAAATGTAGTCATAAGCTCAACTACTAGAACCCGCTTTTTCGTGCACGACCATCAAGATAAGTTATCGACTCGTCCAGTAGTTCATGCCTTTCTCTTCCTCATTTCTGCTGTTATTGAACGCCTGCGTCAGAAATATAGTTTCAATTCAATTCAATTTGAGATTTATTTTTCTGTACGTGCAACAGAAAAAACGAAGCAAAAGCAAAAGGCTACATAGCCTGACGGAGGCTTTTGCTCCGAAATACAGTCTGGCAAAATAAAATAAAATAAAAACTAAAAATAACATGTCATACACAACTTAGCCGCAATTAGAGAACATCATTATATACAGATACAATTTGCAAATTCTGATCACACATGTAATCATCACAAATATAAAGAAAGAACAGGACAGTAAATAGTAATGAAATACCTAAAAAAACATCGCAATATATACAATAAGTGAGGTAAGGAAAGCATCTGGAGACACATACATTCCTAAGCACCTTGAACAAACAATAAGCAAAAAAAAAAAACAACAACAAAAGGACACAAATAGTGTACTCTAAGCAATTGGGACACAGAAAGTAATAAATAATCCAAATTTCTGTATTAAGTGTATTCAATACAATTATAAAGGAGAAATTCCTTGAACTTATTTTTGGAAGTTTTCTTATTTAGGTCAAGTACGTCACCCTGTTTGTTGAGGAGACTCGGTATTTGATAATCAATATGTTGTTGACCATAGGTTGTTCTAGTTTTCGGTGTTCTTATACTATCTTCAAATGCATAACCCTGTTTCAATAAAAAATCCAAGAGCTACCTAATTAACATTTTAAGACATGAGAAGCAAAGATCACAGTCATGTGGCTAATTAATATTTAGTAAAAGTTTATGGCTTTTTAAATCATGAGAAACACTGCCATGTGAAGCTGTGGAGTAATATTTCGTAGAAGTATCGACTTTCTATCATTGGTGGCTCAGGCACCATTGTTGACAAGTGACAGCGTTATGAAATCTAACTTGTTTTGTTTTGCAGTCTCAATAATTCATTCTTGTGCATTTTCACAATTTGTTCAGCTATTCAATCTACCGCGATGCGCGACATAATGGGTGCGCACGTCTAGAGTTAGAAATCAAGAGTTGTTGGCAACTTGTTAAATTTATTCTCGTTGTTTATTTATTTATTTATTTATTTATTTATTTATTTATTTATTTATTTATTTATTTATTTATTTATTTATTTATTGGTACTGCAATCCCCTGGAGGGATTTTAGCAGGTGGGTACAAAAGACGTAAACATCAGCATATAACACCAGGCAAACAGATAGAACAGCCTATCACATTTCACATAGTGGGCAGCCATGTAACACAAAGCAAACAAATAACTATCACTTGCGTTTTACAACGTAAACAAATGTAACAAAATTTTACCGATGACACATCACTCTCATTTTAAGAAAAGAAAACAGAACTAGCACACAAGTAAAATTATTTTCTCTGTTGTTCCAGACCAGCGGCAAAGGATATTAAAGACTGTGTTGTGAATTGATGGTTATTTAAACTATTCCAATCCTGCACAGTTCTGGGGAAAAAAGAATATTTGAAGCAGTTATTGCGGGTACGAAAGGGAGTTATTGTACGATCATGGCGTTGTCTTGTGGCGTAACCTGAAGAAAATGAAATAATTTTTCTAATATCTATCTTGTAATGCCCATTAATTATTTGATATAAATATTTTAATTGGTATATGCAGTTTCTTTCTGAAAGTGAAAGTAAGTTAGCTCTTACTAACAGTTCATTTACCGAGGTTCGTCCATAACTGTTATATATGAAGCGTACGGCTCTTCTTTGTACTTTTTCGACTTTATGAATGTTAGTTTGAGTAAATAGATCCCAGATCACTGCAGCATAGTCAAGTATGGGGAGGACTATCGATTTGTAAGCAAGAACACGGACAGATGGAGGGGAGAGTTTCAAAGTCCTTCGTAAAAAGAACAGTTTCTGATTAGCCTTGGAAGTTACTATGTCAATGTGTTTTGTCCAGTTAAGATCATTTGTTATCCATAACCCAAGATACTTGTAGGATTGAACCTCGGAAAGAATGGCATTGTTTGTAAAGTATTGAAAATTTAATTTATTTTTCATATGAGAAATGGACATACACTGTTTTTTCAAAATTGATGGACAGTTGCTAAGCCTCGCACTAGGAAACAACCCTGTTAAACGACTCGTTTAACAAAACTTGGTCCTTTGAGGATTCTATTTCAGAATAAATAACGCAATCGTCCGCGTAGAGCCCTATATTTACAAGTATACCGTTTACTATGTCGTTAATATAAAAAATAAATAGAAGGGGACCCAGAACCGACCCTTGGGGGACGCCAGAGTCAACGGAAACCCTGTGAGAGGAATGATTGGTAAAATCTACAAACTGTTCTCTGTTTTTCAAGTAGGGCGATATCCATTTAATGTTGATCATTCCCGAGAATTTTTTCTAATTTGTATACTAATTTATTGTGCGAAACCTTGTCAAAAGTTTTCGAAAATCCATAAAAATTGCATCTGTTTGTTTTCCATTATTAATTGAAATAGCGAAGTCGTGTATTGTTGATACCAATTGTGTCGTTGTTGAAAATCCCTTCCTGAATCCATGCCGATGTTGGTTTAAGATACTATGTTCGTCCAGAAAACATGAAATACTATTGTGTATAATCTGTTCCAAAAGTTTACAAATGGTTAAGTTAGCGAGATGGGGCGATAATTTTTTACACTCTGCTTGTTGCCCGATTTATGGATAGGCTTGACTCTAGCTGTTTTCCAGTCGTCTGGAACCTGGCCCTCACGCAACGATTTTGTAAAAAGAACATGAAGGTATTTCGACATCCATTCAGCGTATCTCTTTAAGAACGCATTAGGTATATTGTCCGGTCCAGAGGACTTTCTGATATTAAGGTTCACAAGCATGTTCAATATGCCCTGTTCACTAACAACAATATCGGCCATTCGCGGCGAAACAGTTTCAAAGATCGGTAATACAGAGTTGTCACAAGAAAAAAACCGATTTGAAGTGATCGTTGAAAGCATTTGCAATTCGAGCAATATCGTGCGTAAGAATACCATCGACATTAAAAACGTCACACTCTTTCGAAGCGGGCGAAATGCTCGTCCAAAATTTCTCGGGACACGAGGTCAAGTAATGCAGCAAAGATTCCCCAAAATAACGCTGCTTATCTGTTTGAATTTGATTTTTCAGTTTTACTGAAAGCTTAGCTATTTGTTCTGAATACGCTACGTTCAGACTTCGTTTTTTATTTAGACGCTTTATTTGCCTTCTTAACCTCAGTGTTATCCGAGAAATCCACGGATTTTTTTTGCTTCGATTTTTTAATTGCCAGAGGCACAAATGATTCAATGCATTCTTTGACAATGTCCTTAAACCAGTTCCATAAATTATGTATATCAGTTTCATTATTCGCAAAGTTATCAAAGTTGAATGAAAGGAGATGTATAATAGCAGTATCATCTGCACGATCGAAATTGGGGAAAGTTAAACAGGGCAATGTCTTATCGAACACTGTGTCACTTAGAGTAAATAGCACTGCATGATGATCGGAAATTCCTGGATATATCTCAGTCGTTGCTTTAGGTGTAATTGCCTGGTTATCGAAAAAAAGGTCTAGGGTTGACTGAGTGGTTCCTTGAATTCTTGTGTAGCCTTCAACTAGCTGAAGGAAGTCAAAAATGTAGCAAATATCAAGCATAGCTTCACCCGAAGGGTCGCACTGCTTCAGGGCAAATTTTTTCTAATCTACATTTGGTAAATTATAATCACCTGTCATTATAATCCGGTCATCATGCTTAATATTCAGTTTCAAATAGTTTTTCAATTCATTCAGTACTTCAACAGGAGCATTTGGGGGCCTATAAACATCTCCTATAATGTAACGGACATTGTTGTGATAAGCCTTACAAAAAATACCATCTACTCCTGGCACATCAGCCATTCCACATATTTTTAAGGTTATCCTTGAAAAGTACACAAACGCCACCACGTTTATTAGCCCGGTCATTTCTGTATGCGCTGTAGCCAGACGGAACAAATTCACTATCAAAAACCGAGTCGCTTAGCCACGTTTCCGTCAAGACAGCAATAGCAGGATCACGAGAAAGTATTAATTCCTATAATTCAGTGGCCTTATTAAGAATGCTCCTACAATTTACAGTTAGTATTTTTAGTGTGCCATAGTGCTTGTTTTTGTGTCAATTAGATTTAGTTATCTACTGCTGTTTTCATCAATTAGATTTAGATTAGTTATCATAGATAATAGATAAAAAAGATTGTTTTTCATAGTCGACTGCACATTGGTGATCTGAGAGAAACTCGCGTGGTAAGTGTTGAATGATCTGCTTTTATATTGCTTGTATATTGGCTGTATGACATATAATTGGAAGTTCGTGCCTATCCTGTGTACATGTACCACCTTCCCTTCTTTGTATGTGTTTCCTGCGCTGCTCTTCTGTAGTTTAAGTACTATAAACCAACAGGCCAAAACTAGTGTTTTCCGGCAGCCATAGAAATGTCCTAAGTGTGCATGCCATGGCTCTTCATACTTGCAGCGCTAGTTTTACTTTTATGTCTCCTGCTTTCGTATGCATGCTTGGAGGCTGAAGTGATGACTACTTGTCTTTCATTGCAGGCAATCCAACATTGAAGAGCTGCAGGGAACTGAGGCAGAGGCGTGAAGAAGAGAATGAAGTTCGAGGTCTTGACAAAAGCAGAATTGTCGAAAACTCTCAAGGTATCAGAGCATCTGTTTGCTGTTCCTAATGCAAAGTGTTATCAATGGTCGCAGCAGCAACTGTTGTCATTTGTGGCTCTTTCATAATGTGTGCACTTACGCTCTAGGCACTTACGCTCCAGCTGACAAGCACCATTTCCTTGGTGATTTTATGTAAAATAATGCCTGTAAAAAGTAAAAGTTGCATCGAAACAAAGATATCCAGTAGGCTTGTGCGAATACCCAATTTTAGGTTAGAAGCGAATAGTGATGTAGGCTCAATAATTTCAAATTGTATTAGAATATTATATATATCGCATATTTAAAAAAGGGGGGTATATTTGTCATGACCCAACTAACCTGCACAATATTTTAAACATTAAAAACAAGACCTGGGAACATGCCATTTTTTTTTGTTCAATGGAAGTGGAGAGAACTTTGAACAGTAGCAGGATCTGACTTTCAGTAGAATGCGAGTGATAACCTGTAAAATATGTTACATTTTATAATTGCTATACTTAGAGCATTTAAGCTAGTATAACAAGCTTAAACAAACTTGAAAAATAATGAATAGATGAGAGGGTAATATGTTGATTTAACCTTAATGAGGAGATTTGCAGCTACGCGGATTTCCCTTGGATAAATGCTTTCATGGCTTAGCACCACTTCACTGCAGTGAAAGCACCTTTACATTAGGTTACATGCGAACTAATATACAGTTGAATAGGTGCTTTTACTGCTTAGCACCCCTTCAGTTCAGTGAAACCATGTTACAAAGGGCTACATGCGGATTAATATATCCCTATTCGTTTGTTTTGAATAGTTTGAAATTTTCAGCAAGTTTAATATTGAAGTGAAGTGAATTCATATACCGTGATATTCATTCGAATATGCAGAGCATTTGAATATTCGCACTAGCTTAATATCCGGACAAGGAAAAAGTGTGAGGTAAATGGGATGTTTAGAGTGATCGGAAAGCATTGAACATGGAGCATTGCTGGGGCCAACGTGACATTTATTAGACTTGTCTTCATCAGTACTGCAGCTTTTTTTCTCGGCACTGTTTTTATGTATGTCTTGCTCACTCACCCCGAACCTGAAATCTGGAGGCTGGGAAAAATAAGCTTGTTTTCAAACTTAGATAACACTTTAAGAATTACGAAAGGGAGAATTGCCATTAACCTGTCTGTATAAAAGGAAAGTACAAAACAAACTGGAAAGTTTTTTTTTCCAAGAAAAGCACTGCATTGGAAGGAACAATTTTGCATCTGTGGGGGTCAAAATGTGGTGTCATTGCCTTTTCTTAAACAGCATTTCTCATTTATGAGACCTTATTTTATTGAGAGGAGGCAACAGGAACGTAGTGTTAGTTGCTTGGCGCATGTAAGTGATGCCCCCCCCCCCCCCCTCTATTTTTGTTTTTCAAGTAGAATGACTGTAAACTAACCATGCCTACGCTTTTCTTGATAGAGATTCTTCTTTACAGCACCTTCCACACAACCTCGACTCTGAAAAAATGCGGTGACTATAGTACTAGTTCTCTTCTCTTCATATGATGGTGAAGCGTAAGCCTATAAAAACAGCACAAACACAAATAGTACGCAAGGAGAGAAATCGATAACACTAGCGCTTCTCTTCTTGTGTCTGTTTGTCTTAACTGTTTTTCATCCTCCACCATGAAGCAAGTACATCTAGTCCAATTTCTGGTTCTGATTAATCATACTTCACATAAATTTCTTGCCCTCGGTACTTAAAGTAAATGAAATATGTATTGAAAAACCCCCGGTACTTAAAGTAAATGAAATATGTATTGAAAAACCCCCGAACAGGCTCTGAACATCATTTGTCTTAGTAAAAAGTGGAGGTGTGTGAATATTCAAGAACTTTTAATAACAAATCAAATACTTTTATTCAAGTCAGTACTCGAATCAAGTAGTACATATTTGAAATACTGAATATTTTTCTAATAGTTTTCGAATAATCATCACCAATAGAAGAAATCCAAGACAATAAGACATTGTGAAAACTGAAGGTCATTTTTCTGTTTTAATCACTGAATTACCAACTTACTACATGTAGTCCAAGCTTTTTTAAGCTATAGTAGTTGAAGGCACTATCGACACTATAGTTGGAGACGCATTGACATTTCCCTAAAAACTCTCACAGTTTCTACAATGCTGTAGCTGCATCGAATTAGTCACTTACTCTCTTCATCCTGTAATAACTGATGACAAAGACTATGACCACAATTGGCTTCACAAACGAAAACAGAAGCGAATGTTTTGTTTGCGTTAATTGTTCTTGCAGATACAGCATCTGACACTGATGTTTACATGCTTTCGTTGTTGAGGCCCATGTTGTGATGACAGCTTCATCTCTTTCTTTATGCGCTTAAAGTATGAGGTAAAGTGACTGGAACAGATTTTTTAAAAGCAATATACACTATAAATTATTAGTCTGCAATATAAAGCACGTCTTTTTAGGCACATGTGAGCATTATAAAGCAAGTGATATTTTATGTTAATTTTTCATAATTAAAATTCATTAAAGTATGTCTTGTACAAACATTCCTAACTCAAATTCTGCTCGTTGAAAACTTCCATTTTTTGCTCGCACATATAAGAAGCTTTGGCCTGTGCAATGAACCAAAACAAATGAGATCTGATGGATACTAAGGACAGTAATTAAATAACCAAAAAAGTATGCACTAACACGAGCCAGGGGTGCAACAGGGGTGTGCCAATTGTGCCAATTTGATACAGTTCCCCATTTTTGCGCCGAGCTGCGCCAAAACCATGAAATGATATCTGCCGAAATTGCGCCATGCTGTGCCAAAATGCCTGTGCACTAATTTCAACAATAAATGAAGGCCACGTTGGCCACCTGTGGTGTGCATCCTGAATCAATCCAGGAATATAGGCGTGCCGACCCTTACCTTAAACTACGGCAGGACATTCGCGAAACGTGATCGACCTGTGCGCCCGTCTGTCCGCTGACTGCAGTGCATAAAAAACTAAAGCTGGAAGCATACGCCGCTGTTACTGTGTGCGAACCAACTCAACATACTGCGAACACCAGCGTTTCAGCAACCACATTTAGTTGCCATAGCAATGGCACATCCTATAGATAAGCGGTGCCGTCACAGGGCCGATAGACGTGTGTCGATGTTACTTTATCTAGTCAAACGCGCCTTACAAGCGTGTTTGAATAGATAACGCTTGAAGTTGTGCCCTGAAGCTAACTTCATCGTGAAAAAAAAAAAAAAAAGGAGGGGGGGGGGGGGGGTGTAGCGGTTCGAAAATGTATTGGCCTTGTTCTAACCATGCAGAATGTCTCTTTGAGTTACCCTCGCGGCAGTACACTGTTGACGTGCGGAAAAGCGTTTTGGGTTAGCATTTGTCACGGAACACAGCACAGTTTATTCAATTACTCATGCGAGAGTACTAGTATGATCGTTGACATCTAAAAAGGTAATTGGCAATTGTTTGGAGCACTGTATAACATTTGTGCAGCCCTAAAAAAATCAAACAAAACTGTGCACCAGTTTTTTTTTCCCCCACCCCTAAAGTCGCCAGCTTGGCAGATTCACATTTGAATCTGCATAGTATGTCAAAAGATTTGAACAGCTTGGCAAATGCTAATGTGGACTTTATCATTGTTTGCCGAGTGGGGTGGTTCAAAATAGTTTTATTGAAATAGAAGTGTTCATATTCACGCTGCACGATTTAGGGGATGTTGAATAGTTTGTAGATATTTAGTTTTTTGTGATAAAAAAAATTATTTTTTTCCTATAACCTGTTCTGAATTTGGATTTTAGTGCTCCAAAAGTAACATCGTGCTGCTCCAAAAATTGCTCAAAATTTCATTTCGGCTGTTGCACCCTTGCACTAGGGGCATCTTTGTATAACAGGAGCCAATGTAAATTTCGTGGCACGATTTTGCTCATTGAGGTTCATTACACGCTTAATATTGTGATAAGGAAGTGTGCCGAGCTTTAATAAAAAATAATAATTAGCAAAAGAGCTATGACTGTTCGTGTGCGGAGAAATATCAGAAATATAAGTTCTGAGAAAATTGACAAAATAAGATTTGAAACAGGTGCAGTGATTGTACTAAATGCTTGGGAGAGCTAAAATTTTCAATATTTGTAGCCAGTTCTATTGTGGACCTTACTATAATGTGCCTCTTCTTTAGCGACAATTCTAATTTTTTTTTCGAGCTTGTTTTGCTGCAACAGTGACATGACAAGTTGCTCTCACGCAACACTGCTTATCGCTTGCGAGGCACACTTTTCCAGTGTAGGGGTCAGGCTTCATCCCAATTTGCTTTAAAAAATATGAAATGTGCTTCTGTTACCATTGTTGAAATCATGCACATTGTCAAAGAAAGCAAATTTTATAGTTTACAGGCTCGCATAAGTGTCCTTGAGAGTGAAAACATTTATTATGTTACGCGTTCACCTGGTCAAAAGATTATGACTAAAAATGATGTGTAGACAGTGCTTTTAGAGCATTATTACATGTTTTCGTTTGATAAAACTGTTAAATAACCAACACAATACTACATACCAAGCTAATCTGATCATTGACGCAAAATTGGCACTTTCAGTATCGGTTTTGTAGGTGATCGGTGGTCGAACATTCTTGCTTGTATCTTTGGAAAGAAACTACGTTGGCCAAAGCTTTATGCAGCAAAATGACGGGCAATAAATTGGCCATTCAAAAAAACCACAAGCCATAAAACGACATTTTGAGGAAAAATTGGCTTTTTCCGCTTAGCTTCATAGTATTCGTGGCGTTCAATTCCGAATTTATGAGTTTTAACCTCTCAGTTCTATTTAAAAGCAGGGGACAAAGTATCAGCTTGATTAGTGTAGCCACTGCTGTATTTCAACCTACAATTACACATTATATCGGTAGAAGTGAACTTTTGTACGACCAAAAATTACCACTTCTTGAGTTTATGGCTTCGTGTGGTCCGAAGCATAATTTAACTCATCGTAGGCAGTTGTAGATGTGGAAACGATGTCAAAAACTGATGACAAGTCTTCATGCTGCCTCCTATTTTTTTATTTGTCACTGCCATTCTGCCACTGAGGAAATGCTTGGACAGTGAACTACCTCGCTCTCACCATCTGAAATCCGCATGCCAGTCTGCAGTATCTTCTTTGCTAGTGCAACGGGGCAAGCACAAGTGCACGCCCCTCCCACGCTTTAGAATGCCTGTCTCTAACTTTTTTTTTCGCTTCGTATGCGCCATATTTTAATCATGATTGTTTCTAAAAAGTTTGTTGCAACAGGGTTGAGACAGCTGCACATATTGCGCATTTATGATACATTTCCGTTTGCTTGTGCCAAGCTGTTTCAAAAAGCATAAAAACCGCAAAAAATTTGCTGAACTGCTCCAAAACAGCCTCAAAAGCAAGAATTTCGATGCCAGCCTGAGCTTCAGTGGGGAAGAAAGGCTGAGTTGACTACATCATTTACCAAGCGGTGCCAGAAATACCAAAAAAATTCAGAGGACATCTGCGGAGTAAATGACGAGGATAGGGGTGAAGTGTCCACCCATCTGTTCGTCCGTCCGCTCCTATCACACTAGAGCACGCATCCGACGGACGCTTCGCGCCACTTATCATCGTTCACTCAGTGTATATGCTATGTATTTCTTATCATAAGAGAGCCATCTATCCTCTTTAATCATCAGCAATAGGAAAGCCACTAACGCCATCTAGTGATATTATTTCCAAGTACATACACGCCATCTTGTGAGCAATTCATTAACTAGGAGTGGCAACATTCATACTACGTACAATCAGAGGAAGGAGCGACCCACACCTTAAGAAGCTTTGCCCCTAAAAAGTAAGTCGCGTCCGAGCATGTTTTTCACTTTGCACCTTTCTAGTGCCTCCATAATCTCCTCTGGACCATTGTAAATATGCGCGATTCTGTAAAAATGTGCTGCCGTGCATCGATTGAGCTGCTTCCGCTAGCTAGGCAGGCAATGTGTTCTGGCGCCACTGTCGCTTAGCAAAACTGCAGAGTTGGGCTCCCTTACCGAGTGGCATGCGTGGTGGGGTTGACTCTCAGGTACTTTGTTGTGCATAGCCCGTTCCTATGGTCACTGCGGCTTTCATGTCAATGCTGCTGCGTGCATTACGCGTGCGCATTTGCCGCGAACGAGTACCTTGTTGTGTAAACGTGGAGTCATCCCCTTGCATGCGATGCGTCTCTTGGATTCTCTGGCGCTTGGGTTCTCAAACAGGGTTCCGTGAGTGACAGAACGAACGCTTGCAACCCGCACCCGGTTTACCCCCAGTAGCAACTAGTTCATATAGACACGTGAGTTTTCATTGCATTTTTCATTTTAAAAGTGAACACTATTTGTTCTTGTCTTTTTTACGCTACATTTACACCGTAATGAATCAGTACCTTGAGGTTTAACAGCACGAAAAAATACATGGTGGACAGGAAAAGGGCGGAGTTAGCACTGACTTCCATCTAAAATTTCATTGACAATAAGGCTGTTAATATACCCCAGTGAACAGAAAAAATGGTGAAAAAATGACAAATGTAAAGATACGAAATATCAGCAATCACTGAGCCTAGCTGCTAGGCCGACCCTCGCACCTCAAAATCAGTACCAACTCGCTCGCCTCTCCGTTATGCTGCATTTTAAAAACCATCGCACTCCAAGTCCACACATCGGTGTCTGCAAGTAGCGAGAAACTCACTTAGTTATTTGCGAACCGATGATGACAGAATGCGCGTTCAAACCAGTTTAAGGGCACAGGGTAAGGAAAGTATTGAAAAATATCATTTTTTCTTTCGGTGTTGTTTGAAATCTGCAGCCATTTCTGAACCAGAATCAGTCGCCTGTTTATGTGAGTGGGGGCTGTTTTTTCTCTAAAAATGACATAGTATTTCAAAACTTTTGCGGTGGTCTGCCGTGCCCCCATTTTTATGTAGCAAGAGATTCCTTGCAGTTGAAGCATCATAGCCATATGGAGAGGTTACAGTTTGCAAGCTGAAGCGCACTTGGCACATTCAGAAGGTAATCGGCCCAGAACTACGAAAATGAAAGCAAGCATAGGCATCAAGCTTTCTGTCGGGAAATCTCAATCTGGCCAGGGACGTCTTAGTAAGTGCCATCATTGGTAAGCACCATAACTATAATCGTTTCGTTATTGAAATGAATAGAGTCAGCTTATTAAAAGAAATAAAGAAATAAAAAGTTATTAAAAGAAATAGAGCTGTCCGGGCCACATATTTTCACATGGCATCAGAGGATTTCAATCCATCTGACGACTTTTGCCCACAGGATGCTGAACCTTGGTGCAAGTTCAGCAAAGCGCAGTTGAATGGTGAACCATTCATTCATATAGAACACCTTCCAACACCTGTTATTGGGGCTGTTAAGCCAAATTATCCCTAACTAGCTCATTCAGAATTACTTGCTAAATGCCTCTTTGGAAAAATTCAAAACCCTGTAGAGTCGCTAAATTGCTGCGTAAGAGCACACTCCAAAAATGTTTCCCTCGGACGCCAAACACTGAAAATATGCACTCTTGATGCTGTGCTCACTTTTAATGATGCCAATACAGCTGGTGTGAATGTGCTAAACTTCTTTGGAATTTAATCACGGGATTGCACAGGGCTGTGCCTACGCACGCTTGACCTGCGTCAGCAATACTTTGCTGACAGGGCTGTACAGCAGGCGACAAAGGAGGCTCACCAGGCAAGATGTTTTAACACAAAAAGAAAAAATGATATTGGGGATAAATATCTGGCTGGTGCCTATTCAGCGGGCCCGTCTATTTGCTGTTATCTCGTTGTGCTTTTGAAACATTGCACATTTTCAACTTTGAATGTGATTATCTCAAAACATACTTTTTTTTTGTGCTCATGTTCCTTCATCTCAGCAAGCACAGTATCTAGAATCATATATTTTGGCCGGTATTCAGATAAAGTAATAGGCAATATGCTGAAGCAGAATTAGTGTTTTGGGAGGAAGTGCTGTTCATCAATACGATATCTAATAGCTATTAACAGGTGATAATTAGGTACTTCACGTTAAAAATTTCCAAAAAATTAGCAACATTTTTCAGTACTAAATCTGCTTCAGTCAAAAGAGGAATGGCTTATAGGCATAGGGATAGTAAAATGATTACTACAACTCTTATGGTTATGGAGAAAAAGTACATAAACTACTCCTAAATTGCATGGCGCTTTTAAAGGTGGCTCCACACAAGGTGGCCGCAAACAGTGATGCAGCGCGCTTTTGTCTGTTACGAGCTTGCAGTACACTCGACACTGTCATGTCACTTGAGTGAAGGCCCACTGTTACATAACTATGATTCTTGTGCAATCACATTTTTTTTTTTTTATTGTTCGAGTGTGATGCGTTTTTTTTTTTTTAATGTTTCCAGTGAACCTAGTTTTCAGAACCTTTTTTAAAATATTATTTTACATATTTGTTACAAGGGCTAGATGGGTCACGTGGTATGTAAAGAGGTTGTGCCCAGTTCATGTCTGGCGATAATCTGTTCACAAACTTTCTTAAAAGTCTGCTTCAGTGTCGTGTGTATTATAAGCCATTTAAAATATTCACTTGTGCCCCTACATTGCTAAAAATTTGTTTTTTCGAGCTCCTAGGATGACGTATTATATGCCGCTGACTGCTCTAAATCAAGGTCAGTCTCAGCCATCTGACTCCTGTTGTAAAAGTGTAAGGCTTTCAAAAATGTTTACTGCATATATGTGGGTGTAGTTTCAATGAGTAGCATAGGAAAATTGTCCCCGCAGGGGCGCCTGTGAAAGCAGGCGTTTGGTGTTTAGCGACACCACGAACCCTAGCTTACGGGGGAGTTCGGACTCCCTCCCACGCCTAGCCGTGCGTGGCTCCGCCGTGTCCGGGGAAAAGGGGATCCTGGGGGTTGAGCCGACACCGGGTGATCGGACATTTAAGGCCCCCCGGCAGAGGCAACACACCCCTTTGGCCCCGGCTTCACGTAGACGGCACCCCTGGGCTGATCCACCGAGGGGAAATCGGCAGTCGCCTTTTCCTATCTCTCTCTCCCTACATCTTCGTCTTTACCTCTCACTTTTTATCTATCCTGTCTTCTAGTCTCTTCCGTTTACTTCCAAACTTCCTGGCGGCTAGGGTTAACCTTGTGTAGTTACCCAACCTTGGGTAGTTATATCTGGTTATAGCGGCGATGCATGACTGGCGCCTTCAAGTGTTCTACCTTGTAGCGTCCCCCTGTTGGGCTCGGTGGTGGGTGGTCACCATCGCCGCCGAACATGAAATGCACCACATGGCAAAATCTTTCCCCCTTCTCAATGATCGGTCCCTGAAAAGGAACCGCACTGATGAAATCTCCAAACGAACCGGAAGCGATTGTGACCACTTCCCACGCTTTCTAGTCATACACTCTCTGGCAGATAACGTCTCTGTTGCAGGACTTTCGGTTTTCCTGATAGCTAAAACCCTTGCTAACCTAATAGGCAAAAAGTACGACGCAAATAAACTGTCATCCGGTGATCTTCTTTTTGAAGTAAGCCAGAAACAGCATGCAAACACTCTCCTTAAACAGAAGCAGTTTGCCCACCTGGACGTGTCTATCACCCCCCATCGCAGCCTTAACACTGTTCAAGGCGTCATTTCACAACGTGATCTGATGCGAGAAACTGAAGCTGACCTCCTTGAAGGCTTTCGAGAGCAAGGCATAGTCGCCATCCGTCGGATAACCATCAGGCGAAACAATGAAGAAGTGGTGATGCCTCATATAGTACTAACATTCAACCGTTCCATCCTGCCAGAATCCGTGAAAGCTGCGTTCCTTCACTGCAAAGTCCGCCCCTACATACCCAACCCTAGAAGGTGCTACAAATGCCAGAAATATGGACATGGGTCGAATACCTGTCGCGGAAAACAAACATGTGCAAAATGTGGTGATCATGAGCACCCAACGGAGAGCTGTACTTCCACGCAAACAGAGGGCCCTAACTGTCACGGGCCGCACGCAGCGTACTCGCGGACATGTGAAATTTTCAAAAAGGAAAAGGAAATTATCCAGATAAAAGTAGTGGAAAACATCACATTCTCTGAAGCCCGGAAGAAGGTGTCGCTCTTCTCCGGAAGAACGTACGCTGACGCAGCGTGCCGGGGGGCCGGGCGGCGTCTAGTGACGGTGGGCACGCAATACAGCTTTGCTGATTCGTGCACATCTCTGCCCCCCACCAAGCAGCCACCGGCTGCACCAACCTTTCACGTCCCGGAGGTCGAACTTCATCAGACCCCAGGGACCACACAGACAACTGAGACACCTGTCTCTTCTGACAAACCTCCAATAGCTTCTGAGGGTCCACCGGAGGCAATGGAAGTGACACCAGGATCCTCAGCATCTAAGATGCTGACGGAATCCCCCAAGTGAGGCGGGGCTCCATAGATTGCCTCAGAGGGAAAAGACACCCTCCCGTGAAGCCTCCTAATAAAGGCAGCGATGTGTGAATAAGTCACGCTCTTTTCCTCATTCATAAAAATGGCTGCCGAAAGTATCATCCAATGGAATTGCCAAGGCTTACTTAAGAACTTAGATGACATCTATGAAATATTTGCACAACACCAACCAAACATATTTTGCTTACAGGAAACACACCTAAAACCTACACACACTAGCCTTTTGAAAAGATATGTGGTATACCGAAAGGACAGACAGGGCACTGCCCATTCATCTGGTGGTGTCCCTATCGTGGTGCAGAAAGCAATTCCGTCTCAAAGCCTCACTCTGGTTACTGACTTAGAAGCAGTGGCAATACGAACCCTAATTTTTGGACTAGTAACAACCGTGTGTTCACTGTACATCCCTCCAGACTACCAACTCTCTACTAAAGAATTTGAAACACTCATCGACCAGCTTCCGCATCCATTTCTGTTGGTCGGAGATTTTAATGTGCACCACCCTTTATGGGGATGTAGAAGAACGGATTCTCGGGGCTCCTTAATTGAAAACTTTCTGTTGTCCTCTGGCTCTTGTATATTTAATAAAAGAGAGCCAACATACTTTAACGCAGCGCACAACTCATACACAGCAATAGATCTTGCTATCGTATCTTCTTCACTCTTGGCAACCACTGAATGGGCTGTAATTCATAACCTCTATGGAAGTGATCATTTTCCTGTTTGTCTAAAATACAAAGGAAATACGAGTACAATGACTGTGAATGTAACCAGGTTCCGAGAACAGGATGCGAACTGGACGAAATTCTGAAAACTCTCAAAACTATCGCGCTCATCAATTGAAAAACTAGGCATCGATGAATCTGAAGCGTTGGTCACACTGCACATTATACAGGCTTCAGAGCAATCCATCCCACATACATCTAGCAATACACGGAACAAAAGACGACCTTGGTGGAACTCTGAGTGCAAAAATGCTCGTGACAATCAAAACAAAGCATGGTCAAAATTCCGCAGGTATCCTACAGTCGAAAACTTGGTGAATTTTAAGCGTGCAAAAGCAAACGGTAGACGTGTCCGACGAGAGTCTAAACGACAGAGCTGGCAATCCTTCCTCTCATCGGTGAACTCTTACACTGACACACATAAGGTGTATAACAGAGTAAGAGCTCTCCAAGGGCACAGCACTCATCCGATGCCCCTTGTTAGTACTGCTGGTGATAAACTGGAACACCAGGCAGATGCCTTAGGCCAACACTTCGAGTATATTTTCAGCTCAGCACATTATACAGTCTCCTTTAGGCGATACAAACTTGCCGAAGAACTTAAACCTATTCGTGATGACAGGCCATCGGCAGGAGGGTACAATGCCCCCTTTATTATAGGTGAACTAAAGACAGCACTGGCAAAGTGCGGCAGCTCAGCAGCAGGCTCGGACAGGATTACTTACGGCATGCTGAAACACCTACACGAAGAAACGCCTGACGTCGTCCTCATTCTTTTCAACAATGTATGGTCCTCTGGATGACCTGGAAAAAGGCAGTTATCATACCCATCCTTAAACAAGGAAAAGAAGCCACACCTGCTGCTAGTTACAGGCCTATAGCGCTGACCAGCTGTTTGGGCAAGGTGTTCGAAAAAATGGTGAATCGCCGCCTTATGTATTACCTTGAATACAATAGCCTCCTTGATCGTCATCAAGCTGGATTCAGGTCTGGCCGGTTGACAACTGACCAACTGGTAGCATTTGAATCCTATGTCAGGGATGCCTTCATTCATAAACAGCACTGCCTATCTGTATTTTTTGACTTGGAGAAAGCTTACGACACGACATGGCATTATGGCATTCTCCGTGACCTGCGATCTTTTGGAGTGTCAGGAAATATGCTGAATACTATTGAAAGCTACCTTTCTGAACGTACATTTGTGGTTCGTGTTGGTAATGCCTTATCAAAGTGGTTTACGCAAGAAAATGGCGTCCCCCAGGGCGGTGTTCTTAGCTGCACACTATTCATCATAAAAATGAACTCCATAAGCACCATATTGCCTAAAACAATCTCCTACTCTGTATATGTGGATGACATTCAGATCAGCTTCAAATCATGCAACCTAGCCCTTGTGAGCGTCAGATTCAGTTGGCAGTAAACAAGCTGTCAAGCTGGGCAGACAATAATGGGTTTAAGTTTAACTGTGACAAGACTGTTTGCGTACTCTTCTCAAAACTACGTGGCATAAGGCCACCCCCCAACATTTCAATTAACGGACAAACCACAACCACCAAAAAAGATCACAAATTTTTAGGTGTTGTGGTTGATGAAAAGCTCAGCTTCGTTACACATATCAAACAGCTACGACTGAAATGCTTGAAAGCCTTGAACCTGCTCAAGATTCTCTCGCATCAGTCATGGGGCACAGACCGTGACTGTCCACTGAACCTTCTCAACAGTGTAGTGCTATCACGTATCGATTACGGCTCGGTGGTTTACGAGTCAGCTTCAAGATCTGCATTGAAGATGCTTGACCCGGTGCACCACCTTGGGCTTCGGCTGGCCAGCGGTGCTTTCCGAACCAGCCCGACAGCCAGCCTGTATGTTGAGACAGACCGGTGGTCACTAGAACGGCGACGTCAGTTTACAAATGTCACGTATGCCACCAAGGTGCTTTCCCATGTCGACCACCCAGCTCGTGCGCTATTGCAGGATACATCAAACGCCCTCCTGTTTTTGAGGCAACCATCAGCTACGCCACCGTATCCCCTCAGAGTGGCCTCACACCTTGGAAATATGCACATACTGGTCTCCAATTTTCAACTAACCTCTCACAAGGACACTGTTGTGCCATGGGAAATGCTGGCTATCGATTGTGACTTGTCATTCCTAGAGGTAGGAAAAAATGGCCACCCAGTTGCAATCTATCAACACTTCAAGTACCTGCAGGCCAAATACAGGTGTGCTGAATATTATACTGATGCGTCCAAGTCCTCTGCAGTCGCATGTGCGGCACATGGTCCCGCTTTCTCTGAATCTAGAACAATGAACGAACATACCAGTATATTTACTGCAGAATGCTATGGCATACTTTTAGCTGTAACGCACATTTTAAAGGAGAAAGAACCAGCCTCAATCATATACACAGATTCTCTCAGTGCTGTGACTGCGCTGTCCTCCGCTAAGATACTCAAAAACCCAGTTACTAATACACTTCTAAAATGCATCATGTCAGCCCGCAAATCTAAGCTCAAAATCACGCTATGCTGGATTCCGGGACACTGCAACATTGCTGGCAATGAGATAGCGGACAAACTTGCGAAGTCAGCAGCGATCCGCCCATCAGCTGACGTAGACACCATCCCGTATGAGGACCTGAGGCCACTCATCAGATCCCGAATGCGTAGACAATGGCAAGAAGAATGGAACGCAGCAATAGCAAACAAACTGCACTTAGTAAAGCCAAGAATAGGAAGATACGTGACTGAAAAACGTAACAGGCACCAAGAGGTTGCACTGTGCAGACTCAGGATCGGTCATACTCATGCAACACACTCGCACCTTTTAAACAACTCTCCAGCACCACATTGTGCAAAATGTGGTGATGTGCAGTCTGTCGTTCACGTTCTAATTACCTGTCCGTACCTCGAACCAGAAAGACTCTGTCACTTTCCAAAGCTGTACAAATGTCACATTCCGCCTCATCCACAATTTTTTCTTGGAGACGATCCCTTGTTTCCCCCAAAAGTAGTCTTAAAGTTTTTAGCTAGTGTAGGCTTCCTACATTCCATAACATATTCTCAGTAATCTCAGCCTCCTCTCAATCCTGAGGGAACCGCTGAGACTTTTTTTTTTAATCAAATTTCATGCAGCACGCACTCCTTGTCTTGACAAGGACTGTTGACAGCACGGCATGACTTTGTAAAACCCATAAGCGTAGCCCGTTTTAAACCCATAACACATGGTCACTACACCTAAGTTTAAGTCCTATACACTACTCTTTTATTCTTGCCACCCTGAGTAGACTTTTTATAATCAAATCGACCAAAAAACGTGTGTTTGGCGCTCTTTGGCCTGAGTTGCCCTTGCGCCACTAAAATCTATCATCATCATCATCATACGAAAATTGTAAATTCTCAGAAATATGGTTGTTACAACCAACAGATATAGCTGGGATCTTTATGAGTGGGTTCGATTGTATTTATTTACCTATTTATTTATTTTGATGGGATTTTGGGTTGGAGGTTGAACAGCCCCAATTCTCTCCCCTCTGGTTACGCCTGTGTGAAGGTGAATGTAGGTTTGAAGAGCCACATCGCATATTATTTGTGCCAACCAGAAACCAGTACAATAGGTATGGCCTGCATATAATAAATAAGGCGGAGCTTTCCTTTTGAGGTTGCTGCTTCACTTATGCTTCTCGAGGTGTTATCTTTATCATCCTAACTTAAACATGCGGCCCCCCCCCCCTGCCTCCAGCCATGCTCCAACTCCTCTCACATTTGCATCACAGATGGTGCAACGAAGCGAACGACTCGAAGCGCAGCCGTCTCCATTGTCCCAAGTGCCACGCCCGAGAAACCCAAGGAGGCAGTCGACGAATCATGCAAGGTCTTCTCAAGGTTAAAAGACATCATTGACAGCGAGGATAGCGAATGATAAGCCGAGAGGCTGTCGTTCATGTGCTCGTGTACATAGTCTCTTCCACGGGAGGCCGCACTCATCACAATGGCTCTTCCCACCCTCGCGCCCTCTCAATCACAGTTGTGAAGAGTTGGCGAGGTGCATTGAATCCACCCCATGCCATGTCATGCCATGCTGTGCAAACGTAATTGAGTGTTGTAATGATGAGGAAGGTAATGAAATCTAGCAGATAATGAAGTCAGGCAAAGTAGAATATGTTGATTGTACTGTTTTAAATATATTGTTTCAACTGTGATATAGATGTGTAGAAGGTCAATCGCCATTTGCTGTCATGGCTGCAAACGATGCTGGTTAAGACTCCCAGGGTTTGCAGAACCGTCAATACACCACAAAGTCGATGATGGGACAACCACCAGTGTAGCTCAAATGATAAAAGCATACGGCACGTTATTTGAAGGATGCAGGTTCAGTCTCTGCGGGTGGCAAGTTGTCTTTCATCGTCCTTACTTCTTTTACAGCGAAAGCTGTTATGAGATCACAACTCAGGTCACGCGCAGTTGTCGTCGCCTCAGGTGTCCGTAACCACATCGCGCGAAATTAGAAAAGAAAAAAAAACTAGCACCAAAGACACAGTGGGGTTTGAAACTCGGGTCTGGTGGGTGCCAGCCCAGTATTACATCACTGAGCTACGCCGGTGCTTGCGACTTGTTGGCAAACCTAGCACCAAAGACACAGTGGGGCTCGAACCCGGGTCCGCTGGGTGCCAGCCCAGTACACTACCACTGAGCTACGCTGGTGCTTGTGACTTGTTGGCAGACTTGCCTTAGGCAGGCTTGATGTCGGGAAAACAGTCACGTTAATATGACTTGTAAAGCGTTTTGAAACAGCAAAAGAACAACCAGTCGTCGCAGAATGCGAATAGCATAACGAGTGGGCCAGTACAAAAGCTTGTTCTTGTTCCCCTATTAACTGTGGTGCATACCCACTTCAGCCATAATTCCTCATCGTCGTCAGCCACTGCATGAACAATTGGCACGAAA
Source organism: Rhipicephalus microplus (assembly GCF_013339725.1). Lineage (NCBI taxonomy): Eukaryota > Metazoa > Arthropoda > Arachnida > Ixodida > Ixodidae > Rhipicephalus > Rhipicephalus microplus. The sequence goes on from NC_051165.1 coordinate 280,310,423, forward strand.
TTTCTTGCAAGCGTTTAGCAGTTACGACGCTTCTCAGAAGAATGACGAAAAAAATGGCATAGTGAATGTCAGCCTACTACCCAAAAGTTTATCATTAATGTCTTAGTGGGTATCGAGCAAGTGTGCTTGTATGAGTTGCCCGATGAGTGTTTTGAAAAGGCTCTGTAAGGCCACTCTTCTAGCTTTCACTGTGACTGTGCCGTGCGTTCCGCGCAGGCCTGGGGTTTTATTTCACACCTATGTCACTATTGTTACAATAAAAAAGTACACTTAATGTCCCCTATACTTAACTTAATTTTCTTCATTATCTGCTGGTTTTCAATAACGTGTCAAACAAAGAAATGAGCCCTCAAAATTCTCTTCATTCTATGATGAGGAAGTGTGGTATGAATGTCTGGTTTGGCTATATTTCTCATTCATACAAATTTCACTCAGTATATCGTCGTAATTACCAAGTGCAATATTTTTCTGTTTGAGAAAAATTCGTAATGTGCATCACCCACATTGTTGCGTGAGGAAAATTTCAGATTTTATTTGGGAATTAATGGGCAATGTTTCCTTAGAGGCCAGTGCACTCTCTGTGGAGGGAGACAGAATGCCAAATAGTGTCACCTTCCTGGTTACAAGTGGAGTTTGTTACACCAAGGATACTGGCATATTGTTGTTTGTCTCACAGTACCACAGAAGTCTTGCATATCGAAACGGCACGGCTTCCTCATCTGTTCAACACTCCACACGAGCCACTTGGCAAGATTTATGACAAAAGTCGCTGGGGGGTACCTCCGTGAGGCAGTGGTCTGATCTTCCTTTCCCCATCACCCGAAATGTAATATTTTCTCAAGGGGTGTTCTTTTATTTTTTTTATTGAACTTTTTCACAATGTATTATAAAGCTGTATACATAGTGTATATGAGAGTTGCAACGTCCCAGCTGTTTCAAGTGTTGTTCGAAGCATGTGTGGAGAGATTCTGGCTTGCCATGTATGTGTTTTCGTGTTTTGTCTCTTATGATGGAATCTGTGTTGTCCAAAGCAGTAAGGTCGGCATGCATTCTTAGCATACACACAGCGCAGGTTACAAGGCACAGTCATAGACGAGTGAAGTGTGAACAAGTTAGGGCCAACTAAAATGCCTTCTTATGTTCTTGTTTTCGCCAACGTAAGCATAGTCTGGGCTTGCAAGCTAAATTTGAGGTTTACACAGCCTTTAGTGATCGCATAATTAGCGCTGTGAAGTAGTGCTGTCAGGTTATCAGCCGTGAAGCCTGTTCTACTTTGAAATTTCTTGTTTGCGTTTCATGTGCCCATGACTGTACAGTAGGTGTGGAGGTGCTTTCCAGTTACACATGTACGTCGCTTTGCCAAATCAAGGAACCCTTTGGGCGACTGTGTTGACATTGCAAGGTTTCAAGTTTTTAAACTGTGAATTGGTTCAATCTCGTTATTCTAGTGAGAAATGTCATATGACAAATGTGCTTTCAGTGTACAAAGGGAGCCCCAGTCGGGGCACTTGAAGGCTAGCTGCTACAAAACTTTGCATTGGCTCTATCGGTTAAAATAAAGTATAATAAAATCAATGTTGGCAAAGCAGCTGCCTTTGAAGGCACCTAAAGCCATGAATGTTGATGCATGGAGATTAATAGATATTGCCGCGCTCGAAATAGACAGAGAACGAAGACGATGTGCGCGTCAACAGTCTTGTGAAAAGGGACACTGAAGAAGACGACGTGCTTTTGTTTATGTCTCTTGCTCTTGGCTCCTGCATAAAAACATACGCCGTCGGTTCTCGGACTCAACGTCTCTGGGATCTGCTTACGTTGAACCGCGGCAATATATTGAAAATACCAGTACGGGTATTTGTAAAGGCTGGTATCTAGAAACCCGGTACTATATACAAAATGCACCTTACGTTATCCTTTTTTGGTTTTGGTAGCATATTTACTCCATTAAAAAGGTAGCTTTAGATAAATGCTCCACTTTATTTACATTATGCAAATTGAGACTTCCTTTTCCGGTGTAAAATTTTGTCACAGTTGGCCTTTAAGATTACTTGCAGTGTGTTGCAAAGTTAAGGTTGTGCTAATAGACATAGGGCTGGGAAGGGGACATTATACAGTAAATTAAATGCCAATTTACTCACCCTGCTTTGTTAGGCAAGTTGCTGGTGCACTTCAATGCTTTTTTATGTCTTTTAGCTCAATGTCTTAAACAAAACTGTTTTTATCCTTACTGCTCTGTTTCTTTCCAAACAGGATACAAAACTTGCACCAGAAACTGGTCTGTCGCATGTCATCAACTTTTGGAATAACGGATATTTAACGTGTGAAAAGAGGTTGGTGCCAATACTAACATAACTTCTTTCATTTGTTCTGAGACACATTAGATACGCACAACCCCTTCAGCTGTAGTTTGCAAAAATTGCTTAGCATTGTAGGAAAACAAAATCTAATGGCCCGAGAGCTTCCAATTTTACTAGTTACAGGCTTTTAAAGAAATTGCCATTGTGAACGAAGTGTGGCACTCATCAAAGAAAATAAATCTTATTTCATAATGCCTTAATGTGAAGTTTATTTCTAGCACATTAGTACTGGCATTGTGCAAGCGTTGTGTGAGCCACGCACCTACCAAGAAAAAGTGTGTACAAATTCATAATGAAACGCACACTTGCACATATCAGGCTTCGACAGAGCGTATTGGGCATAGGAACGTACATCATCCAATAACTTTTTTTTGGTGTGAAGTATCTAAAGGTCGAGTTCAATCCAGTGTGCGGCGGGACCACTCTTACTGCACATGTGCATCCCCTCCCTCTCTCTCGTCTCCTACGCTCCCCCTATCCCACCTCGCAAAGCCGGCGCAGGCAGCGTATACTAGCGAGTTTCTAGATTAAAAAAAACGACTGCTCGCCCTGCACAATTGTTCCTTTGTCATCCTGCATATAGAGGCACTCGACCAGGATTTCCAAGATAGTGCTGGAGGAAGATTTCTTCTGTGCGATGTTAAACTATAGAAACTCCCAGCGTGCAGGTTAGCTAAAAGCAGGCTGCAGGTCTCCGTGTCCAATCAGAGTCTTCTATCTCTCATCGCCCATTAGTAGCCATTCGCATGTTCCAGTAGGTAACACCAGTCCATCACTGCGTGCTTTGTGCTTCCCAAGGTTTCTCTCCTGTGCAATGCTGTGATAAGCACCAGCGTCAACGCCGCCACCAGTGTAAGCGTTAGCACCCACTGCTTTGCATCTACACAGGGTACCCTTTAATAGGAGATGGTGTAATTTTTTTTAAAAGGCCAACTCTGGCGATTTTTGGGCCATGTCAAGGTAATGGTGTTTTTATGTTCCTGAGACACTCTTGTCACGAGCCCAATAGCTGAAATGCTCAGGAAATTTGAAAATAATTTTTAATCAGCAAAAAGGTGCAAAACCAAAATCGAAACTTGACCGGGATCCCTGTCTGCGTATGACGTACTGTTTGGTAAGAACAGGAGGCTGTATACTGGTTCCGCCGGCGCATAGTGTGAAAACTGTGAAAGCAAGACCAGCGAAGCGCCGGCCAAACACCACAAAAGAAGGAAGAAAGCTTTTCCGTGCTATACCCGTGTCAAACGCTGCCGCCGTCGCCTTGTGGCCAGCACAATAAACGCTGTAGCAGCCAAAATAGCAATGACATCAGCTGCGTCACTTCCATTGACATGCCAAACATGAAGTCACACAGACAGTGTTGCCAATAATTCTGGCAAGCGAGATGAGGTTTTCGAGGCAATCTTTAAGACTCATTTGCAAACAGTCAGCAAATCTCTCAAGCCTGTAATTTAGCATAAATGACCTAAATATGCTAAGGAACGTACCCAGTGAATTTCATTGAGATCCATTGACCTCGAAAAATGGCCGGAGTTGGCCTTTGAGGAAGCACATTCTTGATTTTACCACTGTTTTTTTTTATTGGGATTCTCACCAAGGTACTGCAATAAATTATTTAATGTGCTATATCTTTTAATAGCAAATGTATTGCTGCATTATAATCAGCATGCCAGATTGGAACAAGAACCAAAAACGAGAAAAACAATATTGTTTTACAGAGGCAAAACCATAACGAAAACTTTTGTTGATTATTTTGCTCTGAACGGAAACTGAAAAATTTTTCGGCAGTGTTCTCCTCAAAGGAGACAGCTGGTGATGTATAGCTTTCGAGGTCACGGAACGTGAGCATTAGCGCACATCTCAGGCAAGCATTTCAAGGTAAAGATGTGCTAAAATGTCTAGAAAAAAGAAAATCACAAGCGGAGCTGTTCAAATTGATGCATTCAACCTTGGTGCACCAGTCTCTGAGGCCAGCGTAGAGAGGGCATTATCCGCGATGAAATTTGTTTTTTAACAGAACAGCGGTTCGTTTTAATAGAAGGAGGACTATATACTGTATAACATGCTATTTTAGAAATCATGCTTGTCTGCTTCAGTAGTAGTGTGGTTAAGGGCAATCAGATTTTGATGGAGGTGAAATATTAGAAGCCCATGTGCTGTGCGTTGTAAGTGCACATTAATGAAGCAACACCACATGGTCGAAATTTCTGGAGCCCTCTACTACGGCGTGCCTCCCAATCATATAGTGTTTTTGACACCTAACACCCCAAATATTATTATGAAATTATGCTCGCTCTCTCAATGTAAAGCTTTCTGCCTGCTAAGAAAAGTGGTAATGAACATTAAAAAAAAGTTAATCCTTTTATAACATTTTAACGTTAGTTTACTTTCACATTTTTTGTGCACAAACAAAAGCCTAAGTTGTGCAAGCAGCAAATTTTGGTTGCAAAGTCAATATAAATAATAAAGTATGAGTAAAAATCAAATAATTTTGAATAATTCTCTAATATTTTGTGATATTGCAGGAAAAAAGGTTGCAGAGGGTCTCTAAGCATACTTTAAATGATATTCTAAGAAAATTATAGCTTTGCAACAGCGCAGCTGGCGCCGCATTACTGGGCTCATTAAAAAGGGCATTTCTACGTTTCCAATTTCCCTATTTCAGCTAGATCCTCCATTCAGAAACAAGCATACAAAAAGCAAATGCCTAAATTTTGTTTCCTGTCCTCTAAATCCGCCTCGTTGCTCCAGCGTGCATGGCTGTTGGTCTGATCCTTGCTCCAGAAGAGCGTCGTCTGCTGCTTGCGCATCACAGGGTCACGGCTACCTAAGAAACTTAGTGATGCGTTTGCACTTGTTTTGTGTGCACGGGACGACAATCACTTAGGGCACAATTGCTGGTTCAGTTGGGCACATGCAAGTGGAACCTTAATAATCAGGTTATCATAGCGCGCCACATCGCAGACTCGCGTCTCAGTGGTGAGAGGTTCCGCTCATCGCCACTTCCAATTTTGTGATGAAGCTCGTCACAGGATGGTTCTTTTTATTTGCGGTCGAGCTCGACATACTTAAACATTGGGCATTGCAGCCATGCTCTCCGTGACCCAACTTACTGCTCAGAGTCATGGCTAGGCCTAACTCCATTCACGGTGCCATTGTATAAATATTAGCAAACTCTGGTTCAGAGGCAACTATTTTTGCAAAAGGAACAAATCTGCAATTGTACGTTGGTATTATGAATTATTCGGTCTGATGAATTCAATAGAACATCTGATTATTTTTTGTGTGTCAATATCGGAATGTATGCTTATGACAGATATCATATGCAAAGCGAGTAACTCATGCTGCTTCTACAGTGCTAGGTACAAAGAGCACAGTTTTGCAAACGTGCCTTCAGAATGCTGTCTCCAGTTTTAAGCCGACTGTATGGTTTGACAGTTAAAGAGCCCTCCAAAAACAATCTATGCATTAAATGAGAAGCTCTCTAGCTCTGCGCACGTTTTAAACTAGATGGCCACTAGGTAGCCGTGCAGTACTGCACACAAATACAGGAATGGGCATAGTGGTGAAAAGTTATTAAAGCTTTCATCACAAGCTTGAGACAAACACGCATCCTGTAATTCTTTTTCTTTGTGTTCTTTGTTTGGCGAGTGCCCATTTCTCAGCCACATCTTCCTTCAGCAGGTGCCCTCCGCCTAAAACTTTTGCCTGAGCATTTAAATAACTAGAGACTGTAATAAAAGTTTTAAAAAGGCGATCATGAAACACATGGACACAGAACTTGCCGACAGAGATCTGTGGATTCAAAGTCTTTCTGGGCTGTTTTATGGTATAGCACAACCATGCTCTGCCTTTATTTTATTTTTCTACTGTAGCATTGTGTTAGTTCCATTGCTTTATTGCAAATGGAGCAACAGTAAGCAGAATGATTGTTTCAGAACATAAGTATCTTTAGTTGCTCCAACCACTTAAATCTAAGTAAAACATATATTTTAGCTGTCTTAACTGCAATGTAATATATTTATAAGCTAAAATTTAAAGAAATTACAACTCACCATTATAGTTGTCTAAATCTATAAACCACAATTGCAGTGAAATCGGACTGCTCACCTGTGTGTTTCAAAAGGTTTATAGCATTGTAGCCTACAACGCACAACAAATTCAGTTGCACAATTTAACTGGCGTTTTCCAACCTTCATCTTCCAACTGTGACATTATGTACGTTTATTGAACGACATGATATAAACACCGATGTAAAAGGTCTTCCCTTGCTGAAAACTGTTTACAGATAATTATAAATGTGAAGTACAAATTAAAGCTCTTGCCACTTTTTTTTCTGTTGCAGAAGCTTCTTTCACTAAATGCTACTTTTACCATATGATCTGGCATTTTTAGAAGACATGAATTACTCTACCCTTTCGGTATGTCTTACACAGCAACTCATGAAAGCAACTTGCAAGTTTATTTTGACGAGCCTTCAATAAACATTTACTCTTTGGTTAAATTTGGTCGAAACCTACATTGGGCCTACAGCGTTATCTTGAACGAGGTGATGCCAACTTTTCTGGGCTGACTACGAACTACTTATTCACTGCATCTGTTTGTCCTGTATCTAGTGATGTTGCATGTTTATCAAAAATCAGTTTTTACTTAAATTTAGGTTTTATTTATGTATGCTTTAATGCTTTGTGGCTTCTGCCAGTCGTGTGCAAGGACAGATGGCTTCCGATACACGTCAGTCTTCCTCCAATATGGTGATCTTGGAAATGTCGCACCAGTGTCTCTATAAAAACGACATGGCCATAGCGTGATGTTGCCATACATTAATCGTTTCAATGAATATCTCAGCCATTCTTAATTTTTTGGCGGCTTGTCACAGTGCCGAAAGTTATGACCATCCTTTGCAAAACTATGATGTGGTCAGTTCATTCCAGAAAGCATCTGCTCTGTGATGTTCTGGGAATTCATAATGTAGGTTCATGCTAAAGATTAGGAGGCTTGCACAACATTTATTTCAAAATACTTGAAACTCTGTAGTAAAAGACACCACCTGAGAAATCTATTGCAATTAGTTTTTGCAGATTTTCTGACTTACAAAGCTGCTTTTTAGGGTGAGAGTGGTGCTTTCAGTGTTGTGAAGCTTTAGTTGACAAAATTTCTCTTTAGTGTCCCTTCAACCATTTGTTCAGATATACTTGAAATATATTTTTAACTTATTGCCTAAATCAGTGTTCTCCAATGGGCCGCTCTTTTTACTAGTGACCCTGTCTGCAATGACTGTCTTCATTCCATGTCTTTTTTTTTTATTTCATAAGTGTGCTCATGAGGTATACAGACGCGACTAGTCTCAAGCATGTTCTGCATGAGGCAACCTGTGTAGTGGCCATATGTTGAGCAGGAGGAGACAATTTTATTGGTACCATGAAATGGGTCTCACGAGGGCATAAGGGGGGGTCGGGGAAGAGGAGAGCAATGGTCTCTTTGGTCGCGCTACGGGGCTAAAAGTCCTTGTGCTTTGGTGGCCCCTATGACCTAGCAACATGACTTGTAGAATGTTAGCCCTGTTATTTCAGAAAAGGTGTCTTGAAAAAAGGGCCCATATATAAGATGCAGGAAAGGCCTTCTTTCAAATAGCAATGTTTGCTGACATTTCGATTAAGCTCCCCTCCTGCTATAACTTTGTCACTGTCCCAGCCCTCGCATGTGACCGAATTTCGTGACTGTGGCCCGCTAGCTGAGGTGAGCGTGAGAGCCCTGGCCTAACCACTCTAGTAAGGCATTTATGCAACATTTATTCACGATTACTGATGGGATGGTAAGCTAAAGGAGTAACAGCTTTTTTTATTGGGGGAGGAGGAGGGTTTACTGATCATAATAAGCACTGGCTGTGGCATTGTAGTTTTTTTCTGTCGATGAGCCAATTCATACTAAGACAGAAAACGGGAAATAATGGTGTATTATGACTAATGCATGGTTCACAGTGACCTTGGCTCCCGTTTACATACACACATGTGCTTAGTTTACATGTATGCTTAAAAATGGCTGGTAGGTTTGCTCCGTTACTGGTCTGGCTTCGAAACAATCTTCCTGCACCGAGAGCAGTGTAAACATTTCGTTTTATAGTGTGTGGTATAGCCTGCAATTAGCCCTTCTGTGTGCAATCGCAAGGAGTCACACCAACCAATTTTAAAAAATGCCTATGTTTATCCAACACTCGCGCATGACTGTTAACTTAATCTGAGGCCACATTTCTTGAAACTTGTTTCTTGCCATACTGTTTGTTTTGTTTCAGGCTAATGGTGATGTGTGATGGATTTTGACAATCGCTAAAGGGTGATGTGCTTGGCTGAGGAGTTGATGTGTTATCTCCATTGAGCATTTTTCAGTGTACTCAGTTTCTGACAACCAGTCTATTATCTATTCATTACAAGGCTAATGGTGTACTGTTCCTAAGCTTACTTGATTTATTTGTTATGCAAGCATTTCAATTTGTTTGGTTTCAGCATTGAGGCATGCAATATTTCGTCTGCTGAGCCCTCTTCTAAACTTCTGCATAATCTATAATGCTAACCTCATTTGCAACTCGTTGAGGTTCTGTTAGTGCAATCCGCTGAAAAAAAATCATTGCACCTGTGCACTGGTGCGACATAAAGAGGCTGCCACATCGCCTCCCTTTCCTTTGTTCTTTTTTTTCAATTTGAATGCTTTAATAGTACTAAGTTTACAGGTCCTTCTTTTTAGTTAGCGTTATCATAACCTCATGTTGTCAAGCGCACTGGTTTATTTGGAGCTAGCGGTTCTGTTTGTAGAAGCCTGCTATCCTGTACATGTCTACAGTGAAGACCACTTGTAACCTGACTGCCTGGAGAGTAGCTCTTAATTTTTAATTCAAATTTTTTTAGGGCAAAGCTTTTTCTTTATTAAAAATATTTATGCGCACATTAGGGAGAGGTTATAGGCAAGTACTAGATTTAGTGACCATTGCAAACGAACATTGTTGCTAAAGTTTTTGAAAGAAAGAAAGCTGAAAGTGCATACTCGTTTCATTGTCATTTGTATACTAGTAAAGGTAAAGCAGATGTTACAGTATTATGTCCCAAATATCACTATGTTATTGTTCTAGCCATTTGTGTTTTCTTTTTCATGATGGTGAAGTTAAAAAGACGAAGAATTGCTAAGAACTCAAATTTAGATAACCCACTAATGGAAAAGTCGTCTATTTTATTTGCTAAAATGAGACCTATATTTCCCAATAGACGCAGATTTGTAATTTTATTTCTTTACTATGGTCACTTTTGGTGCGCCATGTAGCGAAAAAGCTAAAATGCATGTGATTATCATCACGTGACCTTTTACTGGTGGACAAAGTTGATAATCTCTATATTAGTGTATGAATGGTATTTAATTTTTTTTATTATAATCTTTTCTAACTTAAAATTTGCCGAAACACCTTATTTGTAGTGAGCAGAACAGTGGTGGGCATTTCCCTTGACGTGTGATCTAATGTTTATAAACGGCGGCATGTGACCTCCACAATTAGCTCCCGCAGTTTATGATTGCAGGAGTTAATAACAGATGCTCATTGCCAGAGCTAATCGTGGAGGCCATAGGAAGCATGAAAGTTGTTAGCTTAGGATAGCGACACCTGTAGACCATTTATCATGCACACCTGGCTGACGAGGCAGTAATGGGATCTCACTTTTCAACAAGCATTCAGAGAACTTCTTCCACAGCCTTTTCATATTCGAAAACAGCTGAAAAATGTCATAGTGAAGTTGGTTAACCACAGCTGCAGTCACTCCTTTAACAGAGGAACGTTGAGTGTTGTTGAGCATAATGAACAGTTAGTTAGCAAGGAAGGCCATCGGAATCGCTGGCAGTTCTCAGCGCTGTCAGAAGAGGGACTTTCACTTAAAGCTTGCACTAAAAGCACACAAGGCCTGAAACAGGGAAACTGGATGATTCTGAAAATTATAATCTGGTTGCTTTTTGGTTGTCCCGAAGCCTTAGCTAAATAATACAACTTTTTTCTAAGTCATTGCTAGGCTTTAGCTAGAAAATGCAAAGTTGTTTCTACTGTTAGTACGCCTTTAACAGTGAGCTGAAGACACTTTTATTAAGGGAAACGCAGAGGTAAAGCCAACCAGCTGTCAAGCGGAGCGAGCGTCAGCAGCAACAACACTCTTCCTTCTCTTTTTTCATTGGTGCTCCTGCCTGTGCCATATATCAATGCTACAAATCACTCCCCCCCAGAAAAGGAGCCATCCTGGCGACCTATGGACCAAGTAGGATGGGTGGGTCATAGTGCGGTTTCAATTGATTGACATGAACAGTCTCGCGACCCCGGACGGCGTTGGTCTGTCGATGGTTGAACCCGCTCAACAATATAGTTAACCGGTGAGGACTGACACAGGATTCGGTAGGGGCCTCTGTACTTCGGGAGTAGCTTGGTGGAAAGATCAGGAACAGATGAGGGAATGCGAAGCCATACCAACGTGCCATGCGAATATGACTGGGGTGGGGGGGGGGGGGGGCAGATTTTCATTGTGACGGTCCTTCTGGTACGCTTGATCTTGTGTGGTTAAGGAACGTGCGAGTTGCCTGCAATCTTCCGCATATGTGGCGACTTCGGATAGAGTTGTGGCATCTGAAGCGTCTGGATGGTACAAGAGAACCGTTTCCATGAAGGAGGAAGGTTCGCGCCCGTAGAGGAGGAAGAATGGAGAGAATCCTGTCGTAGACTGAGTGGCGCTATTGTAAGTGTAAGTAACAAAAGGGAGTATGTGGTCCTAGTTGCTGTGGTCAGCGGACACGTACATAGACAGCATGTCGCCCAGTGTGCGGTTAAACCGTTCGGTCATTCCATTCGTTTGTGGATGGTGCGCGCTGGTTGTTCGATGCGCACTGTTGCATTTATGAAGAAGGGCTTGTACGGCTTCGGAAAAAAACGTACGTCCGCGGTCGCAGAGTAGCTCACGAGGCGCACCATGGCGAAGAACAAGATTGTGAAGGATAAACAAGCCAACTTCATGTGATGTGGCCTCTGGCAGCGCAGCAGTTTTAGCATAGTGTGTCAAGTGATCGATAGCGACAACCACCCAGCGGTTCCCGTCAGGAGTGTAGGGAAGGGGACCCTACAAGTCAATTCCGATGCGGTCAAAAGGTCGGGATGGGCAAGGCAACGACTGCAGATGTCCATCGGCTATGTTCAGTGGGCTTTTTTAGCGTTCACATTTGGAACATGAATGTACGTCATCATCATCATCATCATCTGCCTGACTACGTCCACTGCAGGACAAAGGCCTCTCCCATGTTCCGCCAGTTAACCCGGTTCTGTGCTTGCTGCTGCAAATTTATACCCGCAAACTTCTTAATCTCATCATCATCATCATCAGCCTGACTACGTCCACTGCAGGACAAAGGCCTCTCCCATGTTCCGCCAGTTAACCCGGTCCTGTGCTTGCTGCTGCCAATTTATACCCGCAAACTTCTTAATCTCATCATCATCATCATCAGCCTGACTACGTCCACTGCAGGACAAAGGCCTCTCCCATGTTCCGCCAGTTAACCCGGTCCTGTGCTTGCTGCTGCCAATTTATACCCGCAAACTTCTTAATCTCATCTGCCCACCTAACCTTCTGTCTCCCCCTAACCCGCTTCCCTTCTCTGGGAATCCAGTTAGTTACCCTTAATGACCAGCGGTTATCCTGTCTACGCGCTACATGCCCAGCCCATGTCCATTTCCTGTTCTTTATTTCAACTATGATATCCTTAACCCCCGTTTGTCCCCTAATCCACTCTGCTCTCTTCTTGTCTCTTAAGGTTACACCTACCATTTTTCTTTCCATTGCTTGCTGCGTCGTCCTCAATTTAAGCTGAACCCTCTTTGCAAGTCTCCAGGTTTCTGCTCCGTAGCTAAGTACCGGCAAGATACAGCTGTTATATACCTTCCTCTTGAGGGATAGTGGCAATCTACCTGTCATAATTTGAGAGTGCTTGCCGAATGTGCTCCACCCCATTCTTATTCTTCTAGTTACTTCAATCTCGTGGTTAGGCTCAGCGGTTATTACCTGCCCTAAGTAGACGTAGTCTTTTACAACTTCAAGTGCACTATTACCTATCTCGAAGCGCTGCTCCTTTCCGAGGTTGTTGTACATTACTTTCGTTTTCTGCAGATTAATTTTAAGACCCACCTTTGTGCTCTCCTTGTCTAACTCCGTAATCATGAGTTGCAATTCGTCCCCTGAGTTACTCAGCAATGCAATGTCATCGGCGAAGCGCAGGTTACTAAGGTATTCTCCATTAACTTTTATCCCTAACTGTTCCCATTCTGGGCTTCTGAAAACCTCCTGTAAGCATGCGGTAAATAGCATTGGGGAGATTGTGTCCCCCGCCTTACACCCTTCTTGATTGGTACTCTGTTGCTTTCTTTATGAAGCACTATGGTAGCAGTTGATCCCCTGTAGATTTCTTCCAGAATGTTTATATATACTTCATCTACGCCCCGATTCCGCAGTGTCTGCATGACGGCTGATATTTCTACTGAATCAAACGCCTTCTCGTAATCTATGAAGGCTATGTATAGTGGTTGGTTATACTCTGAGCATTTCTCTATTACCTGATTGATAGTATGAATGTGGTCAATTGTTGAGTAGCCTGTTGAGTAGCCTGAACGTACGTACTGTCGGACAAATCGGTACATTCCGCGCCAATAGTACCGCAGCCGGAGGCATGCATACGTTTTTATCACACTGGCTTGGCCGCATTGAAGATCCATGTGAAAGGAGTCGCAAATAGCAGCACGTAGATGGCGAGGAATCACAAGCAACCACTTGTGGCCAGTGGGAAAGGTAGTTGTGACCGTACAGGAGTCCATCGCGGATGGCAAAATGTTGAGCTGTACGTCGTAGGTGAACAATTGGCGGTACCTTGGAGTGGCTGAGACAGTACCTCTATCATAGAGACTATCCAAGCGTCTTGGCGCTGCTCGGAGTGCATGTCAGTGAACGAAGGTGCCGCAGCATCGAGAGTGAAACAGACGCACTTCCATGTTCATGGGAAAGTGGAGAGCCGGAAAGAGCATCGGCATCTGAATGTTGGCGGCCCGCCCAGACGGGTCTTTTAGTGGCAATAACCAGCAGAGGGCGTGGTGATCAGTGACAATGTCAAATAGACGGTTATAGACGTAGGGTCGAAATTTTGTGATTGCCCAAACGATGGCCAGACATTCCTTTTCTGTGACCGAATAATTCTCTTCAGCCCTAGTAATAGTGCGACTGGCATAAGAAACCACGTACTCGTCGAAGCCAGACTTGCGTTGAGCAAGAATAGCGCCAAGGCCGACTCCACTGGCATCGCTGTGGATTTCGGTAGGGGCATCTAGGTCAAAGTGACGGAGAATCGGTGGAGATTTCAGCAATGACAGTTTTGCAAATGCGTCATCACAAGCGGAAGACCATGCCGAAATTCCTTCACTGTCAGAAAGTAGCCGTGTTAAAGGGGCTATTACGGATGCAAAATTACGGACCAATCGGCGAATGTATGAACATAAGCCGATAAAGCTCCGGAGTTCCTTTAGTGTTAATGGCTTAGGAAACTGGGCGACGGAGTTTCGCAGTGTCAGGTAAAACGCCATCCTTGCTGACAACATGCCCTAAGATGGAGAGCTTACCGGCGGCAAAATGGCACTTTTTCAAATTTAGTTGGAGCCCAGCATATGTGAGGCATTCCAGGACACTTGCGAGGCGCAGAAGATGGGTATCTAAAGTCTTTTTAAAAAACTGACGACGTCGTCCAGATAGCAGACACGTCTGCCATTTGAGGCCTCGAAGTATGTTGTCTATGAGACGCTTGAAGGTGGCAGGGGCGTTGCAAAGACCGAACAGCTTCACGTTAAACTCGTACAAGCTGTTCGGAGTTACAAACGTAGTCTTGGCGCAGTTAGATTTATCCCATGGGTACTTGCCAGTATCCTGATCGAAGATCCAGTGAGGAAAAGAACTCTGCTCCTTGCAAACAGTAAAGAGCGCCGTCAATTCTGGGGCGCAGATAGACATCTTTGCGCGTGATCTTGTTAAGGCGCCTGTAATCAACACAGAATCGGATTCTCCCGTCCTTCTTTTTGACCAGTATCACTGGGGAGGCCCACGGACTGTTGGACCGCTCGCTGTATGACGCCACAATTGAGCATATCAGACACTTGATCGTCAATAACTTGGCGTTCAGAGTGAGAGACCCAGGTATGGAAGCTGACGCAATGGTGCGTGGGGGCCGATGTCTATACGATGAACAATTGCAGATGTTCGGCCCAAATTGGTTTGCTTGAAGTCGAAAGACGTCCAGAAGTGGTCGAGAAGTGTCAAAAGTTGAGTTCGTTGGACAACAGGAAGGTCCGAATCAATCAATGGAACGAAGGCGTCCAAGGAAGATGTGGTGACGTGGGAGGGGGAGTAACACTGGCGATTGAAGGCTTCTTGCGCGTTCGAGCAGTTGACAGGCGCAAACACAATCAATGTCCTCAAAACGGCCGATGCATTCGCCACTGAATAATCTGGCTGGCACTGAAAGGAGATTCGTGGCGTAAATGGTTGCGGAAGTATTTTCGACCATCAGAGGAGCAAAAGGTAGAAGAACGTTTTTTCGAGAAGTGAAGTCTTCAGATGACGTGAACATGACGTTCAAAAAAGCAGCGTGGTCGCAGGAGATCGGCACAATAACCGAAGACATGGGTGGGATATCCGTGTCTGCGACGACGACAAGACGAGAAATGAAAGGCTTGTTAGAATCGTCGTCGGTGAGTGATGATTAATTCCAGTTCGGCCCAGGCACAAGTCAACAGCGGCATGATGTGTGGAAAGGAATTCCCAGCCTAATATTACGTCATGCGGGCCGTATGGAAAACGATGAATTTGAACCACGTACAGAACGTCCTGGATGAGTAGCCGAGCCGTGCACACCATAAAAAGGTTGCCATACGCAGGGAGAAGCCAGAAAGTGAAATCATAGCTTTCTTTGACTTGGGACACAATGCTTCACTTAATACAGACACGGCAGCTCCAGTATCGATTATTGCTTGAACGGCAACACCTTCAATAAAAACAATTATTTCGTTAGTGGGTAAAAGACGAGGCCTTGTAGAGTTCGACAGTGACGCAGTTCTTGCCTCCGGAACTGCGATGGTCAGTTTTTCGTTTGAGCAGGTGGTACACGCCGAAGCATCGGTGAAGGCGAACGTCAGCGCGAAGAGGGCGATCGGTGCTGGTCGAAGGCGCGGCTGCTTGGTGGAGAGGTATCCGAAGTAGCATCGAGAGGCAGCATCTGTGGTGGCTCTTTGTGGGCGTGGCCGTAGGTTTCATCGATGGTACTTGGATGAGGGACGCACCGGCGACAGAACCGCTCAACATGGCTAGGCAGACAACAGTAGTAGCAGATGGGTCTGTTATCCGTGTGTGCGCCAAGGATTGTTGAGAAGCGTTGAAGGACGGTGGGAAAGGGGAATATGCGAACCTGCCGGTACGCGTGTTGCGTAGAAGGCGTTCGTTTGGTGGACAGAGTCGACGTTTGACGGCGCATGTGCCGGCCTTCGCGCGACGTCAGCGTAAGTCAAGGGAGCGGACACAGGCGGTGGCTGGTACGAGGGCGGGAGTGCCTCGCAGACTTGCTCTTCGATAGTTTGGCGAAGCGACAAGGTCAGCCCGTGAGTATTGCTGGGAAGGAAGGGCGCAAGAGACAACTGGCGAGCCACTTCGTCTCGGATGAACTGTTCGATTTGCGGCGTCAATACCGTCTTTCCTCGGTGAAATTGCACCAATGGTCAATGCTGACATGGTCGTCATGTCGAAAGTAGGGTGTCGCATTTAAATGCGCTGTGTTCGCAACTCATTGTAGTTTTGGCAGTGCTGAATAACTTCCGCAACTGTTGGTGGGTCTTTCGCAACCGGCACGTGGAAGGCATCATCTTCGATGCCCTTCATAATATGTTTGAACCTTGGCTGTTTCGGACATGTCGGGATTGCAGCGACGGCAGAGGCCCACAACGTCCTCGATGTAGGACGTGAAACCCTTTCCAGACAGTTGGGCGCGATCTCGCAAGCGCTGTTCTGCACAGAGCTTGCGCACTGTTGGTCGGCCAAACAGGTCCACGAAGGTGATTTTGAATGTGGCCCAGTCGGTAAGCTCAGCTTCATGGTTGTTGAACCAGAGCTCCGCTACTCCTCTCATGTAAAAGTGGACGCGGCCAAGTTTGTCGTTTTCGTTCCACCTATTATTGACGCTTACTTTCTCGTACGAAGAGAGCCAGTCCTCGACGTCCTGGTCATCGGTGCCGCTGAAGATGACTGGGTCTCGCTCTCTCGGGACACCGGGCAGGTGGGGATGTAAAAATGGTCTGCTGTGCAACGTCGGTGGACATCGTTGACGGTGAAGCTAGAGTTCGGTTGCGGAGTTTCAGGATGGGAAATGGATCCAGCACCTCCACCCCTTGTTAATACGCCTTTAGCAGTGAGCCGAAGACACTTTTATTGGGGGATACGCAGAGGTAAAGCCGACCAGCTGTCAAGTGTAGCGAGTGCGAGCAGCAGCAACACTCTTCCTTGTCTTCTTTCACTGGTGCTCCTGCCTGTGTCATATATCAATGCTACACTACATTTATTAGTGGCTTCTCAGATCAAATAATTCTGGCTACAAAATATCTACTCACTTTTAGAGTCAACATCTGCAAGTTTAACTCCTACCAAAGATGAGCTTTTCATGTGCAATGAAAACCTGCATTTGCCAGTATTTTTAAAGGAAATAAAAGTAACTAAAACATATGAAAACATATGTAAGCAGATGCATCATTTGTAAAAGAAAGCAAAAATTGAATGTTGCAGCTTTTTTTTGCCATGAAAAAACTAAAAGAAATTGCTTTTCATTGCCACTTATAGAAGGGATACTAAATGTAAAGCTTTCCTTACCTACTTAAAAACTCATTTATTCGTGTGCACAAGACACTACTCTTCGGATGCTGTTGATGTACTATCTGAAGCACAATGCGCACTTTGACTAGCTGTTTGAATATATTTGTCCGCATTTTTTTGTTTTGGCATGTTTATGACAGCATAAGCATTGTTATTTCTTCAGCAAGCAAATATCTGTAGCTCTCTGAAATATAGTGAACATTCTTGTTGTGTGCTCACCATGATAGCGTACGAATTGATATGTTGCACTGCTAAGGTTAAGGATACCGATTCAGTTTCCCGAACCAACTACAAAATTTCAGTGTGGTGAAATGCCAAAGCAGCTGGGTACTTTGACACACATTCATATTAAATGAGCCCAGGTAGTGAAAACTGCCGCATAATCACATCGCGATTTTAGCATGGAAAACTTCAGAATAAATTTCTTCTTCTTGTGCTACTACGTATCGCCATGCGAGTGTCTTAGCCAGAAATATTTTCCAGGTAGCGAGGTTCAACCACACTTTATGTATGTTTGTGCATGTATGTATATATACACATGCAAAATTGAATTGAAAATTTTTATGGGGGACATTTGAAGGGACTTCTGGAGGGCTCTTTAAGTGTAGTATGGGGACATTATCTCTTCTTTCTTTTTTTTTTTTTTGTTTCATTAAAGTTTCGATAATTGCTGATTTCATAGACTTGCCATAAGTGCCTTGATTCTACAACTTGGGTATAACAAATTCAGGCAAGAGGTTCAGCATTGCGTTTAACCAACAGCACAGCCACATATTTATGGTGCATATGTAACTAGCTATCCCTGAGCCTATATTGACAGAGGCTTACATTTAGGTACGTAATAAAGAACCCCAGATGGTCGAAATTTTTAGAGCCCTTCCTTATGGTCATCTCTCGTAATCATATCGTGGTTTTGGGACATGAAACACTAACATTTATTTTTCACTGAGCCTAACTGGTATTCGCAAACCATGGTTGCCTATTGAAATTAAGGTGAATAGGTCATTTCTTTACATTTGTAACTCCTTTAACAGTAATTAACCATCACTGTCATGTACTGCGCCACTTGTGAGTATCAAGACACTGCTCTTTGCCATATATTTTCTTGATGAGAGGAATAAAAGGACTGTTTGCAATTAACGGTATACATTTTGTTACCTGCCATAGTAGCTATGATAACATGCCGTTAAGCACAGGATCACCGAAGGTATAAATGGGCTCCTTGCATTTCACTCAAGGCAAGAACACTAAAATATGCATATACTGAGATTTATGTGGGTACAAATTAAGAAATGTCCTAAGCAATCAAAATCAGGTACAATCTTCAGCAGTATCTGCTAAAGCACTGCAACTTTCTTACTTTAAACTGAGTGATCAGTAATAAAAGTCAGTTTCGCCGCAAGGGCGAAGCAATGAATGCGACAGCAAAAACTTGGAATGCCACGCTGGGAACGGCAAGCAGATCGAAACGTCCAGTGCGCCGCTCACGCACAAATGACGCACAAAAACAACATACACACGACGAGAACGAACTAACAATGTTTACCGCTCAGCACGTAACGCCCTGTTTAAACAAAAACGACGCACAAAATTAGTCACAGGTACAGATGAGTGCAAACTAACAAGTGTCCCAGTTTTGTACCTTGCTGTGTATGAAAAGCGCGCTCTTTTGCAAGCGGGGTCTGTACAGAAAACCTTTGTGGGACCGGCAACTATCGCAATCGTTCTAGCGAAAACCGAAGGCACAGGATTGTCCCTACCAAAGGATAAGTACGTATGCACTTATCCTTTGGTAGGGACAATCCTCACCTCTTCCTCACTAACCTCTTCCTCACCCCCCCCCCCATCTGTGGGGCAAAGTATGTATGAGAGATAAGCGCGCTTCGGGGCATTGTGACAAACTGGGTGCCAAAAACGGGTTCTTTCTTCTTTCTTTTCATTGTTGAGTGTTCATATCTATATAGATACGTATACATATACGGTGAATGACGGCGGCAACGATGGCAGAAAACCAGCCGAGACTGTCCATATAATTGCTATCGCAATAATAATTGCAATGTCATCTCCTTGCTGTCTGGATTATAAGTGGTCTGCACAGTATTTGTTATCTTCGTAGAAGCAGTCTTGAGCAGCTTGCAATAGACTACATGATTTTGTGCTGCTGTTGGATGATTGCACACAGCTGATCTTGTCTTTACTGTAGCATCAGCATACTTGCAGGCAGTCATCGAGCTCGCCATTGTAAATGGACGAAAAGTACTTTTTTTGGACTTTTGTTCCTTCACTCAGCAATATCTTGCCGCAGAAGCGCTGTACTGGTTTAGTTAATCGGCTGCATAGCAAAACCCATTATGTTAGCGTTCCTGTAGTACTGTTTTTCATTGTGGCTGCAAGTGATCATCAACGTTGCAGGAATGTGTGCCATGTGTAATGGAAGAGAAGTGAGAGCTCCAGAGAAAGCAGCTGTACATATTGCAATCTTTACATGTTGACCTGGTGTTGCCTTGGTGACGGTACCTGCTGTGTGAGAGTTGTATTGTGCAAATGAACATTCAAGATTTACCCAATGACAGGCAGGCTTCGGTGCCCTTAACAAAGTCTTGTTATGGGGCTTTGTGGCAGCATTGCCACGACTGCTGTGCTTCAAATACTTTAGAACTCAGATGATCGGGAGTGCTTCCTTGTAATTATTTCACAAGTTTCTAGGAACGGTGTCAAAGACAACATGGCAACAAAGCATCTGCTGCTGAACCTAAGCAAGCATGTTCTTGTGAGGAAGTCGCTGCCATATGTTTGGTGTGCAATGAGCACTGCACCTGGACATGCCTCACACACCTTTGACTGCTCCCATCAAGAGTGACGTGGCCCCTATGTTGACAAGGGCTGCACGAGTAGGCAGTGTGCTTTTTATCGCTCTGTTTGTCACCTGCATCCAGAAAGAGCATCTGTGAACGCTGTGATGGTTGTGGAACTATGTCTTGTGGCATATGCGTGTTTCTGTGTGTGCAGATGAGTGCTTTTGTGTGAGTGCATATTATACATGTATGTGTCAGTGTGAATTCACTGCGGTAAAAGGGTGAATGCATGGTGGGAAACTGGTGGTTTTTTGTACATTACTCTTTTCCTGACCTTTCATTCGTATTGAAGACACCTGGGGAGAGGGTTTGCGCTTTCATACAGCGTTGATATTTCTGTTCTAAGAAATATGCTTGCATAAACTATATGCATTATATATAGTGCTCTGCTGGTCGTGTAGAGGAGAAATAAAAAAATATAGTGAAGAAAATTTCCTGCCTCACTACCCATCCTTCTGTGTGTTAAGCTATGGAGAAAAGCCTTAGGCACTGCCACATTGTAAATTAGTAAACACAGACATAACTGCACCAATGAAGTTATTTACCTTTTTTATATCACCTACTTAGATTGTACTTATCCGTGTTTTTGCCGCCGCAATAGTCACAGGCTCGGTCATTGAATAAACCGATGCAGCTGTTATCAGCAGTAATTTTTGGTGGTGCTATAAGAACGAAGCAGAGTGGTAGTTAATTTTGCCACATGAATGGCGCAGCTGCTTGAAAGCTGTGGTCAAAAAGCCTCTACATACAAATGCAAAGGTTTAGCAAGTAGGTATGGCTTTTCCCATTGTCTGCTCTTTCTACGTGCACATTGATACAATGATTTTCTCGAGGTTTTGTATATTTGTTGAAGCTAATCGCATGGCGATGTATTCCCTCACCTCAGCATAGAACCTCAATTTTATTCAGCGAGGGCTGTGACATCAGGTGTTAGCAGTTAACAGAGTGAGATCTATGTGCTGTGCGCATGCAGGGGTGGGAGTGATGCGCCAATTGCGCCAGTTTGCGCCTATCTGACCTGCTGAGCACAAAGGGCGATTTCCGCGCTAATTATTCATTATAAATGTAGACCACTAAATCTAGCCGACTATTATTGTTCACTGAGCAACACTGAACGTTTGATACACGAAGAACGTGGCTATGGCCACCATAACGCGGCTGCATCTATATCCAGTTCATGAATGGGGCTACAGTGTACTAGAATATAATGGGGCCCACGGAGAAAGGTTGTCTCCATAGAGTTGATATATTAACTCTATGGTTGTTTCCGTCCTCCATAATGGGTCCACTCTAATGGGGCTTGCCAAAGTAGAAATTTACATCTCCTGACTTGCTCCATCTCCACCGTCGCAATGTTACAGTGTACTAGATCTAGTACACTAGCAATGTTTATAGACTGTCGCGCCGCCTAGCGGCATACAGGAGCGTCCTCTCGAGGATGATCAGAAGCTCGGGGATGATCAGCTGTGCCTCAGTGTTAACGTGTTAACAAGAAATGACACAAACCACTTTCTGATGTTTCGTGCATGACTTAATACAGACGGTTTTGCGCAGCGGTGAACGGGCGCTTCCACGTATGAGCACGTGATGTAATGGCCTTCACCGTCGCCGATGGCCGGCCGATTCTCCGCCGCCTCTCCCGGGTTGAAGGTCATCAAAGTGGGTGCAGTGCGTAGTCAGCGCTGCCCGTTTCTTTTGTTTGTTTGTTTTTTCTCTTAGGCACTGCGCCGTGTTGCCTTATGGCTGACGGAAATTAGGTTCTAATTTGTGCTCCGAACCTGTTCCGAAACTCCCCTTCTACTGCGCTGCAGCTGTACCGAAAAACAGCGTTATCCCTGCTTCCTGAGCTGCTCCGAAACCCTGAAGTCCACTTTCACCCCTGGCATGAGTAAACAACACAGCATGACTGCTTAATTAGTAAGTGAAGCACATTATTTGCATTTCTGTAATGCGCCATCACCACTTTGCTTTGCGGGCGAAACTTCATGCGAAATTTTCGAGCGCAGTGCTTAACTCGTGCGTTTTGCGTCGTCCTTATCGTCAGCGTAACCGAGCAAACGACTGGTACAGCGCAGGAGAGAGAGGGGTGGAGGACAAAAGGCAGCAGCTATATTTTAACGCGATAGCGTTAGAGAGCTCGTGTCGCAGAAAACCCGCCGCTGGCGTCGGCCCCGTTGGTTGTGAGCGAAAAATCGTCTGTGACTGAAAAATCAAGTTCCCGAGAGAGCCGCGGAAGGCCGCTACTTGTCCACGCGCACGTGCGTGATCACACTGAGAAAGCCGTGTGTTCGAAGAAAAAAAATGTACTCAATGTCATGAGGCGTGGTAGTTTCTTTGCCTTGCCACCCCTCCTTAGCTTCCTGTGCTTTCGTCGGGACGAGAGAAAAGACAATGCAATTGCAGCATGCGACAAACCTTTGTAACTCCACTTGCACTGGACGGATTCTTAAAATTTTTGTGGCGTTGAATTCGTGAGGCAACAAACTTTTCTAGTGTGCGTGCGTGTGTATGTAGCAAAACATTAATTATTAAGTATGCACTTAGTGGTTCAATAGTGCACTAGGAGCCGGATTTTGCTATCGCGTTAAACTCTTAAAGGCAAAGTTGAAGGGTCCCATAATTTTTGTGGCAGCCATGAGAGTGTGATGTGCGGAAAACACGGGGATTAGAGCGGAGAAGCAGAGCACCGCGGAAGAGTGAGGGAATGCGATGTGATGCATGCATGGCTGCATGTGACGTGCTGCCCAGAACCTGCGGCGAGATGGTGCCATGGCTCTGGCTGCCACCGTAGGGTGCCTCAGACCTGGTCGCCGATGACGTCACTATTATTACGCTCAGCGTGTCTACCGATATGGCTTACCTTACTACACCCTTGTGCGCACTTGCTGCTTTTCCTGCGCCGTGAGCGACGCGTTGGCATTTAATTTCTAAACGAGCGATCTAACCGATGCAATTGCATGGTCTTCCGCTGCTCTCAAATTTCGTCTTGGGGAATGTTGTAGCCGTCTATGATGTTCTTTTCTTTGTAAGCATCATGCACTTCTATTTGCGGAACTGAGTTGATTCCAAGAGAAGGCAAAAAATGTGAGAGTGAGACAGAAAACTAGGTGGGTAATTGATATAAAAAAAATTGCCCGCAGCTTCCCTCGGGGGAACACTGAGGAGGATGCGGAGCATATAATTGGTTAACGGGGTGTTAAAGTGCGACTTACTTGGGTCGATGGCTAAATTGGTTAACGTGGTTGTGAAATGGGGTGTTAAATTGCGACTTACTTGGGTCGATGGCTAAATTGGTTAACGTGGTTGTAGGAGGGGGTGTTAAATGAGTGAACACGTACACACGTATGCGAAAGGGCGGCGCTGGTCGAAGGGACGTCGATCATTGTGTTTGTGGATTCGTTGGAATTCATTTCACCGCGACCTTGGACGTCGACGCGCCGTACAAACCAACCGACGAGCGGCAACTGAGCGAGCGAGCGCCGACCTTGAGTATATATACAGCGCGACGGCGCATGCACTGTCAGCTGTCGAATGTTCGAGAAGGGGGAGAAGCGCAACGGCGCATGCGCGCGCGTCAGCTGCCGATGTTCTCGAAGCGTGATGGCGCATGCGCGCTACATTATACAGCTAGCGAATGTTCGTGAAGAGGAGAAGCGCACGCGGTGTGTAGAGGAGGAAGGGTGCACAGATGGTGGAGGAGTGAAGCGCGCGCGGTGTGTAGGGGAGGAAGGGATGCACAGATGGTGGAAGAAGGAGGAGGAAGCTTGTGGACGGCGCCGCACTACAAGCCTCGAGTATTAGATGCTCCGCATCTAAAAGTTTGCAGGGTTAACGTGGCACAGGGCCGGGCTAATGGGCGGAATATGAGAGAGGCCTTCGTGCTGCAATAAGCATAGTCAAGTGACTGACGATGATGAGTTTCTGTTCGGTCTTTTTTTTCATAATAAAGGCAGAATTAAATAATTTAATTTATTACAATTAAATTTAAATTTAATTTTAATAAGCTTTTGCAACGTGCTGCAGCTCGTTTCAAAAATTTGTAAGCAACACGTTTGTACATTCTTCACGTAACCCAACAAGGCCTCGTATCGTGTAAAAACCCGTATTCCGATTCTTGCTGTGCATATTCCAGTCGGATCGATGAGGTGCCCTCCTGCTGTGCGAACATGTTGTCCCTCCCAAGGAGTCAGCACTTTCTTCAGTATTTCAGAAAGCCCGCTACGTATCACCTAATAATCTGCGCCCATATCTACCACTGCGATGATTTCGTAGCCGTCAACGAACACACGTAAATGTGAGGTAACGTCACTATCGAAACACCAGTTTCCGAGTCGGTCGTCGTTGGAGTCAGCGATGGAGGTTTTTCTGCATTAGCGTCAACCGCGGCCTTGCCCCTACAGGTCGCGGACTCTAGTTTTCCCGACGCGGGCTTGGAGAACGAGACCTTGGGGAGCTTGTTGAAATTCAGGGGCTTGGTGACCTATACCTCCCCGTGGTCGTTGCTCGAGGTTGGTGTCGTTGGAAGCCACTTGAGCTTTGACGACTCGACAGATATTCCTCAATTTTGAAGGGGCGCTCACCATTTCGTGGTCGAGGTGCATTGACAGGAAAACCACGTAGGCCTGCCTGGAGGTAGTGGCACGTTCGGTAGAGGTGACCAGCCTCTCCACAGTGGTAACAAAGCGGTATCCTGTTGGAAGTGTGCCAGATATCGCTCTTCCTGAGTCTCATCTCAGGTGGTGGCAGCAGGGTGCTCGGCGGCATCGGGTACTGCATAGCTGTAGCGGCCTTGACGTCCATACGTCCTGGATATCCTCGCAGTAGCACATCGGCATAAGTAATTCTCGGCTGCTGTTATAGCAGTGGTTCTGGCTGTGCGTTACTCGAAGGTTCGCGTATACCACCTGCCTAACCTCCTCGGAGATCACGTCGGCCAGAGATGATTTCATTGCAGCGTTCTGGTCGAGGCGCTGCTCCTGGAGCTCTTCTCGCACAACAGGCTGCACTAGCTGGCGTATAGCGTTACCATGCTGTTGCCGATGACTGGTGGCAATACGTCCAGGGAAGTGATGATTGCATCCCGGTTGTACATCATTGTTCGTTGTTGTAGCGTCCTCTCTATCGTAGTCGCCGCGGAACGAAACTCTGCGACGGTGCGGGGCGGGCTCCGAATCAGTTCCGCCAAAAGTTCTTGCTTCACGCCTCGCATCAGATGACGCAGTTTCCAGTCTTCGCCCATATTTGGATCCGCTCGGCGGAATAGGCGAGACATGTCTTCCACATACATGGCCACACTTTCATTATTGCGCTCATTTCTTGTCTGTAGCGCAACTTCGGCTCTCTCTTTGCAGTGTGTGTTCGGGAAAGCAGCGAGCAGCACCCGCCGAAAATTATCCCATCACCTGAAGGCAGCTTTGTGGTTTTCATATCGCGTTCGTGCGCTATCTTCCAGCGCGAAGTAAACACTTCCAAGTTTTCGCTCTTCCCCATATCCGTTTGCCTTCGCGGCGCGTTCAAAGTGTTCAAGCCAGTCCTCTGCGTCCTCATAGCTTTCGCCGTGGAAAAGCTTTGGTAGCATTGGCTGGTTCACTACAATGTTGGATGGAGTGACCTGAGCTGTCATGTCGGTTGCGTACTCGTTCACAGCCGCTGAGGTTCGAAGGGAAGTCGACAAAGGTGGAAATTCAGGACCCTCACCAAGTAGGCGTCGACTGCAGCGCTGATCAACAGGCGTCAGCTCGTTGGATCCAAGTCGCAGTGGTTCTGGACTGTGTTCCTTCACTCGAGGGGAGCTTGGCATCACGCCAAGCAATTCGACCAAATTTGTAACCCACAGTTAAAAGAACACTTTTAATTAATCAACATAGGCAGGGCGAACTTGTGCCCCAGCATAATAAAGCTGCTAGAACGAAATCTCAGAGCAGTCCCGAGGGCTCACTTCTTTCTTCCCTGAGTCGCGCGCTGCTGGGTTCCGCAGCCGCGTGCGCCGCAGACCATCCGATTGGCATAAGTATCATCTAGCGCGCGTAACTTGAAATCACACTGTGTCAGTATAAATAAGATAGCTATATGGGAAATCCCGAAATGTACAGAATTTCTTAGTGTCCTCAATTTGGCGAGATATATAGGTGATTACAACTACAGGAACAACAGAAAGTGCGACTGTTGTCTTTTCCAACAGTTGGGACCTCCGAGTGAGAAGCTCTTTCATGAGCGAAAGGGGTCGGAAATGAGCCCCGCGAACAGCGTTGTCGGCGAATGCCTCGTGCGAACAGCGAGTGCTTGTCATCAGACCCTGCTGTTCTATCGAATATGCATGATTACGTAGTTGGTTTCGTAGCGTGACCAGACAACGCGTGGTGAGATGACAGTGGTACGGAAGCCGGAGACTGGATAGCGATATCTCACTTATGAAAAGCGATGTCATCTTTGTTCTCGGCTGTGTACTGTCCTTGAGTTGTCGCAGTTCCTTTGAGGAGCTATATAAGGGCGTCACTCAAGCGATGCCAGCGTTGCGTCTGACTATTGATATACAGGGTGTCCCCTGCATATGCGTGCTGACTCCGCCTATATACTTGAGGAATGATTGCGTAAGGCGGGCGTAAACAATTGGGTGGCTTATTGTTCTCGCCGACCCTTTGTCGCGGTTGTCTTGTTCCACTTCGTATACCGGAAATCACCGGCTAGTGCCGCAAGGTTTGAGAGTTAGGAAGTGTTCATAGTGTGATCGATACGGGCCGCATCTTGATCTTACTCCAATGACTGACTGACGAAACAAAGGTTTGTTGCGGTTTCACTCTGTCAAATGCTGTGCGCTTAGCTCTATGACTGTGCTGTGCTCACCATGAAGCACTCAAGCATCCACATTAAACACAATGAAAGCGTATTGAGAGTCCTACAGTCAATCAAGTTTTAACGTGTCCTCGCTGGGCAGAAATGTGAGTTTCTAAGAGCTGAAGGAGAATAAGATATACCAGGTGGTGAGCATAGAACATGTGTACCCATTGTACCTGATGCAGATAAGCTTTCGAAGATCAATTACGAGTACGCTAGAGCAGGACTGAACCACGAAACCAGACAAAAGTTGCTCTCCCTTCCCATCATTTTTTAACAGGAAGCTGTTGTAATTCGTCGTAGTTTGTGTGACGCCACCAGAAAAAAAAAAAACATCATTATGAACAGGCACGTGCTCTCTATGTTCTCTTCTTCATTGTCATCTTCTTCGTTCCCAAAACATTAGCGGCGGTTTCTCTGGCGCGGGATGCGATAACTTTGATGGGCGAGACGACGAGTCGAGTGAGAGAGAAAGGGGAGGAGAAATGAAGATAAAGAACGAGGGAAATTACGGGGAAGGGAGATTTCTTTGCGAGGAGAGATTCGAACCCCCGTATACGCACCATCCGAAGGCGAGTGGCTAGCAGAGCACAGAATGCTAGGTGTTTGTAAAGGGAAGGGAGGGAGACGTGATTCGAAGAAGAGAAAAACGGAGAGGAGCGATAAGGAAAAAAAAGAGAAATGGAGAACGAAAGGCTCAAAGAAAACGATGAGGAAGAAGGGATGGAGAAAGAAAGGACGACCAACATCCTTATCTAAATAACCTGGCTGGTTAAACAATTCCATCTCACAAATGAGTCCCCGTCCGTTTCATGGCCGATCCCCCGTGGTGGGTTGCGCCAGGACTCTGAGGAATAACCATCTAACCAACTGACGGAGAAAGAAGAATACAGTAAACAACTTTAATGCACGTCAGTAAAATTAACTATCCAGCTTTACGAACATTTTCGTGGTCCCCTGCCGAAGTGCCATTGGACCCAATGCTAACGCATTTCACTTCAACGAAATTAGTGCAGATCACATTTCAGTTCTGCGGACATACTTCGAGACGCCATCCAATCCCTCCCATGTCATATTGATCACAAATTACCCGAAATAATGGATAGTGAGTAGACTGTGGTTTGCATGTTGAGAACTATGTCACCTAAGACTTTCGCGTTTAGACGTGCGCCACTTCTGTCTACAGAAGAGATTTCAGCGAGTTTACTACATCAGGAACAATACGAGGAAGAAGTAATTCTTGTAGAGCAAGCAACAAGAACGCCAGCTTTAGAATCACTGATGTACTTGGGAGTAATTTGATGCTCAGCAGAGTGTGCCGGAGGTGCATAAGAGCATGGACATATATAGTGACTGAATTCTCGACCACTGCAGTCGCAGCAAACAATTACAACATTTTAGGGGCGAAGCTCCTTAAGGCGTGGGTCTGACCAGTCCTTGTATGTATGTAGTAGTACGTAGCCACAGGTGACACATACCCGCTCTAGAACAGGTATGCACCACAGGGGATGTGAGATTGGAGATGGCGGTACTTGGAGTGTTCACCAGATGGACGCATGGACGGACGAACAGACTACCGGACAGACGGATGGATAGACGCGCGGACGGATGGATGGACGTACTCACGGACGGACGCATGGATTGACGCATGAATGGTCACGCGGACGGACGGAAGCAAGAACGAACGGATGGACGGAAGCACGGACGTTTCGCCCCACTCATCATAATTCACTCCGTGGATATGCTTTGATTTTTTTTTCGAAAACATGCCCAATAAGCAGCCATTCAAGTTCAAATAAGCAGCATCCCAAATGATAAAGTTCAAATGTCATCTCAACAACAGATCTTCTCTATAGCTCCTGACAACAATTTGAAACTTAGCTGTCTCTGTTCGGAGAACTTTCATTTCAGAGAATTTTTTGCTAAAATTCCTTGAATTTCGTTCAAGTAAAATTTCGTTCAAGTCAATGTCTCTCAGGTCTTCAAGCCCTGCAGATGAGTGATGAGAAGGGAACGACTTTACGAAAGATGCACACGTCGATAACGTAAAATGGAAGGTCCAGGTCGGGAATTCGGCCCTCGCTATTCCAACATGCATGCGGTCTTCGACCAGGGATGACTGGAAGAGTGAATAGGACGAGATACTTTATCGTATTTTTTTTTAATTTGGCCTTGTGTGCCTTTAAGGTACAGCGCAAAGGAATAAAGAATATTGTCACGTGGTCGTGACGTGGCCGAAGACAGGAGACTTTGCGTTGGAATTTAACTGTTTATTTGGGCGAACCTGTGCCCGGTAAACGAAAAATCCGATTACAGTAGCAGTCTTGGACTGATAGCGGCGAACAGAACGTCGGCCGTCGATCAACTACTGACAAGCGGCGAAGTGCGTCGGCATTTATACTCTTGCCATCGAATGTTCTAGCGTTATCGCTGGCGGTGGCATAGGTTCCAGAATAATCAGTACAGTTCGCAGAGTGGGCGTGATCTTATCGAAATGATCTACTAAAGTCCGGAAGCTTCTCGAAAACTGCACGCGCGTTTTGTGTTGAGAATTGTGTAGTGTTTTGGGGCGACAACAGAACTTGAGAAATGGAACTTGGCATTGCCCCCCTCTGAAAAAAGGCATCGTCCCGATGCTTTAACTAAAGATGAAGGTACAACAATAATGCAAGAAAGTACAATGAATAAATTACGATACAATAATAATACAAAAAACACGGTTTCAGTTTGTTAACGCGCATGAAACGGCTTGAGGCACGCGACATGGACGACTTCAGGTCGCGATCGGCGTCGTTGAGAGTTCGTGATGCCGTCGGGGACAACCTCGTAATCAAGTGGACCGAGACGTCGAACCACCCTGTACGGTCCGAAGTATCGTCGCAGAAGCTTTTAACTTAGTCCACGTCGGCGTATTGGCGTCCACACCCAAACACGTTCACCTGGCTGGTATTCCACGAAGCGTTGTCGAAGATTGTAACGGCGGCTGTCGTTCGTCTGTTGATTCTCGATGCGGAGACGCGCGAGTTGTCAGGCTTCTTCGGCGCGTTGAAGGTACTCACTCACATCGAGGTTTTCTTCGTCGGTGACGTTGGGTAACACGGCATCGAGCGTCGTTGCCGGGCTCCTTCCGTAGACCAATTTGTATGGCGATATCTGCGTCGTCTCCTGCACCGCCGTGTTGTATGCGAAGGTCACGTACGGAAGAATGGCGTCCCACGTCTTGTGTTCGACATCGACGTACGTTGCCAGCATGTCGGCGATCGTCTTGTTTAGCCACTCGGTGAGGCCGTTGGTCTGTGGGTGATACGCTGTCGTCCGGCGGTGGTTTGTCTGGCTGTATGCCAAGATCGCTTGAGTTAGGTCAGCAGTAAATGCCGTTCCTCTGTCGGTGATAAGGTCCTCCGCGGCACCGCGACGTAGGACGATATTTTTGACGAAGAACTTAGCTACCTCGGATTCACTGCCTCTTGACAGGGCTTTTGTTTCGGCGTAGCGGGTGAGGTAGTCGGTAGCTACCACGATCCACTTGTTTCCGAAAGCCGACGTCAGGAACGGCCCCAGTAGGTCCATACCAATCTGCTGGAAAGGTCGGTGAGGTGGTTCAATTGGCTGCAGAAATCCCGCCGGCCTTGTCGGTGGTTTCTTGCGTCGTTGACAGTCCCGGCATGTCCTCACATAACGAGTGACGTCGGTGGTAAGACGTGGCCAATAGTACCTTTCTTGTATCCTCGCGAGCGTGCGAGAAAGACCGAGGTGCCCTGCTGTTGGATCGTCGTGCAGGGCCTGCAAGAGTTCTGGTCGCAGAACTGAAGGCACCACAAGGAGGTACTTGGCTCGAAGCGGTGAAAAGTTTTTCTTTTGGAGAAGACCGTTTCGCAGGAAGAACGGCGCAAGTGCGCGCTTGAATACCTTCAGGACTTCGGCGGTCCTGCCTTCGAGATATTCTATTAGGGCCTTAAGTTCCGGGTCGGCCCGCTGTCGTTCAGCGAAATCGTCGGTAGTTATCATTCACAAGAAGTATTCATCATCCGGGTCGTCGGGTGGTGGTTGGTCGACAGGCGCACGAGAGAGACAGTCGGCGTCGGAGTGTTTCTTGCCGGACTTGCAAACGACGGTAATGTCATATTCTTGAAGTTTCAGGCTTCATCGTGCGAGGCGACCTGAAGGGTCCTTCAAGGTGGCTAGCCAACACAAGGCGTGGTGGTCGCTCACAACTTTGAAGGGCCTGCCGTAGAGGTAGGGGCGAAATTTCGACGTAGCCGAGATCATGGCGAGGCACTCCTGTTGTATTTGTCGCATACTGGGAAGCAGCCCCCGCTGCCGGGGAGCGTTAATTGAAAGACTCCGCGGCGAAGAGGGGGAGGAGGGGCAACTCGGAGGGACTCGTTTTCGGGTGGTTCGCGTGACGGGCAATGCGAAAGGAGCGAAGGGCGTCCTTGACATCTGTTTTTACCTACAAGCCTAGCCGTGAAGGGAAAAGGGGGTGAGGGCCACAATGACCCTTCTCGAACACGCGGAAAGCGTTTTGTCCATCTGTCCTTGAAGACCGTCGCACGTGCGGGGTGCGGAGGAAACTCTTTGACAATACTTGTGCTTCTCTGTTTGCTTTTCCTTTTTTTTTTTCTTCCCCTCTCTACGACAGCGGTACATAGCGAACGAATAAACCAGTCTTCGTGATGCGTTCAAACTGAAAGGACGTGTTTTTTTCTCTGTCGTCGTCTCACTAGAAAAAGTCTGCCTCCCTGCTATTCCGCTACAACATTTTTTGGTGCCGAAACCCGGGAATAAGGGACCCAAAGATGGACATCGACAGGATGAAGCGCAAAAGGGCCGTGGTGCGAACGTCAACAACAAAGCTGCTCAATGACATCGCTACCATGGAGGACGACGCGTCACTCGGTGAGCTTGAAGAAAAGATCAACCTTCTCACCCTTAAGGAAGACTCACTCAAAGAGCTAGATCGGGAAATTGAGATTGGCGTAGAAGATGATGCATTAGAAGAGGAAATTGCATGCTCCGAGAACTACAAAGAAAAGATCAACGTAGCAAGGACTAAAGTACAGCTCATGCTACGTGAGCTTAGCTGCACTAACGCCGCATCAGTGAGCGCTTCGCTAGATCGCACCTCAAGTTCCTCAGATCAAAGAGAATCTAGCCGTAACATCCCGCAAGTAACCCCCACAGTAAAGCTGCCAAAACTAGAGATAGCAAAGTTCAACGGCGAGCTTCGACAGTGGCAAGGCTTTTGGAGTCAGTTCGACACGACAATAAACGCTAACCACCACCTGTCAAACGTGGACAAGTTCAAGTACCTGAACAGTTACTTAACAGGAAAAGCAGCGGCTGCCGTTGCGGGTCTTGATTTGTCCGACGGAAACTACGAAGTTGCTCTCTCGCTGTTAAAGGAAAGGTTCGGTCGTAAAGAAGCCATAATCGAGGATCACATGTCCAGACTGCTCAATATCAAGTCAGTGCGTGACTCGCGGAACCTCAGCCAACTTCGGAGCCTCGTTGACGAAGTAGAGAGAGGTGTACGGAGCCTCACTTCTCTTGGCGTCGGTGTCAGCACGTACGGAGCTCTGCTCCTGACAGTAGTAAAGAAGGCGGTGCCTGCGGACCTTCATCTCGAATACTGTCGACGAAAGGGCGCTACTACAGGAGGCAGTGAACTGGAGGCATTTGCGCATTTTTTGAGAGTCGAGGTAGAGGCACGGGAGATTATACAGCGGGCCGAAACACCAAGGGGCATGTGTGTAGAATCGTCTGTCGAAAACCGTAACAGCACCTTTAAAGCGGCGAGAATGTCTTCAGCCGCTGCACTGCATACCATGACCAAGGAGAGAAAAGGGTGTCTGTTTTGTTCGTCAGGGTGCCACGAAAGCGGTGACTGCGATGCAGAGATGTCGGCAGCTGATAAAAGAGAAATGCTGAAGCGTGAGAATAGATGTTTCCGCTGCACAGTAAAGGGGCACACGTCAAGAGAGTGCCGTAAGGCCAAATGGCTCAGGTGTGCCAACTGTAGCGGAAAACACCTCACGGCTATGTGTGATCCTGATTTCAGAGAATACCGTGGCAGTGGTGAACAGAATGCATCCTCTCCACCAGCGACAGGACAAGCCACAGTGCTAAAGTCTTCTCTAGGCTCCGAGGAGAAATTTATGTGCATGGAGGGGCATCAGTTTCTTCTGCAAACAGCACGAGCTTGGACAGTGGGACCGCACAAAAGTACGCTTGTCAGGCTTCTCCTAGATGGTGGCAGTCAAAGGACGTTCATCCATCGCAAGTTGTCTGAAAGACTGCAGTTGAACGTGCTTGGGGAAGAGGAACTTAAAATCTATGCCTTCGGCGACAAGTCCGCTATAACCCGCACTAAAGCGCGTCTGGTCGAGCTGTGGCTGCAAAGCCAGTACGACGGGAAAAGGGCGCGAGTGGAGGCCCTCGAAGTTCCCTGCATCTGCGCAGATATAATGGCTGCGCCTTTAAAGTCAGTTCTTCTGGAACTTTCGAAATTTGGCTTGCCAGTCGCGGACGTCGCGCAGGGTGACGGAAGTGAAAACATTGATCTTCTGATCGGCGCTGATCATTATTGGGAAATTGTCACGGGATCCACTAAGCGCCTAACCTCCAAGCTGATGGCAGTAGAAACTGCATTTGGGTGGACAGTCCAGGGCCAGGTAGGCGCAAAAAGGTCACCAGGAGTCTGTCCCTCTGTTGCTGGCGTAATGCGAGTAGCAGTGAGCGAACAAACTAACAAAGAAATATCAGCGCAGTTGAGGTCATTCTGGGAGCTCGAACACATTGGTATCAAGGAACACGAACCAGCTCGCCACCAAGACGCAATCCAACAGCACTACAAAGAAACCGTCAAATTTGAGCATGGGCGGTACACAGTGTCTTTCCCCTGGAAGCCTATGGTTGATGAGCTCGACGACAACTACGAGTGCGCCGCGAAGCGTCTTAGAGCCAACACGACGCGCCTTTTGAAGGGAGATTCCTTGATCGTGGAATATGACGCCTGCATCCGAGAATACATCGAAAAGGGCTATGCAGAGCCAGCCAACAAGCATTGCAGCGCTTCGGAAGGTCCGGTGTATTACATGCCACATCAAGCAGTTGTTCGACAAGAAAGCCTGACAACAAAAGTGAGGGTGGTGTTCGACGCATCATCAAGTGCCAAAGATCGCCTCTCACTGAATGATGTTTTGGAAAGTGGTCCAAAACTTAATCCAGAGCTCATTGATTTGTTGATCAACTTCCGCACTTACAACATCGGCATCGTCGCGGATATTGAAAAGGCATTCCTTCAAATATCTCTGTCAGAGGGTGACCGGAACGCTGTGCGGTTTCTCTGGTATGCTGCCACTCCGAAGAAAGGTGAAGAACTTCCAGCGGTGGCGGCCTACCGGATGACGCGCGTTCCGTTCGGTGTTACATCCAGCCCATTCCTATTAGCCGCAACATTACGACACCATCTTGAAGGACTCCCAGAGCAGTATGCTGAGACTGCGAACATCCTGCGCAGCCATCTCTATGTTGACGACCTTGTGACAGGGGTCGACACCCTCGAACAGGGTAAAGTGCTATGCCAGGAATCAAGCGATATATTATCTCAAGCAGGAATGCGGCTCCACAAGTGGATGTCTAACGACCACGATTTAGTCAACTTCATAGAGGATGGGAACGTGGCGAAGAGGAATGCAAATGCCGAACTTCCTGCAGCCACCAAGGTATTGGGAGTAGGTTGGAATGCTCATACAGATAACTTCGAGTACAATCTGACCTCACTTCTTGAATTCCTCACCACCAGAGCCGACAGCAAGAGATTCGTATTGCAAGTCTCAGCCAGAATTTTCGACCCCTTTGGGTTTATCGCTCCTACAACACTGTACGTAAAGACAATGTTCCAAAGGTTGTGGGAGTTGGGAGCGGGTTGGGACGACCCCTTGCCAGAATTGATGCAAGCGGAGTGGAAGTGCTGGTGTGAAGAGCTTCAATGCATCAAGGCGGTGTCCATTCCGAGGATCATCGCAAGGGATTTCCGAGATGAAAAGACAGAGAAGGTGTTGCACATTTTCTGCGATGCCAGCCCAAAGGCCTACGGTGCTGTCGGATACGTTGCATGCAAGTCTGCTCAAGGAATAATCAATATAAGCCTAATTATGGCCAAATCAAGAGTTGCCCCTTTGAAGCGCCTCTCGTTACCCCGACTAGAGCTGATGGGGGCCCTCATTGGTGCTCGACTGTGCCACTACGTTGCCAAGGCCTTGAACCTCCAGAATGCTGCTGCCATCCTTTGGACCGATTCCACAGTGGCTATGCACTGGATTAAAGGAAACGCTGCCAGATGGAAGCCCTTCGTGGCAAACCGAGTATCAGAGGTTCAGGCGCTGACTGATCCCGAGGATTGGAGGCACTGCCCAGGACTAGACAACCCCGCTGACCTAATCACTCGCGGTATCCTCCCATCAGCCTTGTTAGAAAGCGAATTGTGGTGGAGAGGACCACACTGGCTTCACAAGGATAAGACGCATTGGCCAACGACCGGTGAGCAGAGCCCAGGGGCAGTAGAATGTCACCTGGAAGAGCGAAAAGTGACGGTGATGCCCGTAATATCATCGCCGTTCGAGGCAGTGCTGAAAGTAGAGGAGTTCAGCTCATGCAGCAGAGTCGTGCGCTTAACTGCGTGGGTCCGCCGCTTTGTCAACAATTGCCGCCGCGGGAAAGAAAGGAAAGGTGGTCCGCTACGAGCTGAAGAGGTGATCGATGCTGAGAGGTACTGGTTGACAACAACTCAAGGAGAAGCATTCAGTGACGACATTTCCAACTTGAAAGCCCAAAGACCACTGCACAAAGGCTCTCCTGTTCTGCCACTCAGTCCGTACCTTGACGGGGAAGGTCTCATGCGAGTTGGTGGACGCTTGCAATTCACCGACAACCACGAAGAGACTAAACATCCCATCATTCTACCTAGCACTCATCCCTTCACGCTACTGCTCATAAGGAAAGAGCACGTGAGAATGCTACACTCAGGGGTGCGCGACACCTTGGCGTCATTGCGAGAGTCGTATTGGATCATCCGAGGGCGCCAGGCCGTAAAAAAGGTTATCAAGCAGTGCCTCATCTGTCGCAAACAAAGTTGCCCTCAAGCCACGGAACCAGTGGCACCACTTCCAGCTGACAGAGTAACAGAAGGAAATCCGTTCGACACTGTCGGCATCGATTTCGCAGGACCTTTGATTTGTCAAGAGTCACGCGGTGCCCGAAAATGTTACATCGCAATTTTAACCTGCGCTGTGACACGTGCCGTCCATCTTGAGCTCGTTAGCGACATGTCGACTACAGCCTTTCTCCTGGCTTTCAAGCGCTTCGTGGCTCGCAGGGGAATCTGCTCGACTATTTATTCGGACAACGCGCTAACCTTCAAGAGAGCAGCAAAAGATCTGAATGCAATGTTCACGCTACTAAAATCAGAGGAAATGCAGTCATACTTCGCCGGAAACCAGATCAGGTGGAAGTTTATTGTTGAAAGGGCAGCTTGGTGGGGCGGATTCTGGGAACGGTTGGTGCGATCGGTGAAGGTAGCGTTGCGCAAGGTGTTAGGTCGGAGCAGTTTAAGCTTTGAAGAACTCACAACTGTCTTGTACGAAGTCGAGGCCGTAATAAACTCACGCCCATTGACTTTCACCTACGATGATGCTCAAGAGCCAGAACCACTGTCGCCGGCGCACTTCCTCGTCGGAAGAAAGCTGACAACCCTTCCTCCACACCACCTGCCAGCCGAAATTCCGGGCGGTGACGCGCATATCTCACGACGCTGGAAGTACCGGTCTGCCATGGCTGAAGGATTCTGGAGACGGTGGCGGAGAGAGTACTTATTGGAGCTTCGATCGGCGCATCTGTCCCGGCCAACGACATCGAGTGACCTAAAGATAGACGATTTAGTTCTTTTAAAGGAAGATCATCTCAAACGACACATGTGGAAGATCGCCAGAATCAAGGAAACGTTCAAGGGCAGGGACGGCAGGGTGCGGGCCTGCAGTTTGAAACTAAGCGGGGGAACGGTGGTGAAACGACCAATACAGCTGCTTTATCCGCTAGAAGTCGACCGACAATGAGCTCAAGAGTTCGCTCATCCGGGGGAGGTTGTTGTATTTGTCGCATACTGGGAAGCAGCCCCCGCTGCCGGGGAGCGTTAATTGAAAGACTCCGCGGCGAAGAGGGGGAGGAGGGGCAACTCGGAGGGACTCGTTTTCGGGTGGTTCGCGTGACGGGCAATGCGAAAGGAGCGAAGGGCGTCCTTGACATCTGTTTTTACCTACAAGCCTAGCCGTGAAGGGAAAAGGGGGTGAGGGCCACAATGACCCTTCTCGAACACGCGGAAAGCGTTTTGTCCATCTGTCCTTGAAGACCGTCGCACGTGCGGGGTGCGGAGGAAACTCTTTGACAATACTTGTGCTTCTCTGTTTGCTTTTCCTTTTTTTTTTCTTCCCCTCTCTACGACAGCGGTACATAGCGAACGAATAAACCAGTCTTCGTGATGCGTTCAAACTGAAAGGACGTGTTTTTTCTCTGTCGTCGTCTCACTAGAAAAAGTCTGCCTCCCTGCTATTCCGCTACAACAACTCCTTTTCGGTTGTGGAATAATTGGCTTCTGCTTTGGATAGCAATCGGCTGGCATAACTAATAACCCTTTCAAGTCCGTCAGCCCTCTGCACAAGAACGGCGCCAAGACCTAGGCTGCTTGCGTCAGTGTGTATTTCTGTCTCGGCGAATTCGTCGAAATGAGCAAGTAACGAAGGCGTCTGGAGGCGATGTTTAAGCTCCTGGAAAGTGTGTTCTTGCGGCGTTTCCCACTTGAACTCCACCTCGGCCTTGGTAAGGTTAGTGAGTGGATCGGCGATGCGGGCGAAGTTTTTCACGAACCGCCTATAATAGGCGCACAGGCCCAAAATCGGCGCACCGCCTTCTTGTCAGTGGGCGGCGGGAAGTCGGCGATGGCGGCTGTTTTCCGTGGATCAGGATGGACTCCAGAATTGGTAATCACGTGCCCCAGAAACAAGAGCTCTTCGTACGTAAATCTGCACTTTTCTGGCTTCAGTGTGAGTCCGGACATCTTGCTGGCTTGAAGTACAGCTTCAAGGCGCCGAAGATGCTCGTCGAAACTCGAGGAAAACACGACGACGTCGTCCACGTACACAAAGCAAGTCTGCCACTTCAATCCTGCCAGTACTGTATCCATAACGCGTTGAAAAGTTGCAGGCGCTGAGCAAAGGCCGAAGGGCATCACCTTAAACTCGAAGAGGCCGTCCACTGTTATAAACGCCGTCTTCTCTCGGTCTCTTTCGTCGACTTCGATTTGCCAATAGCCAGTCTTGAGGTCCATTGACGAAAAGTACTTGGCGTTATGGAGCCGATCAAGTGCGTCGTCTATTCGTGGGAGACGATACACGTCCTTTCTTGTGATTTTGTTCAGGCGGCGATAATCGATGCAGAAACGTAGGGTCCCATCCTTTTTCTTCACTAACACCACGGGGGACGCCCATGGACTCTTGGACGGCTGGATGATGTCATCCCGCAGCATTTCATCAACTTATCTCTTCATGGCCTCACGTTCTCGCGTCGAAACCCTGTACGGACTCTGACGGAGTGGTCTGGCATTTTCTTCGGTTATGATGCGATGTTTCGTGATTGGGGTCTGCCGAATTTTTGATGACGATGAAAAGAAATCTTCGTATTGCAGGAGCAGGGCCTTGAGCTGTTCTTGCTTACGGTTCGGAAGTCTGGGATTGACGTCAAAAGCTGTGGGAGGGGCTTGGTTCCTCTGGGCAGGTTACGCAGAATCGGCGAGGGCAAAAGCACTGGTGGCGTCCACAATTTCTGCGATGTATGCGACCGTTGTTCCTTTGTTCACATGTTTGTACTCATTGCTGAAATTCGTGAGCATAACCGTTGCTTTGCCTCCCCGCAGCTCTGCAATTCCTCTTGCAACGCAAATATTTCGGGTGACCAACAGATGCTGACTGCCTTCAATGACGCCTTCCAGGTCAGGTGATTTAGGAGCGCCGACAGAAATAATGACGCTGGAGCGAGGCGGAATGGCGACTTGCTCTTCCAGCCCATTCAAGGCATGGTTTCCTGACGGCGTGCGCGGCGGTAGTGCTTCTTCCGTGGATAACGTTATCGACTTTGTTCTTAGGTTGATGACAGCACCATGGAGGCATAAGAAGTCCATACCAAGGATGACATCTCTCTAGCAACGCTGTAGGACTACGAAGTCTGTAGAATAAATACGGCAATTAATGGTGACACTAGCTGTACAGATTCCTGCAGGCGTTACGAGATGACCTCTGGCTGTGCGGATTTCAGGGCCTTCCCAAGCTGTCCCAATTTTCTCTAACTTCGCGGCGAACGACCCACTGATGACGGAATAGTCGGCTCCAGTATCGACGAGAGCGGTCACACTGTGGCCGTCGATAAGAACGTCGAGGTCGCTAGTTCGCCGTCTTGCATTACAGTTAGGGCGTGGCGTCGGGTCACGGCTGCGTCGACTTGTTCCGCTGCTTCCATGTTGCGTCGTCCGGCCACCTTCGGCAAGGGAGCTTTTGCCGTCAGGGCTTTGCCTGGTTGGCGTTGTGTTCGGAAAGCTCCGTCGCGGCGGCGTCGTCGTCGGAGGATCTTCGGTAGCTCGTCACACAGCAACCGCACCTCCATCGGTTGCTGCCCTTAGTTTCCCGGATACGGACTAGGAGACCGGCTTCCCGTAGGGCCAGAGTACAGCCGGGGGTGCGGTGACATGCGGCGCCTAGGCGACGGCGAACGGGAAGGACTTCGTGGTGTCCATT
Source organism: Rhipicephalus microplus (assembly GCF_013339725.1). Lineage (NCBI taxonomy): Eukaryota > Metazoa > Arthropoda > Arachnida > Ixodida > Ixodidae > Rhipicephalus > Rhipicephalus microplus. The sequence goes on from NC_051165.1 coordinate 280,350,268, forward strand.
GAGTTCCTGTCAGGTAGTCGACGATGTCACGTGGCAGAACTCTTGGCTGCGGACGCGGTGCATTGACGGCGAAGCCACGCAGTCCCATCTATCGGTACTGGCAACGACGGTATGTGTGTTCGGCCTCGCCGCCGTGGTAGCAGAGCGGGCGGTTGTCAGGTGCACGCCAAACGTCCGTTTTCCTCGGCGCACTGCGCTGGCCCGCTGGGGAACGGTAGGACGTCGGTGGTGGTGGCGGCGGCGGTGGCGTCTGGCGACGGAAGTGCGACGGGGCGGCGTTTTGGCGTGGACGGGGAGGAGCGTTGTGGCGCACTGCAGTGGCGTAGCTCATAGTTTCTGGCTCGGGCAGCGGTGTTTGGGGAATTCGAAGCGATTGCCGAACTTCTTCTCGCACAATGTCGGCGATCGAATCCACTTGAGGCTGCACCGAAGGCAACAGTTTGCGCAGCTCTTCCCGCACGATCGCTCGGATCGTTTCACGCAGGTCTTCGGAGTCACTGGCTTGAGCAGCAGCGCATTCTGGAGTCAGGCGACGATTATACTGTCTGGTGCGCATGTCCAGGGTTTTTTCGATGAAGGTCGCCTCGGATACAAATTCTTGGACGGTGTTCGGTGGATTCCTCATTAGTCCCGCGAAGAGCTCCTGTTTGACCCGTCGCATGAGGAAACGAACTTTCTTCTCCTCAGGCATGTCTGGGTCAGCGTGACGGAACAGGCGGGCCATCTCCTCTGTGAAAATTCCAACCTTTTCATATGGTATAGCTGAACCCGGGTCTCTAGTAGAGCAGCGGCCCTCTCTTTGCGAGTGACGCTCGCGAACGTTTGCAGAAATGCGCCGTAGAAGACATCCCACGTTCGGAGCGTGGACTCCCGATTCTCTAGCCAGGTCCTTGCGGTGTCTTCCTGGTAGAAGTACACACGACGGAGCTTTTCTTCGTTGTTCCAGTGGTTGAGGGCGGCCACACGGTCGTATGTTTCTAGCCAGGTTTCCGGGTCTTCAAACGATGACCCATGCAACTTTGGTGGTTCCCTGGGTTGATGAATGACGATCGCGGGCTGGGACGCTCCGGTTGTCATTGTCGCTGCAGTCGATGTTATGGCCTTGGTCTTCCGCGCCTTGTCTTGTAGAAGCCCGTACTCCGGTGGGAGATCTTGCTGTCGGTGGCTTGTTCGCTGCTCTTGGTTGGCGTCGGTGTCTTCTCCGCGACGTGGGCTGGGTTCACGGCTTGACGGTGGCGTCCGGTACATGAACGAAGCAGCACCTCCACCAGATGTCACGGGGTCGTGACGTGGCCGAAGACAGGATACTTTGCGTTGGAATTTCACTGTTTATTTGGGCGAACCTGTGCCCGGTAAACGGAAAGTCCGATTACAGTAGCAGTCTTGAACTGATAGCGGCGAACGGAGCGTCGGCCATCGATCAACTACTGACAAGCGGCGAAGTGCGTCGGCATTTATACTCTTGCCATCGAATGTTCTAGCGCTATCGCTGGCGGTGGCATAGGTTCCAGAATAATCTGTACAGTTCGCAGAGTGGGCGTGATCTTATCGAAATGATTTACTAAAGTCCGGAAGCTTCTCGAAAACTGCACGCGCGTTTTGTGCTGAGAATTGTGTAGTGTTTTGGCGTGACAAAAAAACTTGAGAAATAGAACGTGGCAATATGATACTTTGTGTCACCTTTAGTGACACCTTAAACGTTATATTATACGCACAGCAAAAGAAAATTATGGACATTTAATCCTTGCCTCTTGGTGTTTGCTGTAGTGTGTATTAACTTAATGCACAAAATCATTTTAAGCGCGCAACACTGAGGGTCCATGGCTGCGGTTTGCTGTTGTCATCGCTTGGTGTAACGCAGGCGAAACCACGGATATTGCATAGCTGTCCGTAGCACATGCAGCACGTGCTTGCGCCAAAGAAAAGTATGCTTTGGTCTTCTGCTGTCGTTTGGCTTATATTGTAAGCATAGTCACATATACAGATAAAAAAACAAGCAAGTGACAAATAGAAAAAGAGCGAACAATTCGAAAAAAGAAAACTCGAAAAATACATAAAGAAAAACACACAAAAGAAAGACGGAAAACTCTAAAAGAAAAAAGAATAAAAAAACAACAACAAAGGCTGCTCAGCTGTGCACTTCCTTCGGCCTTTGCACCACTATTGTGAAGCTGTCTTGATTTTTTTTATCTTTTTCTTTACGGTAATCATTGTAATCATCATTAACTACGCCTACAGCAGAGCAAAGGCCACTCCCATGTTCCGCCAATCAACGCAGTCCTGTGCTTTGTGCTGCCTCGTTATAGCTTCGAACTTGTTAGTCTCAGTGCCCACCTAGCTTTCTGTCTACCTTTCGTGCGTTTGCCTTTTCTTGGAATCCAGTCAGTTACCTTTAATGACCAGCGGCTATCCTGCCTACGCGCTACGTGCCCAGCCCACGTCCATTTCTTTTTCTTGATTTTAACTATGATATCCCTAAATTATTTATTTATTTATTTATTTATTTACAAAATACTGCAGGCCCATTTAAGGGCCCCAGCAGGAGGGGCAAATATCATAACATAGCACATAGGTGTAAAACAGCAAGAACAAAAAGGTTACATCATATACAAAAGATACAAAAACATAGGTCATGATTAAATACGCTCAAGCACCTCTACAGAGCTGGTTAACGATTGAGGTAGGCAGTTCCAGTCGTTTATGGTTCGAGGAAAGAACGAGTATTTGAAAATGTTTGTTCTGGCGAAATACGGTGTTAATGAATAAGTTTGTCGATGCCGGGTTTGTCTTGTCGTAAGCGGTTTCAGATACATATCACGGTTACTGACAGCTTGTTGTTATTTAAAAGAAAAAGAAATTTGAGCCTGTGAGTTTTACGACGTTTTTCAAGTGTGGGTATACTGTTTTCTTTCATAAGGTTTGTTGGGGAATCAGTTCTTCGGTACTTGGAGTAAATAAAACGTACCGCTTTGCGTTGGATTAGTTCGAGAGCCTCAATGTTTCTTTTTGTGTATGGGTCCCAGACGATTGAGGCATATTCCAATGAGGGGCGTATAACAGACAAATAAGCTAGTTTTTTTACAGTAGAAGGAGCATGCTTTAGTGTTTAGCAGGTTAGTGTTTACCAAGACCTGGTCATCATGGGAAGTTATTTCACTAAGCAGCACACAATCATCAGCAAACAGTCTGATCTGAATCGGCGAAGAAACAGTATCAACAATGTCAATAATATAAATTAAAAATAATAAAGGCTCTAGTACACTCCCTTGGGGAACCCCAGAAGTAACAGGGAGCGGGTCATAGCAATCACCGGCAATGCTTACAAACTGAACGCGGTCAGACAAATAGGAAGAAATCCAGGAAATTATAAATTCTGGAAGGCCAATCGATTTCAGTTTTTGAATAAGCTTATCATGAGGAACAAGATCGAATGCCTTCGTGAAATCCAAGAAGATGACATCAACGTGACCTGCCTTATCTAAAATTCGTGAAAAACTGTGCACAACAGAAATTAACTGAGTTTCTGTGGAAAACCCTTTCCTGAAACCATGCTAACATCCGAGAGTATGTTATTTTCATTAAGAAACGTTATAATAAATTTAGCTATGATATGTTCAAGCACTTTGCAAGACGAAGACGTTATAGAAATTGGACGATAGTTTGACACCGAATCTTTATCACCCTTTTTGTGCGCTGGAGCAATGCGTCCCACTTTCCAGTCACGAGGCAAGCGGCCGGAATGGATAGAAGCGCGGAAAGTTATTATAAGGAATTCCGATAGCATCTCGGCATATCGTCGTAAAAAAGTGTTGGGAATTTGGTCAGGACCGGTTGAAGTTTTAGTTTTCAAATTCAGGAGCAACAAAACAATACCGGGTAAAGATAAAATGTCTGGAACGTCGTCATTATTTCGAGAAAATTGGTGCAGTGGCTCGTAAGAGGCAGAAAAAAACGTTATGGAAGTACAAATTGATATGATTGGCAATAGTTTTCTTGTCGACAATAGTTTCTCCTTCATGTGTGATTCGTTCAACACAATTGGTCTTTTTGGTCAAAAAGTTCCAAACTTTTTTGTGGGGCAGACGTAATAAAGTTGGGTAGAGTGTCCTGAAAATATATAAACTTTGCTATCCTCACAGCCTCGTTCAGTGTGTTCTGGGCAGAAAGAGTTATATTGCGTGGAGCACCCTTGCGTTTAAGCCGCTTTAGTTTCCTTTTCATGTGCAAGACATCTCGCGTGATCCAAGGATTTGATTTGCGCGTTTTTTTTTACTTTGCTAGGAATAAAATTATCTAGACAATGCAGGCATATTTCTTTGAATTTGCTCCACAATACTTCAGGGTCAGTTCCTTGAAAGCTGCTGAGGGAAAGATCGAGGTGGTCCAGAACACTCTCGTCATTGGCACGCGAAAAGTCTTTCTCAGTAATTGATTTGGCATGGCGCGTAGCGCAAACAGCCTGCATGGGACAAGAAAAATAAACCATGTAGTGATCAGAAAGGCCAGGGTCGACCGATACGGAAAAAAGTTCAATCGATCTTGTTATAAAAACCAGGTCAAGCAAGGATGCACATGCGCCATGCACCCGTGTAGGTTGGATAACAATTTGATGCATGTTTTGGCTTATCATAATATCAAAGAAGTACGATGCATGCTCATAGTTTTTTGTGTTCAGAAAAGGAGAGCTCCTATCTATTCCTGGCAAGTTGAAATCGCCTGTTAGTATTGCCTTATCATGCCTGCATGTGTTCATGTAATCGTAAAGTGACGGAAAGAAATCGGGCGGTGAATCGGGTGCGCAATAAACTGCAAGAATGGTGAATGATCGTCCCCAAAAAGAAATTTTTATAATGACACTTTCGTGGTCTTGAATCTGATGTAATATAAAAGATTTTATGTCGTGTCTGACAAGGATAGCAACACCGTTTCCTCTAGAAGCTCTATCTCGTCGATATGCCCGATATGACGGCGGAAATACGTCCTCATCGCGAATTTCAGGCCGCAACCAAGTCTCGGTTAGAACAACCACATGTGGATTGTAGCCCAAAATCAGCGGTTTTAATATCTGCGCCTTGTTGACAATACTACGAGCGTTCAAGTTCAAAATGCGTAGTTCTCTATCAACAGGATTCACGAGTCAGGGACTGGGTGGGCGGATTTTTTGGCTGGTTATTTTAACCCTCGCGTTCTTTGCATCGTACCATTTGTACGTATCTCGGCCTACATGAATTTTGTCGTAATTGAGGGTTTCCTTCTTTCCCTGACCTTTTTCAAACTTTGCGCTCTCCCACAAAAGCTTTCTTTTCCTGAGAGTCTCTTTCGAATAGTCGTCTTGTATTGATACGTCAAAACCTTTAAGTTTGTGTGCGTTTTTTAAGATTTTTTTTTTCTCGTTGTAGTCCTGAAAGAACACGATAACTGGACGTTGGCTGCCCGGCTTTCCAATTCTATGAATTCGACCGACAGAACGACATGGTACTTGAAGTTTATTGGCAAAAAGATCGGTTAAAACGTCCCTCCTCAATGTTTCGGTGGTTTCCGAGGGATTTTCCTTGATGCCAAAAACAATAAGATTTGAACGCCTACTTCTGTCTTCCAAGTCAGTATTTTTTTCTTGAAGAAAGTCAACCTTTCGTTCAACATTATCCACCTTGTCTACCCTTTTTTCTAGTTGATTGATTCCCACAGACAAGTCCGTAAGTAATCTCTCGTTTGTTCCCAGACCCACTTCACGTTAGATGACACTATGTAGATAAAAACTGCGTTTCTCCTGACATTCAATCCTTAATTGCGCAATTCCTAGTGTCAGTTATTGTGCTTTCATCGTCGGCCTGAAGTCAGCTGCTTCTTGTATGATGACACTAAGCACAATTATTAAAACGGCGTACGATTCCGTTGTGGTTCTTTCTTTAAACCTTTTCATTTAGCGTATGCAACACATATATATCAATAGAACCCGCGGGGAAATAACTGTTTCCATTGGCCTACTATCTTCAATGAGTGTTGTTTGGCCTTGCTGACAAGTGCAGCAAATTTATTCTTCATGGCGTGTAAAGGTATACGCTTTTAAAATTCGCTTGTTTCCCGCAAAACGGGCGTACCCGACATGTATACACCAAGTGAACAAGGCATCCAGTATCTATACGTGCTGTCCTCTCCCTAACGAAATGCCTCGCGCCTGTGGTCCTAATTATTATACTCGACTGACAACACACGCATTGAAAGGGGTCGCTCGGGGACAGCGTGATGACGGAAGCCAATAGCACTCTCTCTCTCAGCGTCGGTGACCTTTGCTTAATGGTCCAAACAATTACCAAGCTGGTAGATTGCCCGCCAACGGAGAAAAGGGTGTCGCCTACCAACCAGCGCCGCGCGCTCCCGACAGACCTTCGCTCCTGTTTGCCCGCGCGGCATTTCCCGTGTAAGGTACACGGAGCGAGAAAGAAAAAGCGGTGCCTTTCCGCGTAGCCGACCAACCGCGTTTTCCCAATGACCCACATGCGACATCAGCAGGCGTCGCACGATTGTTGGTAACCAAGGGATACGCGTGTGCGCCCGAAGAGAGCGAGAGAGAGAAGTGCGTACAGGCGCCTCGGGAGAGGGGACACGTGACGGGAAGGCGAGGGCGTTGTTTCAGCGCGGTACGCTTCGTCGCCGGTCGCGTCGCGTTGAGTGTCCTGTCACAGCGCGCTCGTGCGCCGTCCCGGGACGACGACGCCATGTCGCGCGAAGTGGAGCTGGAACGGCCCGTCCGGGTCGAGCAGCAGCGACGAGAACGCGTGCTGGAGAAACCTGCAGCGCCGTCCACCGCTGCCCGGGCAGGTGACGGCGAGCTGGTGCTGGAGAAAGAGGAGCAGTGCGTCTGTCAGATCTGCACATGCGGGTGAGTTGATCGGCGGCGCTGCACGTGAAGCGGGCAGTTGCCCTCCATTAGTGCGCCGCATGATTGGACCATGTGCCGGCGCTTCGCGATGAACCGCTCCCTCAAAATGGCAAATTGTGCGTCCGGGAGAGTTGCTTGTTGGGCAAGTTGGTACGTACTTGGTAAACAAACTACAAAAGCCACAAAACGCTCGAAATCTGAAAAAAAAAAGCGGAGCAGTAAATTTTTTATTTTATTCATTTTTATTTTATTCATTTATTTAGGCATTTTTCACCAATATGACCACGAAGGGGGCAAAAAGAGAGAGCGTCTTTTGACTTGGTCCACTCTTCGTGAGGCACCTCGGGCAGGTACAGCAAAGCAGTACATAGAAATATTCAAGATTATACATACAAATTATAAAAAAAACGATGAACACTACAACAAACGGGAAAATATCGGTTAAGTATTCAAACAAAGCTGTTCCTTAGCAATAAATACAAAGACGTTATCAGCACTATTAACATATATTGAATGCATACAATTTGTGTGTAATATATGAAAACCATGATAAAAACAATGATTACAACTAATATATTTCATACATTACCAATCTTCTGCACAGGCACCCTATAAGTGGGTTTGCATTATTACATTCGCGATTCGATTCTTAAATTCTTTTAATGTTTTTAGTCTTCCTAGCGTATTCTATTACTTCGGGAATCTTGTTGCACAGTAAAACAATTTGATGATCAATTGACCGTATGCCATAGTTAGTCCGACACATCGGCCCCACCAACGGAACAGTACGTAGATTGTATGTAAGATCCTGCTTAAGTATATATGTATCAGAAAAACTCTGAAAGTTATTCGTATTTTTATTATAAATTAACATGGCTAGTTGTACCTTATAGCACTCTGAGAATGGTATAACATTTTACACGCGAAAAAGAGATGTTTTGGGGCACAGAGGTAGTGAGCAGACGTAGTGCACGTTTTTGGAGAATAATACATTGACTGTTTGTTTTGTTACACCTGCCCCAGACTAGAATACAATACATGACTTGCGAGTGGATAAAAGAAAAGTACAGCTGCCTTTTCACTCTCCCTGGAAGTAGATGCTGTTTTTTTTTCGATTTTGACGTTTTGTGGCTTTTGTAGTTTATTAGGCATGTTATGCACTGAACGTGTTGCGCATAGAAACCGCATGCCTGGGCTTGATATGCTTTTCATCGGTAGACCGCCGCCATTGTTAACAACGTTTTTGCTTCCGCATACATGAATAATTAATACTACTTTATTCGTGAGTTCTGCTGCGGTGCAAATGAAGGAAATGCTCGTAAGAACACTTGGGAACACCAAGTTCACGTCAATGAAAGGTTTGTGCATCACGGCTACATGCTTTTTTCTAGGATATCTGGGATTCTTTCTTGGGTATCTGGCGTACCCAGCTCGCTTCATATTACAACCGATTCACTTACATTCCTGAGAATGTCACTTTGTCTTGCGATCTTCTTTTATTCCGCAATTAGACATAAAGTACAGTTATTTATTTATTTGTTTGTTTGTTTGGTTTGAGTACATAGAGAACACGAAGACAGCGGAAATAGGGAGGGGACAGGCTGACAACTGCCACCTATAAGGGCACAACGCCTGCCTGCTTCTTCGAGAAGGGCAAACATAGAGGAAAAAAGAGAAGAAAAAAGGGCTGAGAAGAGGAAAGTAAAAACTAGGAGAAAAACACATATCTGCATGTATAAGAAAAGAAAGCATCCCTGCTTCGTGGATTGCTGTAAAATGTGCATCCCCTGACGTATAGCACATTGCGGCTGTATGATCGTGATGTTTCCTGAGGCTAAACGTTCAAAACCTGCTATACCATGTCGTTCCGCTCAGGTGGATACGTCCAGGCGAGGTCTTTTCCAAACATTCAGGATTGGAGTCCTTAACATTATTACGGTTCTGAAAGCGGCTACACCTTGCCGATTTAGTCGATTTGCGAACAGGCGTTTCGCAAATCATATGCATTTGCATATGCAGGGCATATGCATTTGAGAATGTTGTGCTCTATAGCATGTGCGCGTGCGTTTTCACTGTATTTGATCGCTTCGCACCCGCGTTATTGGTGCTTCACACGCTAGCTAATCGTGCCACACTATACGTGTGGTGTATACACGTACAAGCAGTCGGGTCACCAGTACATAATTCAGGTATAGTGGGTAATGGCGCTTCCTGCCGACGTTACGCAGTGTATCTTCACTCTCTTTCGACATTTGTGTTGTATAAGTGCCCTACTTTGCATCGCATGTCACTTGGATTTCCGCAACATGCCATCTTTATGGCGTGAGGAGCGATAGCAGTACGAACGTTTTCGGAGTTGTCCGCAATTGAGGTATGATATATTCATTTTCTTACGTATGCGCTGCGTTTTCGCAAATGTGGCCTGATGTCATTTTTATAGACTAGTTTCGAGATACAAGCAAACATTTTAATTGACGAAGCAGGTTTGAAGAATGCCGTGTGGTTTTGCATAGAATTATCTATAGCCCCATATAGGATAATAATAAATTCATCTTTTTTATACTTCAATTTGTTTACAAACTTTTTGCTTGAGTATTGTATAAATATCGTGTTCATGTTAGGATCTCTGATTAAACATCTACCACATGGTGGAATTTTTTGGAACCACCTTATATGGTTTTTATGCGGAATACTGCCAGTAATATTAGGAATAGTTTAATTAAGTGCACAAGGACCGATTTCTTTAATACCGTGTCTTCCAAGTGACACCGAGGCAAAAAAGTTTGCTCGTTTTTTTAATTACTTTGTCACAAAGGAAATCTCAAACTGGCCGTAAAGCCTTTCAATTTCATTTGACTCTTGGCTCTTTGTGCAAGGCTGACCAGAATATTTTTTTTAATCCACATGCAGAAACCGCAAAGAAAATGTTGTTTGAGAGTACATGTTTCGTTATACACACGTGAAGGTATATAAGGCATCTGGGAATGTTTTCATAAGTTATAGGCGAAGCTTGATTTATACGAAATCCCCCGGATACAAATATCAACATTCACAATCTGCGATCACGTAGCAACAGCGTTAGTTTTAAAAGACCACGTAATTCAATTCAAGGGCTCTGCAAGTGGTTACCGGGACCTGATTCCGGGGCGCTTATATAGTTTTAAGAGACTGCGGTCTGTGGGTCATGAACTTTTTTTGGAGTAGTGGGTTTACTGAAGAAAAACCAGCTTCAATAGTAATATGATAAATAATAAACGAATGTCGCAGAGGCCGGAAGGAGTTACCTATTTTAGTCAACTGCTATTCGCTTGCACCCTTGCCGATGGTTTGAACAACGCACCGGATACGTTATTAATGAAACTAAGTGTTATAGTGAATCATCTATGAAACGCAAGAAACATACTCTGGTGACAAGAGTTCTTATAGATTTTCTAGCTTGTTTTCCAACTCTCTGCTAAATTTATTCTGTTCCATACGTGTTTTATTAATCGCGAGGTACACTTACTCCTCCTTACGTCGTCTGATCGATTGACTGATGCCAAGATTGAACTGACAAAACTTGTCCTGAGCTTGATTAACGTGAATGCATCATTCGAGTAGTGGTTCTGGAGCTAGGCTGCGGTCCCGAAAAGCGCGGGTTACATCTCTGCCGTGGCAGTCCCATTTTTATGGAAGCGAAATGCTAGATACCTGCATGCCGTTGGATGTCAGTGCACGTTACATAACACCGTGCAAGTGGTCAAAATTATCCGAAGCACTCCACGGCAGCAGCTCATTTTTTCCCGAGTCACTTTGGAACGTTAAATCTCACAAACTAACCGACCCGCATGCATTACCAATATGTGACACGAGTCATTGTAACAATAGTGAACGACACTTAATGCGACTCGTCAAAAAGTATACGCGTCATTGTGACGCGAATTGATTTAGGCGCTACCCCGACAGCATGGAATTAATTTTTGAGAGGGAAAACGACACTTTGCTAACTGACTTCGAAGTCAAAAGAAGATGATATACGAGCAAGCGGTCGTAGAAGTATGACCGACAATCATGTTCCAGAGTAAACAAGCTCTCCCATTAAAATATAACAATAACTATCGGATACTTTTTCTTATGTTTTTTTTTCACAGTCGTGACAGTTGACGTGCTATTAGCAATACCCAGGTAAGGTAGGTAATTACCTCTGCTAGCATAGAAATGACCACAGCATTTTATCTCTGAAAAGGTACATGCAAAGGTATACGAACCTCGAAAGTCGTGCCCAAGGACGTATGGGCGGCCATATACATGGGTGTATTTTTCATTTGAGTTATGTTAATAAATGTGAGAAGGGTTTATTATCGCTAGCACAGACACTGCAGTTTTGTAAATAGAATGGTATGCTACCGTCCGTCTACCCAGTTACGATTTCCATAACATAAAGGACCACTTTTGATGATTAGTCGGGCTGAAAAAGCAAAAATTTAAAAAAAATCATAAAGTTGAGCTTAAAATTGCGTGAATATTTACAATAGTTCACACAATGCTTTTCGATATGACAATCGTGTTTGAATACGGATGTAGTGGTCTGTTTGATGCGAAAGCAAAAAAACAAATTAATGAGTAGAGCGTTCGTAACCCACTAAATTCCTGACCGATCCCCCATGACAGGCATGAACCACTCTGTAGGCAAGCCATGCAACTCCCCATATACTCCGACATATACTCTTCTTTTTTTTAAGTAGTACTTATACAATAAAGATTCCACATTCGGATTGCTGAAAGAGTGGCACACAATCGCAGTGCAGTATGACGCCCCGTGTCATCTTTCAAGGTGCTAAAACGCAGATACCCACTCACTCATTCCCCACGTCTCGGCGCAGGCAGTGCCGCTCGTCGCTGATGCTTTCAGTGCCTCACGTATCGCTCATATCGATCTTTCGCCTCCCCCTTCCAAGGTTTGGCGAGCCGAGACTATTCGTTTCACGAATCAGCCACGTCAATAACAAAAAAAAACAGACAAAAGGGATATACAAATCGGGAGAAAGAAAAACTACGACGTGCGCGAGTAAAAGAAAAGCGATGGGGGTGGACCGCCGACGTGACTGGCACAACACACTGGGCGCCGTCTACGAAGGCCTCAAAAAAGTCTCCACCCCTTCCTCAAAAACAGATCTATGTACAAGAGGGGGTCGGAATGGCGGTGAGAGAAAAAGTGGGGAGGCGCACTTTGCGAAAGCTGGCTTCTCTGCGCGGAGGGTTAGCTTGCGGGAAAGCATACGTCAGTGGCTGTTTGCGGAAGCGTTGGGATTTGGTTGAGTGGTTCCCTGAAGTTTCCTTCTTTTATGCCCTCCTGGACAGGCGGTTTGTGGAACAGATTTTCTCGTAGCTTCTCTCGATGGACGTGTTTTAAATATTCATTGACCGTTTTTTCTCTTCCTCGCGCTCTTTTGCGCTGCTCTACCCTCACGCGCTCCGTTTATATTATTATCTCTCTATCTCTTTTTTGTTTATTTGAGTTGTAGTGGAGTCCTTTGAAGAACAGGCTATGTGCTTATCGAGATCAATTATTAATGTTTGAAGATGCGCTGCTACTTCCGGGTGGATTGAGAGCTTGTGAGGCTCGGGTGAGAACGCTAACTCTTATTAGATTTGCGATAGCCAAGTCGAACTATAAGATTGTACTTTATCCAATAGAACCATACTTCCCTTGGGTGAAAGACCACGTAATATTCTCGTCTTTTTCAACCCATACACTAAATGAACCACCTCACAGTTTCATTATCCCCACCTTGAAACGTTTTGACGCGCATTCGAGCGGGTCCGTGGGGCATAACGATGGTAATAACAATCAGTAGAAAGACAGTGCAGAATTCTCGTGCGCGAGGAATGGAAACAACGTACACCTATCTGCCTTCTGAACGCAGCGCTCCGCCCTCGTCAAGGATACACGCCTTTTTTTGTGAACGGACATGCGCCCAAAGCGTAAATTGAGCGAAACCAATAGGTATTACTCGCCACACATTGGTGCGTTTTTTTTTTTTTGTCTCGGCGATTGTACTCATTGATCGCCATACGCAGTTAACAGAGGTGCACTTTCGACTTTGTCAACTCTATCACTGATCGCTCTCTTGTCACAGAAGCTGGTCGTGTTTTCTTGTTTTTTCAGTCGCTATTTCATATATTGAGTGTCATGCCATGGAACGTTTTCTTTTTATTATGTATTATTTTTTGGTAAATGTTGCCTTTCTGTATATTTCAAGTTATATTTGCACAATTTCGCCATTGTCTTTCGTTATAACATTTCACTCTATCAAGTAAGTTTTCCCTTTAGAGGTGTAGCCGACTCCTTCAGTTCGTGCTTGTCTGCGCTCACTAACACAACAATGCTCATTAGTCAGTATTGTCAATGAACAAGTGCAGTTACTCTGAGGTGCGTTGAACGCGCGAGCTCGACAACTCTGAGCATGTTTAAACGGCTTGTTTCGTGTCTAGCGTGCGTTACTAATGGGTAACAAGTGCTGTACCGCATACGCGATTGGACCGCCTCTACACCTCCATCGTTTCCACGCTATCGAATGGATAAAAGAGAGCATCAACGCTGTAATGAAGCTCAGTCCTGCGCAGCGGCGTTCTTTTAAACGTCCTTCACTTTAGAACTTCTACCATACACACGCTTACAAAAAAATAAAGATAGCTTACACAAAGTAGAACAGTGCACAGTGGTTGCCCGTAAACATGGACGATGTGTTATTTCACCTCTGCCGTAACTAGAACGGCATTCTTCCTCGCCTCGTACAGGGACGCATGCAGAAAAGCGGAACGTGCTGTGCAGACCACACGTGGCGATTCCTTGTAGGCGGTATTGGTGCGCATCTGCTGCTATATCAACCGGCAGTGTTTGACCTTGGCAGAGGCGGCAGCACGCAGCGCGCGCCACAGAGTGCGATCTCGCATGTACTATACGTGACGCCCAGCTAAGGAAGGAAGAGGGGGTTGTGCGGCCCGGCCCTATAATCGTAGCACTGACGGTGTCCACCAGGGCGTCCAACCAAGGACGTGCGTACATGCGCTCTTGCATGGCCGCCTGCAGTGGTCGTCCCGAACACTGCAACTGGAGCGTGTCCCAACAGGGAAACGCTTTCGCAAAAAAGAACGCGCCGGGCGACGAGAACCCTCACGTATACGCTCGCAGGCTGCCTCTAGCGCGCGTTGAAAGAGCAGTCGAGCTGCCGTTTACTCCACGAATCCCCGACGTGGTGCATAGTGCTGACGCATCCAGCTACAGTGTATGGGAAATTCTTGTTTCGCTGTGAGGATTGCGCAAACCGCGAGTGACGCGCTCAGTGCGAGTGCTTCACCGATAACGCTCCTCGCTTCGCTTAGCCAGCTCCGTGCTCTCGCCTCGCTTGGCCGCCTTGCTGCATGAATATCACCTCAAGCTCCCGTGTCTATCAATGTCATCTGGAACTCAGTGTGGTCTGCCAAGGAAGACATACGCTTAGCGCATTTCTTAGCTCGCGCCTATACACCATCACGAATTGATGATGCCCTGCCGTGGTGGTATAGTGGCTAAGGTACATGGCTGCTGACCCGCAGGTCGCGGGATCGAATCCTGGCGGCGGCTGCTGCATTTTCGATGGAGGCGGAAGTGTTGTAGGCCCGTGTGCTCAGATTTGGGTGCACGCTAAAGAACCCCAGGTGGTCGAAATTCCCGGAGCCCTCCACTACGGCGTCTCTCGTAATCATATGGTGGTTTTGGGACGTTAAACTCTACAAGTCAATCAATCACGAATCGATGAGCACGCGTTGCGCGGACGCGAAAATTCACCTTGTTTGCCTTTACAGTGAAGTCGGTGGCTGCAGTCGATGTGGCTTTCATCGGATAAAATACCTGGACGCGTATTTAACGAAACAATAAGCTTATGATCCTCGCAGTTGCTTTTTACGACAGAGAGTTAGCAGGTACAAGATCTTCTGATTCGTCTGTATTAACGCTCTAGACAAGTGCAAAAAAAAAAAATCTACGCTTTTATTTTCTAATATCACCACTGTCGCCAATATCGACATTATCTCATGCCACACAGCTGTATGCTGTACTGTGTGTCTAGTGGAACACATGTGAGAGAAGCCGTTCGACCCAATGAGATATAATTGTACTCCTACGGTGCTGACAGACTTGAAAATTGGAGAGTTGTTGGCCACCTCGCTTCATGAGCGCCATCTTCTCCAGAACAACTTGTAAACGTTGCAACGCCGCCTTTTCTGCTGTAGGCGGTGGACGAATACGCGCCATATCGACGACTATTTCTCCATAAGTTGATAAGATATTTCGAAGGTTACTCTTTCGCTAAGTGTATGCGCCGGAAGTGGCTGCAGCATCGAGAAACACGTCATAAGTGCCATGTACTATCACCTTCAAATGAAACCCGAACAACGGCAAGCCTTCGTGATGGTATAGTGCGAGCTGTCCAGTTATCCCCATGAACAGGCGTGCAAATCCTGTACGGTAGCTCTGCGCACATATGCGTGCCTGTACATGGCGATAAGTTGACGGCGCGCACTATACCATCGCGAAGGCTTGCAGCTGCTCGGGCTTCATTTTGCGAAGATAGTGCTCAACAGTTTCTTGATGATACTCCGAAGTACACGAGCAGGCGTCGCCGATCTTATGATACACTCGCCCGCCTGCTCTCGAGCACTCGGAGTACTCTGGAACACTCCGGAGTGCTCTGGAGCGCCATGCTCTTGCTTTGAGCGCAACGGGGCACTCCCTTATTCAACCTGTAAGTGCGAACGAAAACGAACCGAGACATTGCAAAGTATGAGACCTCGGTGAATCTCGAGAAATCTCGAGATTGTGACAGAGTTTCTCGATACGGAAGCTCTACTACATACATATCCATGGTAATGGGAACTCCTCTACTGGGGATTAGCTCTACAGGAGCATTTCTAGCTCATTCTGCCAGGGACAAGCCTTCTCTTGATCCAGTCTCCAGGGCTCCGCTTCGCTGTAAACAGACTATTGGAACGCGGTTAGATTCAGCCGAATGCTCCAGAAGTCTACAGGCTTTGCGCACGAAATTCCGCAAAGGGCATCAGGTTGAAAAGCGGTTGTACCACAGAATGGTCAACAAGTTCGGCTCCCTACGGTGTTGCATGCGTGAGCTCTATCATTACAAGGGTTACGATTTCGCGACAGTGCCTCGGGAAAGGACCCACAGACAGCGAGCCTAGTCAACAGCAACGCGAATATAAGTTAGACGAGAGGCAATTCCACGATGCCGTCCTACATACACTGCCACAGAAAAGGTGAAGCAGGGCGTTAAAGTTTAGTTTCACCCCGAACGGTAAAGTGCGGGAAGTGATAGCAACGTCTGTTAGCGAACTTCTCGTCGTTCCACCACCATGGGCTCACGGAATCTCTGTAATTTCTTTACTTCCGGCATCACAGGGGCACTGGTTCCAATGGAACTGTTTTCTGTTACATTCTTGCCAATCAAACAACTCTAAACGAGCTGCGAAAAAAAAAAGGGGGGGGGGGAGGCAAGCACTCGCAGCAAACGTGACAAGCAGTTTACAAACAAGGCCACTTCCATTGTCAAAGAAATATATAGTCAAGGTTGTAAAAAAGAAGTTTTTTTGTTTGTTCGTTTGTGTGCAATGGGGAGTGCCAGACAGCGACTGCAGAATCGAATCACTGAAAGAATGAAATAGGATGGCTGGGCGCATACCGTCACAGCAAAGAAGTATGTGAGTGGTTTTAAATGAAAGAAGAGAAAAGTGAGCTCCGTAACGGTCTCTCAGGGGGAGGACACCTCAACAGTAGCTCACGAGGGGGGGGGGGTAAAGGAGGGATTAAAAGGATAGGATTAAAAGGTAAAGAGATAGAGAGGAAGCAGAGAGCGAGGCGCAGGGACAGCGAACGACAGAAAACGATGGAAAGATGGAGACGGTCGCAGGAGTCCGAGGACGGGGCACCACTCGGCGAGACCTCTTGTCGGCCTCAGAAGATGTCGTGGGGTGAGCCCAGTCGGCCAGAGCTGCGCTGTCGTCGGAGATCGCGGGGGCACAACCGGTCGTCACGAAATTCAGAGAGCGAATGCAGCAGTGAAGTAAACAGCTCATCCAGATGGGCGTTCATGTATCCGAGGGGGCTGGACAAATGTCCACCAGTCCACCATTTTAAGTTCGGAGCACTTTATAGGTGAGCGGGCTGTATTCTGTTGTAGTCGTTTGGCGTAACGCTCCTGGCGTTGCATGTCGAGTGCGCGTTTGCTCCGAGGAGAAGTCTTCTTTCTCCGGTCCTTCGAGTGCCTTGATGGCGATCTCTTATGATCTTCAGCAAAACAACTAGTGCGCTTGGCGTAATGCAGACATATCCTCGTATAAAAATAGGAAGAAAAGAGGAAGCAAGCGCGAAATATGAAAAGGGAAACAAAAAAATAGAAAGAAGCATACAGGTGGCAAGAAAGAGAAAGAAATAGATAGAGGAAGAAATAATTAGAAAAAAGAAAAAAAGAACAATAACAAAAAGGAGAAAAAAGGAGAGCAAGGAGGGAAGAGAAGAAAAATGGGGAAAAGACAAGCTCCGCATCTTCAGGCGTGGCACTTCTATAGATTTGATTCAGAAAATAAAAACTAGCTTTTACTGCAGTAAGTCTGACATCGAGTTCTATAGTTACGAAAACACTTTTGCTTGGTATATAAAAAAAGTGATACCCATTGCATTAGAAGGAAACACTCTATTGGTATAATTATATATCAAAAGGCAGTATGCATAAGCATACCTTTTCTAATGATGTTGCAAGTTACCTAGAAAAAAATATTTGAACGTTGTTAGTTGATTCGCCAACAGTGTTTATTTTTCCGCGAAAGTACTCCATAGCATCACAGCCTTTCGGTGTATCTCGAGCGTTCTGCTATTGTTCAAGTCCTCTTTTGCGTCACTATAAAACATGTTTCCGGTATTTAGATGCTCCATTCTTGTGCTTCCATTCAAATCGGCGGCGCAACGGCTGAGTTAAAGCGGAAACTGAATTTCTCAACAACGGAAGCGCGTGTTCGAAGCGTGCCGAACAAAGACTGCCGTTTTCACAGGTCGCTGCAGGCGGAAAGCGCTTCTTAGTGAAATAAGGGTTCATCACGCGTCACATCGCGTGTACTTCTTATTTTCTTTTTTTTTTCCTTTTTTGCATGTACGCTTCCTGACGGGCGCTTGCTTTAACACCGTTGCTCTACCGCAGGTTCCACAGAACCTGCAGCTTGCGTGCTTTGGTCCACTTTCACCGACTCAATCGATCGTTTTCGCTATAGATGCGAGTGCGCCGCGCTCAGGCCGGGAGCTTAATTCGGCAGCTTAGTTTCGTAACGGATTGATATAACCTTTCGCAGAAAGGAGTGAAGAAGGTACGCCCCCGTCTCCTCTTCGGCAGGCGTGACAGCGAGACAGCCTACCGCCTATAGCGTGCAACATGGCAACTTATAACGTCCAGTGTTTATGTATCCATGCTCGGCCGCGGCCGTAGCGGCGGTGCAACGAAAGAACACCGTGCACGCTGCAGTATAGAACTCTGTGCGGGACGTGACGAGCAGCGACCGCATTGCAGCGCTTCTCCCCCCGCGGCGAATGGCAACCGTTACGCAAGAATGATTCGCGCGCGCGAGCTAATTATAAACAAGGCGACGACGCCCGCTCAGCGGGGGCATGCAGTCCGTGGCGCGTAACACTGGCAGCCATAGCGGCGCATGTAGGCAGCTTTTGTTGAAGTCAAGGACTGTTTAAAATAGAGGGGGGAGGTCTTCTGCAATGGCAAGGTCACTTCCATATACGCAGCATCCCGCCCGACCTGTCCGCTCCAGAGCTCCTGCATTGTCCGTCCAGTCAAGTTCCGACATCCGGGAAATTCCATGAGCGCTCCCGCTACCGCGTTCTCCGTATCGAGGCCTGACACAACGACGGTAGCAGGAGGGCACCAGCTCGCTTTTTTTTCCTTTTTTTTCTTTGTTGCTTCGCTCGGCGTCGCGTTGTTACGCTTGGATGAGCTGCGACAATTTTTTTTTTCGCTTTCTCTTTTCCTGTCCTAGCGTCGCATCGTTCTTTTTTGTGTCCATGCACGCCCGTCGCTGGCACGTGTTCTCGTTTTTTACGAAAGCAACCAGCACACACCATAGAGAAACATACTTTATCTAACCTTCATGCATTGTATGCCGACAGCTGGCCGGGGACTTCTGTTATGTTACGCTGTAGATCACTCTTTTGAGCCGCGGCGACATTGGTTACATTGAAAGTGGAATCTCTTACGATCGATAACTCCCGTTGCGACAACGCTAGGTCTATGAGCTCTGCAATATACGTTGCATATATAACGCAAATCACCGGTTGTGCTGAGGCATATACATGGGTGATTCAATCTAGAGCATACAGCAATTATGTATGTTGTTGACGGCAATTCCGTTTTTGCCAAATGTTTCGATGCGACTGTGCTTGTCACGAGATCAACTATAGCGTTTGGAATGCCCGATTGGGTACAGAAAAGCCAGACCTTCTTTCTCTAACCTATAACACTGATCAAAGTGTAGTGGGTGTGGTATGAAGGCGATTAATGCATGAAACTACATTTAGTTACGTGTTATTAAACATTGGAATTTATGAGAGAAAAAAAAACGCCCATTATCGCGCTATGTTATTCTATGAAGCAGCAGGGAAGGAGCAAACTATACCAGTTGTGGTCTATATCAAGCTATAAAACATCGCACAGTCACGTCAAGCAATACTAATTTTCTTTTAAATGCAAAGCATTTCCTAGCGAACTTCGACTTTGAGCGTATCTATCTACATAGATAGATAGATAGATAGATAGATAGATAGATAGATAGATAGATAGATAGATAGATAGATAGATAGATAGATAGATAGATAGATAGATAGATAGATAGATAGATAGATAGATAGATAGATAGATAGATAGATAGATAGATAGATAGATAGATAGATAGATAGATAGATAGATAGATAGATAGATAGATAGATAGATAGATAGATAGATAGATAGATAGATAGATAGATAGATAGATAGATAGATAGATAGATAGATAGATAGATAGATAGATAGATAGATAGATAGATAGATAAGATAGATAGATAGATAGATAGATAGATAGATAGATAGATAGAAGATAGATAGATAGATAGATAGATAGATCCACTACGGCGTCTCTCATAATCACGTACACGTCACCACCCCTGCCCTTTGTCCGTGGCGCTTCTGTCGCCCATCGTTCGATGCAACCGGTCCAGTACATCGACGATCGGCACACGTCTCCTCGGAAGTCTGATGTCTGGCGCACACCCGATCACCGGCCTCTATGCTTTCACTGCGGAGAAGCTGATCACTTGTACCGCCAGTGCCCATATCGCCGTCTTGGGCTTCGCGGCTTCTCTGCGTACTCACCGCCACCCCGTTACGGCCAGAGACCTCGCAACATCCAAAACTACCTCTCCCAGCAGCATGCACCACCGTCTGCCGGGTGCCAGTCGCGCTCGCCATCACCGAGGCGATTTTCATCAACGCCCCAGCGGTATTCCACCGCACAATCTCCCAGCCCCTGCCGGGAAAACTAGCCGAAGCGACCTCTAGGGGCGGGGTCACTGAACGTCGAAGCGCTGATGACCGACTATTGACGCAGAACCGAACAGAAACTGGTCCGACATCACCTGCTGCTGCAAGGGTAGCCGGCTTTCACTCGACATAGCTGCGACAATTGATGATTGTGTAGTTAATGCGTTAGTGGACACCGGCTCAGACTATTCCATACTGAGCGGGAAACTGACAACGCAGCTGAAGAAAGTAATCACGCCGTGGCATAACTCACAGATTCGTACAGCTGGTGGCCACGTCGTTACTCCACTGGGTGCCTGCACAACTAGAGTACAGATTCAAGGGTATACATTCGTAGCAAGCTGCGTTGTTCTACGCGAATGTTCCCGTGACGTCATTCTGGGAGTTGACTTTCTACAGGAAAATGGAGATATCATTGATCTGCAAGAGCGCCGCGTCACGTTCTCAGCCCAGCGAGCAATCAACGTGCAGGATGGTGGAAGGCGTGTCGACGTACTCCGTATTTCTGAACAGAGCGTGACGCTTCCTCCACGATCAAGTGTTGCAGTCGACGTAACATGCTGTGGTTTGAGCGATGGCGATGTGGTGGCCGAGACAAATTTAGAACACCTCCTGCAGCAAGGCATCTGTGTAGCGAGAAGTGTAATACACGTTCGTGATGGCCGATCTGAATTGCTCGTTACCAACTTTAGCAACGAGCATCGACACCTTTTCCGTGGCACTTCGATAGCGTTTGCCCGCGAAGTAGCAAACGTAACCAACAGTCTCACGTCAGAACTAGTGGATAACGCAGACACGTCAATGAGCAACATTGACATCAATCCTGATCTGTCCACCGATAACCAGACGGCGCTGCGCTGCGAGCGCCCTTGTTCGAGTACAGGTAGATAGATAGATAGATTCGCAAGTTGCTCAAAGATCCGCCAGACGTCCATCACTCAACACAGGATCATCATGTACGAGGACGCACGCCCAATACCCAGCACCTCCACCAATTTGTCACGATGAATCACAAGTACTGGGGGTTTATTAAGCCACCGAATAGCTTGCGCTGGGACGATGCGTCAGTCGTGGCTGGCTCTCGAGTCGAGAAGAAGCACGCGATCTTCTTTCTTTCCTACAGATGGTAGAGCCGCGCTTGCAGTCGACGCACTAAGTGTGGGTGGAATTATGGTGGTTTTGGGACGTTAAACTCCACATATATTTTTTTACATTTATTGAAGCCTCAAGGGCGCGGAGGCATTACATAAGGTGGGGGCAAACAATATATGAGGGACTCTTATTCACACAAAACACAAATATCAATCACACAAATATCAATCATCAATCAACCCAGCGGCTCTCGAAGATGCCGGTGCGTATGAGTATGCTCTGTTTTTCTATTCCGTGTCTCTAGATCAGGGCCTTCTCAGCGTCCAGCGTTTCTGATATGGTACTTTTGAATTTCTATCAGGCGACTTGTCATTTCCTGTTGTCACATTTTTTCGTCGTCTTGATATTGTCACGGCGTCGTGACATATGGACTAAAGCAGCAGTCGGTGTCTTCAAGGGGAAACTCTTTATTTAGATGAACTTGTGGCCGCGTAATAGAAACTCAAATGACAGTGAGCAATGCGTGCTGTACACTGAAATCAACGCAGAGAGCGTCGGCCGTCGATAGTCTGATCCGCCGCAAGGCACATTGGCACCTATACATGCGGCTGCGAAAATTCGCACATCATATCTGGCTGCTGCTTTTATTCCAGAGTGAACTGAGCTCTTTGTGTTTGCGTGCTCAAGCCTAAGAGATGGATGGGTGGATAGATGAAAAACTTTATTGGAGTCCTGAAAGATTCCACCCCCGTTTTATAAGGGTACGATCGCGGGCCGCTCCCACGTACAGACGGGATGATCCCAAAATAATCTGGAATGATCCCAGGCATTCTGGCGTGGTTTGCGCGAGGTGTTATCTAACGTGCGATAGGCCGACGACATAAACAGTGAAAGAAAAAAGCATGCGTGGCATTATGAACGTATGGCCGTCGTGCAGGAAGGAAACTGTTAGAAGGGATATGTGGGGTTCAATGTCCCAAAACCACCATTTGATCATGAGAGACGCCGTAGTGGAGGGATCCGGAAATTTCGACCACCTGGGGTTCTTTAACGTGCACCCAAATCTGAGCACACGGGCCTAGAACATTTCCGCCTCCACCGGAAATGCAGCCGCCGCATCGGAAATGCAGCCGCCGGGATTCGAACCCGCGACCTGCGGGTCAGCAGCCGAGTACCTTAGCCACTAGACCACCGCGGCGGGGCTGTTAGAAGGGAGCATTCTGCAATAAAAAAGAAAAGAAGAAATAAAGAAAGAACGAAAAAAAAGAAAGAAAGAAAGAGAAAGAAAGAAAGAAAGAAAGAAAGAAAGAAAGAAAGAAAGAAAGAAAGAAAGAAAGAAAGAAAGAAAGAAAGAAAGAAAGAAAGAAAGAAAGAAAGAAAGAAAGTACGTCAGACACTGACCTGACCCAAAGACGCTGACCCAAAGCTTCGCATGCCTCCAATTCTCGATAGAGCAAGGGCTCCTGATTTTTTCCTCCCCTTTCTTATCAAGCAGAATGCATGTTTGCATTCCTACACACCGCTTGCTGTGGCCGTTTGTTGATCGGGGATCTGCAGGAGGCATTGGAAACAACACGGGCTAGTGCGAAATTACCGGCCGTCGTGCAACAGAAAACAAAAGAAAAGAAAAAAGAACGAAAAAATGACCTCACAAAATTCGTCGTTTTCTCTTGGCGGAGCGTATACGCTTTCACCGTTTATTCAAAGTGCGAGCAATGATGAGTCGCCTATAATAGACCAGCTTACAATGGACGCAGAGCAGGATTCGCGGATGCATTACATACAGCATATATACGCTTCGAAAAATTTCGTTTTTCTCATTCCTTCCCAGTGAATGACTTCTGACGAGCGGAGCAGGTGGTATATACTACGCGCCTGGGATACACGAAGCACGTAGGCGACACGCTTGGGCCTGAGTGACGCGTGGCCTGCAGGTCACCGCGGGCTCCGCAGCCGCCCCGTCAAATCCCTCCTCCTCCGGGGCTCGGTCTCGGGCTCAATCCTGGCTGGCCGCTTCATTGCACCCGGCTCGCGGGGGCATAGCTTGCCTCGGGTCGTGGCCGCTGGCCCAAAACTCGAAATCTGTCCACGTAGTGTGTAGTGTCGTTGCCCTGATTAAAATCGTCGACCTCACTTGAGGCCCAGGGCGAACGACGCACACTCCCTCTCGCTTTGTACACTGCCTACTTCCTTCTTTCTCTCTTTCCCCTCTTTATATCTGGGCGGGTTCTCGCTTTACCTTTTTCACCTTTTTTTTAAATTACAGGTAGGATTGTACGATTGTACTGTTTGGTTTTCTATTTACTATATTTTTAATATTTATCATTTTATTTGTTTTATTTTTTGCGACAGGATTTGTGCGATTATGTCCTCTGACAGAGCTGTTCGGTCCACGCGGAGTCATTATGAGAAGACCTAATTTAATTTGAGGTTGAGTGGCTGCAGGCTCTCAATGCGGCTCTGTTTGCACGGTGTTTACTCCGTCTATAGTTAAACGTTCAACCTCGCTGAACTAGCGTGAAATGGAAAATGTGGCTGAGGCGTCGAAGATACGTTTTGCGGTCACAGCTGTTGTGGACGCTTGATTCAGTCGCTCGGCTTGGTCTGGATTCGTATTAGTCGGCGAATCTGTCATGTATACCGCACTCCACTGATATGAAACGCACTTGCAGGACAACCACAGTTGGTGAGCAGCTTGCGTTTACGCGCGTTTAACGTTTACATCAAAAGATGATCGGTTTCCTCTGTCACTGCTATGTATACGTTCCGCAAGTTATGCGTTTCCTTAATTATTCGACGCACGTTGTTAAAATGAGAAGCTGTTTAGTTAGCCGTAACTTGTATGCCATATCGCGATTCCTCAACGGGCCCGTTCCATGAAAATTGCGCTGGTGTGCAGCAGGTGTGCTAAAAATGAGGACGAAAACTACCATCTAGAAACGGTAATGAGTCACTGTGTGGCCTATCAAAAAAAAAAAGGCAGATCCCGCGTACAGTGGGAATCGATGATGTGCGAAGCATGAATGATAAATGTTTATATGTTACTTTAAAATCAACACAACGTTACGAGACGGAGATAAAATATGCCGTAATAACTTCCATCACATGATTACGATCATGTCATGGAAGTTATCAAAATATTGAAGTAACTTGAAGTAAGCTGCATTCTATCCGCATTTTGGGCTCTCATAATATCTATCATGTAATATCATTCTCTACGCTTTTCTGTAAGACTTTTCATAAGACTTATTTCTCACCAAACTAAGTAAAATCTCGGTGATGAAAATCTCGCGGGGTAACGAAAAATATTCGTGTCATCCAAAATTCGTATCGCCAGAAAACATGAAAAATTAGTATGCGTCAAATGAAAACTAGCCCATGTTTTCTTTTATTGTTTCTCATTGTCGTCGCAACATCATGAACAGATCTGAATAATTACCGGAAAAGTTTCTAGACGTCAACGATCATGCTTGTATTCGTAAGTATACGGTGCGTGCGCGGAACCAAATGCGTTACGAGCTTTGGCCACTATAGGCCCCTCCTAATCTCAGTACGCTTTTTTGCATGGCAGTAGAGTAGTGAGGCGAAAGTGACCTAAGGAGTGTTTTAGACGGGACGAATGAAGGCCGGACATGCATTGAAGAAGAATGGCGATTTGGGCTAGTTGGTTTGAATTCATGATACTAAGGGTTGCAGCGCGAGCACGAATGTGCTAGAAGAAACAGACGAAAGTCGAGGTACGGAAGGCAAAGAGGACAACACGAGCGCTGTCACTTGTCTCCAGAACTCAGACCGGATAATCTTGCACATCCTTTTTGCGTGTCCTCTGGATGGAGCTAAAATCCCGCACAAATTGCGAACTTCTTCCGGACATGTCTCTTGCCGAATATTCCACGACGCTGCACGTGCTCGACATAAACATACTGCAATCCACGAAACCAAAGTGCTCGTGTTGTCCTCTTTGCCTTCCGTACCTCGACTTTCGTCTGTTTCTTCTAGCACATTCGTGCTCGCGCTGCAACACTTACTATCATGAAGGCCGGACAGTTTTAGGACCACTGTCTTGTGTTGATATTTTCTTACCGCGGGAGGTTTGCTCAACATTCGAGTCTCTCTCGTGCAAATCGGATAGTTGGCCGATGCGCGTGTCCCCAACAACCGTACATGTTGACGTTGCGAAGCCTAGCTCCTTCACCAAGACCTTCCTCCTTCGGTACTTGTCTTCCTTTCATGAAATGTCTCACTATATGCGAGGGCATGACTCGCATCGACATAGAAGGCATGTGTAAGTAGAGTGCACCATCGTCACAGTGGCACGCGTCGGGGCGAGGGGGTGGGGAGAAAGCGACGCTAACACCATCTGTAATCTAAACACGAAGGCGCGTGAAGGCGCATTAGGGCCTCCGAGATTAAAGAGCACAATTTGCCGTGTTTTTCCGTGGCAGTGTGGGCAGTACCTGTTCGGATCTGCTTGGTGGCGTACATTAGTACCAAACGTGGCGGAGTTAAAAACTGTTCGCAACACCCGCGCTCTATCATACTGCAGGTTCGTAGGCCTAGGCCGGAACAACAGAAACATTTGTATCACCCGAAGTTACGTTCAAGTGGTGACCATATCACCGAGGTTCATTGTAGCTTGTTCCCTTTAAAGATATTCTGCCGTTACCTGCCTCCTCAGTTCTGCTCTGATACTGCCCAATTTTACCTGCACAAATTTAACTTTCAATAAAGCCGTGATGACAGGACACAGCAACGCATCGCGCCGCGATTGATTCCAGCAGATGGCGGGAAATTCAGCTTGGTGTACTTCTGAATATTTACCATTTTAGGCTTAAAAAATGTGTACCCTGCCACGTCACATGCGCTGAATGCAGGGAGGAGGTCTGTTGTGACTTGGTATTTTTTATTTTTCTTCCCGCAGGAAACACCGCTGTCGTTCTGCGTCGTTCGGCTCCTTCTCAAACGATGCACAGGAAACACTGCAACAAAGAGCACGAACCAGCTGTAAGTCTTTTGTAAAATTGTACGAGCTACGAGACGTACTAAGTAGAGTAATTCTTGTGGTGTTCTTACATTTTCAAAGGAAAACACCACATTCGCTTTAATTTTTCTTCGTGCGATGCACATGACAGCTGTCTGCGATGCATTCATACAAACGTACAAATGACACAACGTCTCGTTGCAAAGTAGATCATTGCGTGGTCTTTATATAAGTAGAAGACGTGGAACAGCTCTCTTGAGTTATTCCTAAATATTCCACTATGCTCCGTAGCAATGAATATGTGGGCGCTCCTGCACTGCAGGATTTTGAGTACAACTTAAACCTTTTAAACTCAATTTATTGTGTTCCAAATAATACACACCTTGGTGCACACCCGTATAGCCGCGTTGGCTAATCAACAGCAACAGTAATAGCAGCAATAAATCTAAGAAGAAAAAGTATGAACGACACTGATTACTGTAACACATAATTTATACTTTATACTTCTTCAATTCAATCTGCGATGTTGTCTGGCGAAGCATAGTGGCTATCGTTGTTCCTCTGTCTTTTTCACTCTAACTCTTCCTTCCACACGTCTGTGTTTCAGGTGAAAAAGAAGTAGGGAGGAGGCAGTGGGAAGTGTCACCCGACAGAGTACGTCAGATTTCGAAATCTTATCGCAGCATCGAGCGTCAAGATGACGCGAGCGAAACGACGACCGTCTCCGAACAGAGGATGTCGAGGCAGGAGCGTGCCTTCCAGAGCGAGGTCTTCCATGCGGATGCGATCGCGACAGGGGAAGGAGCTCTCGGTCACGAAGGCAGAACCCGGACTGCTGGAGGGGTCGCGAATGGGCTCTCGTACGGACAAGCAACCACTAGCGAAGACGCCGCGGCCGAGCATCTCGTTCAGAGTTACGAATTCGCAACTCATGAAGAGGGGGATCTCACGAAGAGTGAGAAACGTCACTGCCACCACAGCCATCATCACCACGACCACCACCATCACCACGTGCACAGCTCATCGGGGAGGGCCGACGGCGGCGGCCATGCCCAAGGCAGGGCAACGTCGCTGTACCGTCCGAAGACGTCGCTGAGGCTCGAGGGTCCGGTAGAATACACTACCACCAGTTCCGACTATTTTTCGACAATTGACCAGAATCTGGTTGCGAGAGCAGAACGGTATCGCTTGGAGCGGCAGAATGTTGTTGCCGCCAGTGCCGCAGCAGCTGCCGAAGCTACCGGCGCAGCCGACGCTGCTGCCACTATTGATGCAGCAGATGCCACTATTACTGCTGCAACAGCAAATTCCATGAATGGTGCAACAGCAAATTCCATGAATGGTGCAGCAGCAGCAGCTAGTGCTGCTGCCACTGCTGCTACTGCCTCATATGGTGCACGGCACTACCCACTGACTCGGCCGCAGACTAGCTTGAAAACTGGTGGAAAAGCACACTTCTCTACAACCACGGCTGAAGACTTCAAGATCCGGGAACAAACTGAGAAGGTCACCAGGAGGCTTCGGCCTAGAAAGTTCGATGATCCATCTTACGACAGCATGCAGGTGCAAGTCGAAACTGATGTAAAGAAGAGGCGCACTGAAATGGATGCTCAAGACCGAGCATCATCTGATGGCGTCCACGAGGAAGTAGAAAGAAAAATCAAGGAGGAAATAGTTCACGGCCATCAGTTTAGGGAAGATAGAGAAAGGGCGGAAGCACAAGGAGTATTTCACTGACCATCAATTCAGGGAAGAAGAAGCAACCTCGACGGAGGCGCTGGAACAATCGTACCTCGAAGCACGTCATGATCACCGAGCAAGATCCACATATGAAGAAGCACGGGACGTGTACGAGGTGTCTCACCTTCATAAACCGGGGAGATCGCGGCCAGTTGACCAGTCATTGAGAACGGCAAATATGGAGGCCTACTACCATCCAGAAATGTCTGTCCCGTTCTACCCCAAGGACAATCTCGCGGTGTCGTCTGGGGAGATGGATCTGCGTACGACGAACGATATAGAGTTCTGCAAAAAAAAGATGGACCGAGTCAGGCCTGTCAAGCCCAAGTCTCTGGCAAAATTGTTTGGCAGCAACGGAAGCTCATTCGAAGGGGATCCCCAAGCGATGGCCTCACGCCACCGCAAGGAACAAAGTGTTATGGACCAGAAGGATGTGGTGGAACACTTGCACGCAGCTGGGATTAGTTCCACTCACGAAGACTCAAAAATGCACCTGGGTGCTAACAATGTACTCATAAAGCGAAAGTCCAAGGGCGAACGAAAAGCCCACTTTGAGGGCGATAGCGTAAAGTGGGAAGGGGCCGGCTCGTACTCAACCACGACAAAAGATTCCTACAAGAAACCAGAAAGCACGCGTGCTAGGGTAGCCCTTTGTAGGAGGACCGCAAAGCCATGACGTCTTCCACAGGTTTACGCAAACGGGAGACGAGCTGCGAAGAATAAAGGCAAGAAAAAAGACACCGATGAGATTACCATGTTTGGCCGGAAGGATTCCGCAGAGCTTATTGCTGAAATACAGGGTCTTTTGGGAGCAAGCGGGGCAAAGCGCACAGAAAAGAAAGCAGTCAAGCAAGACGTAGTTGTGCGCAAGAAAGTTGGTGTGGCGTCAACATCTAAGAAAGAACGTGCGGTTCAAGCAGTGTACGAAGACAGCAGGCAAAGGTCGCGAGAAGGAGTGCACGAGCGTCCAAGAGGACAGGATAAGGCTAGAGTAGTTAAGAAAGATGCACATCAGAAAGCACCCTTTGCAGATCAAGAACCTTCTCGAGCGAATGGAGAAAGCACAGCGGTACTCAAGAGAAGGAGTGCGGAAACTTCGATAGAGCAGCACAGAAGTGAAATGCGGGTAAGCGAAGTTAGCGCTGGACAGCAAGAGTACCTCGAGTCTGTTGTGACCACGAAGAAATTTGAGGCCGGGCACCACAGACGAGCGGAGGCAGAAGACGACATTCATAGGAGTGAAGGTGTCATCGTGGAAGGTAACGAAGCGCAGGGCTACATTGATCAGGGTGCTTTAAGTTCTGAAGCTCAGCTGCTTGCCCAGAAGAGTGCAGATACGCCAGATGCGTCTAGGCAGGAGGCCTCGCACGTCTGTCCGCATGTGAGCAGTGCAAATCGTGAAAGACTTCGCTTCTCTACTACAACAGCGGAAAGCTTCAAAGACGTCAGCGAAAAGGTACAGCCCGCGAAGCCTTTTTATCCCAAGCCAAACCTCGCTCCCGAAGGAAGCATGAGCTTCGAAACAGTCCACCACAGAGAGTTCACTCCTAAGACAGTCGTGGAAGTGCCGACGCCGGTCAGGCCCGTATCGATGCTCAAACTGAGCGACGACACATCTTACGTGGTCAGAAACGAAGACAAAATTGGTTACTCCAAGGCGGCTCCTTCAGTCGGTGGAACAAGGTACTCTATAAGGAAACCTCAGTCTACGCTAGTACTAGGCCAAGATTCGGTAGACTACAAAACGACTTCGCAGCTCGAATACAAAGCACATGAATCCCGCGAACTGGAGGATATATACAAGAAGGCTGTCAAGGTTAGACGGGACAGACAAAGGACGTACACCCGCGGACAACACGCCGCAGCTGCAGTGTCTACAGCAGGTGGGGTGCAGCAGCATACTTCTTCAGGCGTCCAAGAAGTGACGACAACTTCTCGGGAGGCCTTCAAACCGGTCACCGTAGAGCGCCCCCAGCCGTACAGGCCACAGAGCTGCCTAAAGGTGCGCAGTGCAGATGACTCTTACGCCGAAATATCGACCACGATGAGGGACACGTTCAGGCGCGTCACTGCCCACGGCAAGAGTCAAGCCCATCAAACGCGAGGCATCTCTGAAGAAGCTCGGTGATGACACCGATTACACTTCCAAAAAGACGACGACCCGTGAGGCCTACGGTGAAGTGAAGATCCCGCCGAAGCCTGTGCCATACCGACCCACGGACAACTTGAAGGTGACCGGAGGAATGACGTTCTCGACTACGACTCAGGAATCGTACGCCTCGCGGTCGAGCCTGCAGCGTAACGCTACCGAGTTCGCTGAACGCGCCAAGCCGATAAAGAGAGACGCAGTCGCCAAGGACATCATCTTTCCGGTCGACTCTTCAGGTGCGCTTCTCCAAGGAGGCGCAAACTACTGCTCAATATGCAAGGCCGAAGAGTCTACGGGAGTTCTGCGGTCGCTGGAGAACACGAGCTCCTACGCGCGCATCAGCAAGGCCTCGCGCGAGAGGTCGCAGACGCACCAGAAAGTGGGAGGAGGCGCGTTCGAACACACGAGCACGTCCATGGCCGATTACCAGGACCCGAAGGCTCAATCGTGGAAGCAGCGATCGATGGCTACCGGTCGCTTGGTGCGTACTGCGAGTGCCGAGTGCCCGGCCGCGTTCCTGAACACGGACAAGTCAGAGTACGTCTTCAAGGAGGTCGTCGGAAACCACAAGTTCTACCTCCCCGCTGTGCAATGATGGGTGGGCCGGTGCCTTGCGAAAAGAAAGCTTTCAACTGCGCCTCTCGCAGTGCTTGTCTTAGAAAGTTATCATCGGGGTGATCGAGGCATTCAACGGAAGCGCTCAAGGATGCCGGGGCTGAGCAGTGTCGTATTTAAAAGCCGTGGTATAGAGCCAAGGGCCTCACGCGCCCATCTACTATGGGCTCACACGGAATCTCAATCGCCGAATTAATTGCAATGCTGGAAAACGAAGATCACCATCCGTGCGTTACTTAAAGGCTTCCGTAACATAAAGACGTGAGCTGACAGTAATCAATCGATGACTTACTTATATAGGCTGCGTTGTTTCACATATTGTTACTTTCGCTAAGACGCTTGTTTATGCTTATATTTAGTTTCCTGGCCAACGTGGAGACGAGAAGCAATTATGTTTGTTTCGAAGTCTTTATTTAATGATTACTTATGCCTTGTTTCTAGACCGAATGAAATATGTTCCGTATGTTTGTCGTCGTTCAGCCAAACGTGATTTTTCGTAAGAGTGTATTTAAAAAAAAACATTGTCGTTCGCAAGCTGAGTGCTTTTACTTGCGAATGGCTGTTAGTGTCGGAACCAAAGAACGAAATACAGCAAGCAAGGATCTTTACATTCCATAGAGCTTGCGGAAATGTAATGAACTTGCGAAGATGCAACGAAATAGGGTGACATAACGATATATTTTGCAGATAGTGCAACTCGAATGCGTTGGCAATTCGTTTATTGTGTATTTGGTTCTTGTAGCCGTGCTCATAAGCCTCCTCTGATTTCGCGCCGTGAGTGAAATCATGGTGGAGGGCTTCACTCTTGTGAGTGCTCGAGGACATGTCAGCACTTCGGAACACATCTCGGTGTGTTCCAAAAGTGCCCCGTTCTTTCGACCGCAACTCACCAATGGCAAGAGCCGAAAAAGGGCCTAAACAAGTTTACGTCAAGTTACACGTGCCATTATAGGAAAGGAAAGTCATAACTGGCAATTCAAATCGAACCTTTGAAAAAGAGGGAGTTTTAGGCTGCAGGAAAGTAATCTTTCTTGGGTACTTTTCACCAGTTACTTAGATCATATTAACAACGCATAACGTAATAGCGAAGAAAATATTGTCAACGAGAGCAAGTATAAGTGCGAAAGAAGCAAATGCAAAGGAACGATAGTAACTGTAACGTAACAGTAACAGTTGCATGCACATTGCAATGCTTAAATAACGCACGCTAACACTTTATTGCAGGTATAGCTATACCATTAAAATATGATACTTTGTGCTTTTTGTATTCTCTTAGTTTTGCGCTTCACGCTTTGTACCCATATTTAGTGTCGTATTTTTAAGGATTACCTCAATAATGTGAATTGACAGAATAAAAAAATGAAATATTTTTCTCGGTGCCTTGTTAAAGTTGGGGTTCTTGTTTACACCGCAAGTGAAGTCCACGCTGACATGTATTGAATGGGTCGCACGTGGAACGGGTGACTGAGAGTGGTCGCATAAGGACAGCGTCAGCGTAGAGCCAACGTTTCCACGAGGAGAATTTTCCAATACGATACATATCTTGTTCGGATACTATTGATAACGTCAGGCATGCATCCTTTTGTGAAACCAAAGGGGTTTTTTTTTTCCAAGCGTGTCAGCAAGTACTGCATTCGGGAACGTCAGTTGGTCATGGCATCCGGAGCACACTGAATGGATTCGATGATGCGAAGCTGTAAAATTATTACAGTGCCTACTGACGTAATCATTACGATGTAATTAATGAATGCATGAATGGCGAAAATAAAACAAAAGTTTTCAGATATGTGTTTCGTCTCATTATTTCCAATCATGCAGATATAGGACAGTCTTCTTGGAGATTAGGTAGCTGTTGACCGTCCGAATGCGTAATTTGAGAATGATCGGTTACTTTTTTTTTTTTAAGACTAGGAAGTATCATGCGATTGATAACCACTTTCTGGTGAAATCAACAACATGGTATATCTAGAAAGAGGGAATGCACCGAAATATTATTACCTTAATCCGGCTCGCAGGGATTCGCACCCGCGTAGATGTGGCAATGACTGAGTTGGCATATGTGAATTCTTACAGAAATGATGTGACTGGTCACAAAGCGAGTATACAATGCACGACGCAACCTGAAAACGTAGTTCGGCACGAATTCTTTGCGTATTTATGAAGTAGGACGCAGAATATCAGCAAAAAATAGCCGGGAAAAAGAGACAACGACACCGAGTTTTCACAAACTACAGCGGGTTCACGAACACCAGCATCCTTGTGCTTGGCACAACTTTTCTTACACAGTCAAGATTCTGAAAGTAATATTTCCTTCAAGATGCCAGGATTATTATCATGTTTATTTTTCTGGAAATAATAAACTTCGTCCCACTCTGAAACATTTCTCAAATTTTTTTAGTCCTCATTTCTACACAGAGTCACATGTCACCGATATATAGATGCCGGCAACAATTTCTGTTTTCCTAATAGTCTCTCTCTCTCTCTTTGGAAGTAGCTATTACAAAATTTCGATGCAGTATTCATACTAATTTACATTTCTACAGGTCTGGTCTGGTGCAGTCTTCTATGCACTACTGAAAGAACCTGAAAATGTTGATCATTTTTTGCTTGCACGCCGTCGTTTTAGTCGCATAGAAAGAAGCATTCCGCAAAAGTTATTCCAAAACCTAATTATGTGATTCAACAACAGAAACAACTGCTCAGTCCTAAGCAAATTCCTCGTTGAGACCTCAATGAGTTTGCCTACAGAGCTGCGCGAGGAGTCATCTACCGACCGTGTGTGGCTACTGAAGGACGTCTCGATGAGGTTCTGAACTAACGAAGATCCACCAACGACCTGCAATAAGCTTACACTAAGAACTTTTATCTGAGGAGGCGGAACTATCCACCACCGCAAAGGAAAGAGAACAGGCCTGAAGCATTGACGCTCAGACTGACTGAAGGTAGGGCATATCCCAGTCCCGCACTCTTGCACGAAATCTAGCCTGAAATTCAGGCGTCCAACACATGCGCGCTTTGCTAAGACTTTGCTAGCTTAGACTACATGCTCTGGCGATGCCCTGCGTTGCGAGTTGAAGACGTTACATCGTCCAAGTGGGATGCTGCGCTACGCAGTGCGGATTTAAGGACGCAGCTATATTTTGTTTGGTATTTTGTTTTGGTATTTCGTGTGATAGTGGTTACGGACACCGGCGGCGGCGGTCAACTGTGCCACCGCACGTGACCCTTGTGATATCATAACAGCTTTCGCTGTGAAAAATCCGCTGATATGATCAGCTTGTGGCCGTGCAGAGAGCCCACGATGCGGTGGTCAGGCTTAGCCTGCCCGTCCCAACGTGGGAGAAGTCCACTGCGCGCTAATCGCGTGTCTCAGGACTCCAAATAAAGTTCATCCATCCATGTACCGCCGGTTTCATGGTCGATCCCACGTAGCGCGTAGGAGCCAAGTAGTCAAGGCACAAGCAAGCAAGCAAGCGTTAGCACTTGTACCGTTTGCACATTGTTAAGAATTTGGTAATAATAGTGGGGTCTTAACAATGTATGTACATGTAATAAGGCAATGTTACTGGTGCACATTGTTAAGACTAACTGAGCTTAGAATATTACTATATACGAAGGCTAACACGTTGCTTGCTTGCTTGCTTGCTTGCTTGCTTGCTTGCTTGCTTGCTTGCTTGCTTGCTTGCTTGCTTGCTTGCTTGCTTGCTTGCTTGTTGTGCCTATATGTTGTGGCTCACACCCACTATGGGGAATCGACCATTATACTGGCGGTTAATCTTCAGCAGGGTTCGGTGTCTTCCGATTTATTTCTTGTTTTTCTTCATTACATAGTCGCGAAATGCCGTAGTTCTTTTCATTCTCGACTACCTCACCTCATCAATGTTTTCTCTCTTTTTTTTTACATTTAGCAAAATGTCCTGTATTAATATTTTAGCCAATCAGATTTTGTGCCCTTCCACAGCGTGGGCACGTGCCTTATTTGGGAGTCCTATCATCATCGTTTTAGAAGAAGAAGAAGAATCAACCCATCAGCCGCTTTCGACGTTCGGGTAAAGTGCTTGGAAAGTTACGGCTTCCAGCGTTCCTTTTTTTTTTTCTGCTCAGGTCAACAGTTTAATTGTGACTTCGATCAGGCATTCTTGCACAAGGTGAGCTGATGCAGTAACACAAGTGGTGCTGATAACTGTACTCTATTCGGGGCACAGATGATTTCACGTAATCCTGTACTTGGTACTCGTATTTACGAAACCTGGCCGGTGCGAGTGCACTCCGTTATTAGTCGGTGTATGGCGTTTCTTTCAAGTAACAATCGCGCCATAGTTCAACGTGTTCTCGAGCTCTATATGCTCTAGACAGGTTCACAGCGAACACTACAGCTACACCAATAATTGCAAAAATAGGCTATACAAAACATTTTAATTAATCCGTGTAGAATCACAAGTACGCAACAGGATTGTGTAGAATCACAAATGCGCAATACCAATTTTCATTTTTTTAAAATATATATATTGGCAAGGACTTCGCTCTTCGCGGCACTTGGCAGCTATCGATATAACAGTCGTAACTTAGGGACTCGGCGATCGCAAACTTAAAGAGAAATTGAGGGATTCGGCGTCGTCATACCCAAAGCTACCTGTTAATTTTTAGCAACTCTTTCTTCTGTTTATATGTGTACAGGTAAAGCTGATAAGTATGGTGCTTTCACGCCTTACACTATCGCATCCAGTAATACGACAGGGCATTTCATGCGGATCGAGGTCTTATCTAATCTCTATGCAGTCAGTTTTAAGTGCGGTAACAATTATGTAGCCCGAATGTGTTGCTGCGGCGTTACGCCGAGTCTTCTTTGCGGGCAGTGCAGTGCGCATTGCGAGCGTGGACGCTGCTCTCATTTGAATGACCCGCCCGGACGCAGCAGCTATGGCGGAAGGAGACCAGTGGGGGAGCAAGTGCACTTTCCTCCTCTCTCTCATCGGAATGTCCGTCGGGATGGGAAACGTCTGGCGCTTCCCGTACGTCGTCTACATCAACGGGGGTGGTGAGCACGATCGGCAACAATGAGGCAGCAATGCTTCCAGAGCGCCGTTGATCGGAGTCGTGCGACGTTTGCAGAGAGCAGTTGCAGGTGGCGCCACCAGCTCGGGCGCGTGTTGTCCTACTTTTCTTTTACTTACGTGGCCTCCGAAGGACGCGCAGTCTCAGAGGCCGCGCTATATGCGCCGTACAATGGTGCTTCACCGCAGAGCCTGACCATGCAGTTCTGGGCGCTTGCTATAAGCAAGCGTGGAAATATAAGAGCTTGGGCATATTCTCGGTATGTAGAACCATAAGGGAAAGAATACTGCAGCAGTGAGCGATGACCGTAGCGGTATAAGGTTAGACTGGCTTTAGGACACGCTGCTTTGTGCCTTATCTTTCTGGCGTGCGCGGAATTCGCATGTAGTGATTTCCCCATTCTGGCCATCGTTCAGTTGTAGTAATCCTCGTTCTGTACTGCTGTACGCTGCATTTCCGATGGAGGCGGAAATGTTGTAGGCCCGTGTGCTCAGATTTGAGTGCACGTTAAAGAACCCCAGGTGGTCGAAATTTCCGGAGCCCTCCACTACGGCGTCTCTCATAATCATATGGTGGTTTTGGGATGTTAAAACCCCGCATATCAATCAATCAAATGAAAACAGCCCTACGACACCGGGCGATATAAAAAGAAGCACGGTAACTCAATGCTGAAATTGCAAAATAAAAGTTTTCCTCGGTCAACGCTTACTGCCCTTAATACACAACTATATGCTACCTGCGTCAAATGAAACCCGAACAGCGGCAAGCCTTTGCGATTGTATAGTGCATGCCGTCCACTTATCACCATGCGCAGGACACGTATATATATGCGCACAGCTGCCGAACAGGATGATGCGCGCGCGTGTCAATCGTGATAATTGTACGGCACGCGTCATACCATCGCGAAGCTTGCCGTTGTTCGGGTTTCATTTGACGCTGATAGTACAGTAGAGCCCGAGTTACTGCGTAATGTGACTAAATAAAAGTAATAAAGGAAAGCTGTATAACATTTTCATCACACATGCGCCAAAACACAAACATCCCACTATTTATTTGCGTGTATGAGGCACAAACACCTTACAGTGAATCAGCGTCCCTTATCTATTGCGCTGACTTCTCTGCGACACCCTTCTGTACGCAGCGGTTTTCATCATGCTTTGCCTCATTCGTTTCCGCCCCCAGGAGCATTTATTATTCCGTATATCACGCTGACGATCATCGCCGGAAGACCGATGTACCTGCTCGAGCTCGTCCTGGGTCAATTCTCTGGTTACGCGCAGACGAAAGCATTCGACGGATACCCGATAGCAAGAGGCAAGCAGGAAGGGCTGAGTTTATTTGACCTCTTCGTGCGTCTTTTCTTTTTCATAAAATTTATTTGATTAATTTATCCTTGCGGAAGGCTAAGGAAACATGTTTTTCATAGCACTGTTCGTAATTGATAATGATGGACGAAACGGTTGATGAAAAAAGTGAGAGAAATGAAATTTTAAGAGCTCGTTTTTCCTTGTTAAGCGCAACATTATTTGAAGCTAGCAGAGAAGGCTTTGCTTGGCTTTCTTGTCTGCTAGTTCTAATTTGCGATGATAGAAGTGAATGATACTTGTGTTACAGCATGCTCCTTCTGCTGAAAACAGCGTGTTTTCGCGCCTATTTGACCGCGGAAGCAGCCGTTCCCCTGCAGCTAAAACACGAGTCCCCATGTCACGTGGTATCTGTTGTAGCAAGAACGGGCGACAACTATTCGCTACAACGTAGCCAAAGAGGCGCCAATACTAGCATAACTGGAATGCGGCATTAGCCGCGCAAAGAGTTCGGCGCGAGTCACAATACCCAAGAATACAGTTACGAACTTCCCAACCACCGATAATTGTTGTGGTTATACGAATGAAACCCATGATGTAATCATGAGCGACCCAGGCTACTAAGGTGATCATTATGGAGCAACGTAGCATTGAAATGTTAAAATAATACTCATTGGTCATTCACTCGGTCAAATGTAGAATCAAATTAAAAAAAAAACTAACTCTATCACATAAAGTAGATGACATGTGTTATGCGAATAAATTACATCCATGTTAAAAGTACGTCACTGCAAGCGCCAAATCTGCACCCAAACATTACGGGCATGATTGAAACGCAAGATGTATACGAGCTGGATCCCGGTCAAGGAGGCTCGAAAAACTGCCGTGCCGCAATGGACCGCCGTTCTGCACAGAGTTCCGTATTCATCGACCTGCGTAGGCTGGTATAAGTTGCGCTTACGTATATGAACCCATTGCGAAAAAGCAGACACCGGATAAAAAAAAAATTTCATCGTCACACCTGATATTGAATTGCGACTCCCACGTAGGACATAGCATGTATAGCATGCGTTGGTTTTAGTGAAAAAGAGCAGAAATAAAGGAATAGTAAACGGTAGTAAAGAAATTGTTACGCGTGATATTTCAAGTGCTGCCAACACAAGCTATACACTTAGCCACCACTTACCCCCCCCCCCCCCCCAAAAAAAAAAACGGATAGGAGGAGTAGGATAAACTGAGCAAGCACAGTGGGCGTCCTATAGGTGGGCAGCCAACTTTTTCCGCGTAGCCGCTGACTGTGGTCATCCCTCGAGTCCGTTCGATCAGGCTACGCTAATTCTTCTGGTCCGGGTCTCATAACTTGACCCTCCACTGTTCTTACAATATTGAGTGATTGCCTATGTGCCAGGTACACATTCACATACCGTATGTTATAATGTATCTATAAGCATTACAGTGGAGTTCAGCGGGTTCAGAGTGGGCGCCGATGGAAGCAAGCTGTTGCATCGTAGTATTGCTGTGGGGGCGAGAGTGTCCTTCGCACATGCTGAATGCTTCCGGTTCCCAATAAGTTGTCCTGTGGTTCACACTAGCGCCAAAGGTGTGCTACACACTTGGCGTGTAGCAAGTGACTGGGTATACAGCCGAGTCACTACCGTCAGCTTATAGAAGCGTGCCAACATTGCAGCACATCACTGGCGCTACGGTGACTAACAAGAAAACGAATTACACCTATCCTATATGTATTTATCTCAATTTATAAAAGAATAATCTTGTCGTTCGCACGGAATTCTCGCTAAACACAGATAGTTATTTCAAATTATCTAAACATCTTTAGAAACACGTTCTAAAGTTTTTGTTCGTGAAGTTGATACTACAGGGCGGTCGGTCACGCTGTCTCGCAGCTTTTATATGACTGATAGAATAAAGGGGAATTTTAAAGGCTCGCTTTCTTTTTTTCTTTTTCGACATAATATTAATGATAACTAACAGATACCAAGGAAAGTATGGGAGATGTTATTTGTGGCAATTATGATATAAGTGTGAAGAAAGTAAGGTGGACAGAATGTTTACAAGTGTTGAAGGTTGCGTGAGTTGGTTCGTTGTTTTAAACTGGCACAGCGCGTTACAAGCGGCCGAGCAGACCGACACAAGAGGACAGAGCGCTCTGTCCTCTTGCGTTGTTCTTCTCGGCTTTTTTTTTTCTTTACTGTAACGCGCTCCACAAAGCACTTTTACCTGGAACGCCGCATTTTCCCACTCCCCCATCCGAAACTTAACCGACCGCCGGCACTAACCCTACGCCTTTTACAGACACACACGTACCCAAACCTTGCCACGCTTCACGTTTATTATCCCGATGCATACCCCAGCGACACATGCCCATCATGTGGATACACAGCGACACTCGCACACATGCTCTGGGAGTGTAGAACAACTCCTCCCGACTCTACCTCAAGCAAGTGGGAGAGGTCCCTCAGGTGTTCACTTCTCGCCGACCAGCAATGGGCCGTCCAGCAGGCCCACGAAGCGGCCGCCAGGTACTCCCTGTCGGTCCCTACGTGGGAGACGCCCGCTACGCGCTAAGCGCGTCCTGCAGGACTGAAATAAAGTTTTTTCATTCCATTCCATTCCAGCTCAAGATAACTTACCACTGGCAGGGACTGAACTCGCAGCATTCGAGTATACGCTTCTTGTGCCAGCAAGACAGAAAACGTGTTCTGCGATCAGCGCCGACTAACGCCCCCAGGTTTACATGAACAGACACAACCGAACTATATAGGGAGATGACCGCCGCTGTAGCTCATTTAGTGCGTAGCATCAGATGCGTAATTTGAAGGTTACAGGTTCTGTATGCCATCGGTAAGTTATCTTTTCGTTCCCTTTAGTTTCTTATCATTTATATCATAGTTACTACAAATACAATCATTTATATTTTCTTTAGCATTATTACCTGTTAGCTCTCACTAAGCTTATAATATCACGAATCATAAGTTCAACAGCATTCAACTCCAACGCAGCTAAAGCACTGCTTATACGTCTGGAGGATCTACATTAAAAGCGCTGCTTCATGTCTTTTTGAAACATTAAATGTTTAGTATGAATCGCAAAATGAAATGACTAGTGTCACTGCTGCAGGCGTGGGTTGGGCCATGGTCTACGCCTCGGTGTCGTTGGCTCTCTTCAACAGCATGGTGCTGGCCTACGTCATCATCTACCTCTACTACTCCATGTGGAATCCCACGATGCTGCCGTGGACGCAGTGCGACCCCTCCTGGGCCGACGAGCAGTGCTACGTCAAGAAGGAAGGCATTGTGAGCAAGTATATTTTTGTAACAAAACAATAGCGCAGCATTACTGAGGCATGCAGTGGTTACATTGCTTTCTTTCTTCTCCTCGTTTGGCAAGTTTCCCTGCAAGGAAGTGGAACAGATGGCACTGAACAAGTACAAGCCAGAATGGCTGCCCAAGATTAGTCAACTGCAGAGTTTCGTACTACAGGCGGACGCCAACAGCACCTCTAACGGCACCGTCTTCGAAGGGAGGCCGCACGCCAGCAACTGCATTAACGCCACACAAATATCGTCGTACCATTTTTACTAGTAAGAAATGTCTCCTTGATGCGTCACCTTTAGCTGTTGCGTATGACATCTAAAACAGGCTGCGTTCTTTAAAGCCGTCATAGGCGCACGCAGGGTTCCTCAATGAAGGGGGGGGGCTAACTTCTTTTCCTAATTTGATGTTGTTCGAGTGCAAATTACATGTTTCACAATGGATGAAGCAATTATAGTAATGGCGCGTTTCTCCCGGTGGCCTGCCTTTGGTCCCCACCCTTCTGGAAGAAAAAGTGGGAAGTAGGGAGTTCCTGGAATGTAATATCAGTGGTTTTCGGCTGCCATTTTGCTTAAATACCTGATTACTAGTGACTTAGGGCACATTTTGCGCCCCTTTCTCTCGATTCAATCACCCCCCCTCCCCCTCGGTTTTCCTGTGTACAAGCCTATGAACGCCACGGATCTTTAGGCGTACGGAACGACGACAACAGACAAAAGGGGAGTCATATGCACACACGGAATGCCGCACCAAACGATGTTTATTCTGAAAGGACCGCAGTATACTCACGCTCCGTACTGTCACAAATAATCATTGAGCAGACCCATTGAATTAATGCTTCCTTGGCTATAACTTTATCGAAGCCGCGATAACACACCTATCGCCTGCTTCGATTATCCTGTCGGCTGGTAATTCTGGTTTTTTTACTGTATCAACGTAGCAAGAGGGTGCTCGGATTCAGTCCCCAAAGCAGAGATCCCAATTCGTACCAGGCTCACCTTGTGCTCGCCGTAGCCCTTGGCTGGTGTTGTGTCTTCGTCTGCGTCCATGATGGCATCAGGTCACTGGGAAAGGTGAGCCTCCCTAGCCGCCACGATAACAGCTATTGTGCAGAAACATTCCTCGCTGGAAAGATTGATCGCATGCTACACGATGAAATAAGTAAGCTACTACTTGTTATGAAATTTTGGGGCTATGTTCTGAACAGTTTCTATGGCTTGAGCAATATTTATGTATGTTTTATATATGTTACTATGTCTTTAGTTTAAGCAACAAGTCTTTAATAAGAATGGAGTGAGCACATTTGGCAAGCACTCTCAAATCATGAATGGTAGATTGCCACTATCCCTCAAGAAGAAGGTGTATAACAGCTCCATCTTGCTGGTAATTACCTACATCGCAGAAACCTGGAGACTTACTAAGAGGCTCCAGCATAAATTGAGGACGATGCAGCGAGCGATGGAAAGGAAAATTGTAGGTGTAACTTTAAGAGACAAGAACAGAGCAGAGTGGACCAGGGAACGAACCGGGGTTCAGAATATTATATTTGAAACCCAGAAGAAGACATGGACATGGGCTGGGCATGTAGCGTGTAGGTAAAATAACCACTGGTGATTAAAGGTAACTGGATTCCCAGAGAAGGCAAGCGCGTTGGGGGGAGACAGCAAGTTAAGTGGGCAGATGAGACTAAGAGGTTTGCGGGGATAAAGTGGCAGCAGCAAGCACAGATTTGATGATTGATATGTGGGGTTTAACGTCTCAAAACCACCATATGATTATGAGAGACGCCGTAGTGGAGGGCTCCGGAAATTTCGACCACCTGGGGTTCTTTAACGTGCACCCGAATCTGAGCTCACGAGCCTACAACATTTCCGCCTCCATCAGAAATGCAGCCGCCGCAGCCGGGATTTGATCCCGCTACCTGCGGGTCAGCAGCGAGTACATTAGCCACTCGACCACTGCGGCGGGGCACAGCAAGCACAGGACCGAGTTGACTGGTGGAACATGGGAGAGGCCTTTGTCCTGCAGTGGACATAGTCAGGATGATGATGATGATGATGATGATGATGATGATGATATAAGTCCGTGAGCGTGCCTGTATGTGTACTTTTACAGAGAACGCCTTCCATAGCTAGTTTGTTATTGCAAACTTCGATGGCGCCACCGCACCGAAGCGCCACGGCCTTCTCCTCGGTGGCGCGGCCGCGATGTGGCGTGTGGCGGACGTTGCCCTGCAGCCTACAGCGAGAAACTGTGGAGGTAGGGATTCTTGAAGAAGGAAAAATGCACCTAATTTATGTCATCCGTAAGGTGACATGGTGCAGCACCTAAGAGAAAAAGAAAGACAGGGGGCGCGGCCTATGCACTGCGCTCGCTTCGCTGTCCTTCAACCCGGGTAGGGTAACCCGGGTAGGGTAACCCGAGAGCGGCGGCGGCAAATCGGCCGGCCATCGGGGACGCTGAAGAAGTAGAAAGGAGAAGGCCATTAGATCTCGTGTTCAAACGTGGCAACGCGCGTTCGCCGCTGCGGAAAACCGTCTATACAGAAGGTACCCCAGCTATATCTATAGCCAGAGTTTAACGATATGCCAACGCACTCTGACGACGCGACCAAATGTCTGTTGCTGGCTACTTCCTAGAGTAGGACGTCACAAAATTTTGTTCTTAATTGCGTTATTAGTAATGCTCAACTAATTTATGAAGTAACGAAGCATGAACTACATATTTCGAAGACAAAGTTGTTGATAAGTTTCCACAAGGTCTGGTTGGGTGGTTTCTGACTATCTGTTAAGTTTTTTTCGCTTTCTACTGATGCCCTCGAAATAAAAAAAAATGGCAGCATATCCACGGAGTGAATGATGGGGAGTGGGGCGAAGCATTCGTCCGTCCATTCGTTCTTGCTTCCGTCCGTTCCTGCGTACGTCTGTGTAACCGTCCATGCGTCCATCCA
Source organism: Rhipicephalus microplus (assembly GCF_013339725.1). Taxonomy (NCBI): domain Eukaryota; kingdom Metazoa; phylum Arthropoda; class Arachnida; order Ixodida; family Ixodidae; genus Rhipicephalus; species Rhipicephalus microplus. The sequence continues at coordinate 280,393,971 of NC_051165.1, forward strand.
CCCGTCCGTGCGTGCGTCTGTTCGTGCGTCCGTCCCTGCGTCCGTCCATGCATCCGCGCCTGCGTCCGTTCATGCGTCCATCCATGCATCTGTCTGTGTGTCCGTTCGTCCATCTATTCAGCACTCCAAGTACCACCATCTCGAATATTTTCATCATATATTCTCCATATAGAAGCACTGCCATCCAGCGGACATTCCAAGGACTAAACGGGAGGTGGCACATGCACACTTTCTTACGGCTTGCGCTTCGGGTTTACTCCCACCTTTAACCACCTCGAGTTCATGGTATATACTAGTTCACTGTATTCATGGCTATGCGGCCCAACGCTCGCTAAACCTTTCTAAAAGCAAGGAGGTTACACCCAGCGAGTATAACGTAGCAACCCTTTCTTGTCAGATCGTGCTCAATGTACATGCCAATAGCTGCTAATGGGGATCGCAGCGTGCGCGTTAACTAAAGGCCGAATGCTCCTGCCTCTCATTCCCCCTTAGCAGCCATTAACATGTGCGTTGAGCACTATCTTTTGTTGTTCAACAACGCACAGAAGAAATCTCTCACCGGAACCACCTTGGAGGTCAAAATCGTGAGGACCGCAATTTCGGGTATGTGCCACTGGTGGTTATGTACTACGAGGGACGCACAAGCCACGCCATAAGGAGCTTCGCCCCTAATAAGAACAAGAAATATACACGTAGCATATATCTGCTTCCGTGTATTCTTGCAGCGCTCCCAAACGTTCCGCGCGAAAACGACCATAGCATTTGCCGAGTGTGCTGCCTGGATAAGGCAGCGATGATGGTGTTGGCTGTGCGATGGCGCACAACCAACACCGCTCGTGTTGCCGCTGGCAACACGAGCGATAACCGCTGAATCTGTTTATCGGTCTCATATACCGTCGTGTACGAAGCTTATCGTTTGTAGGATGCAGACCACTAACGAGCCCTGCAACCACGGTGCGCATAGGCGTGCAAGTGGACATGTCACGCGTTTTTCTTTTTTTCCTGTATTTCGCGGAAATCTGCCATCAGCCTGACTACGCCCACTGCAGGGCAAATGCCTCTCCCATGTTCTGTCAATGAACCCGGTCTTGTGCATGTGCATTTGGTTGTCACGTTATACATCTCATTTTCTTTCTCCCTCTCACGCGTTGAACTGCGTTTGAACATGAGAGCGATTTGAACAGTTTTCAAAGCAATGTTGCACTCTATCAAATTTTTCTCAGCTTGGACGCCGATCCAACCGGCGATGTCTGTTTGGGCCCAGACACCATCGAATGTGTCCCAGAAATGTCATCGTTTTATTTTCACGCGCATGTCGTCAAGGCGATCTACATAACTACTACACTGCCGTTCGGGCTGCTGCTCATCATACTCGCTCGAGTGCTCGCTCTGCCAGGAGCGTCTATGGGGCTCAAGTTCTTCATCGTGCCCAAGTGGAGAGAAGTTCTCTCCGTCACGGTACGTACCTGCGTGCTCTGTATTGCCTCGTTAACAACAGAGATGCACATTTTCAGCCTTTGAACGCTTGCACAATTTTAGAAGACAATACTGTGAAACACGCAAAAAGCAAGGAAGGCCGTTCACGACACCTCTCATTTGGTGGTATATCAGTCCGATCAGGTGACGAGGTGCTGCTATTGACACCAATTCGCACGACTGGTCTGTGTGACAAGTTCCAGCCTCCATTCATCGGCCCCTGTGTAGTTTTAGAGCAGACGCCACTTGTCAATTATCGCGTGACGCCACTTGTCGTGCCAACTGACCGCCGTTACCGCAGCACCGAAATTGTACAAAGTTTCCCGGATGGAGTTTTTCACACGACGTTCCTTGTCACATTGACTCCCTGCCCGCAGCGGCCAGACTTGCCGCTTCCACGTGCGGGGAATTAGTGCAGCACCTATTATGCGCTTCATCCTCACCTGAACAGCAGGCAATCATTGTCTGTTTTGGCTTACAGTCATCATCGTCTTTGTACGTGCGCTTCATCTTCGGGTCGGTGGTGCTTGTCTGCTCCCGAGTTCATGGCCAATGAACCTCGTTACAATGGAGCATTGGGGTGGGAGTAACGAGTAAAACTTACCGATATCGCCTACTACGTAACACCAAAGATATTTTTACGGCAAAGCTGGCCTTCTCGGGGCTTTCGTGTCTAGAGACTGCCACAGATTGTAAATCATGTTGAAATTTATCCACAGGAAATGGGTGAATCCCACCATGAATCCCATCACTCCTCCCAGCTCATTCAACTCCACTGCACGCCACCATCTTCGCAGTTTAATGAGTTGCCGCCAGGAGGAGCTGGCTGAATTTTTGTTGAACATCATCATATAGTCAAAACAAATTAAGCTATATAACGCACCTTTCATGCACAACGAAACTTTCGTTTCAAAGATTCGCTATGAGTTCTTTCGGAGGTACATAATCTTCTGACAGCCAAAGCCTTTCGATGTCATAATTAACGCCTCTACGACGCACTGCTACAAAACACACTGAAATTATCCACTCTTTTTGTGTTCACATTTAGGCGAACCGAAAAGAGCTCTAGAATAACCAAAATTGGAGCAGAGCTATTCGAACTACAACAGTTTCGCAGCCTACTGACTGCAGTGGTTAGCAGGTGTTCATGCGTTGTTGTTTTTCTGCTTCTCTTGATCAGTGACGTACGTTATCCCGTTCTTCTAGCTCTGGGGCAGAGCCGCCGAGCAAGTGATCCTGTCGCTAGGCCTGGGATACGGCACCGTCATCTGTTATGCCGGCTACGGCAGGATCCGAAACAAGCTCATAAAGTATGTATTCCCTCGCAGTGTCTTGACGTCACGTAGAGTGTGGAACTGCGAAACAAAGGTTCGTTGTGTTAGTATTAAGGGATGAGAAAGCTGGGAGGCTGCGCAGGAAATCGCACTGGTAGTTAAAGTGATAGATTCACTGCCTGTTCTCTTCCCAGCGCCACCACGTGTAGTCTTTTCAGAGGTAAAAAAGGTATATCCCGACCAGGGACTCGGTGGTGTGGGCACCCCCCTCCCCCCCCGCCTTTAGCAGTGCCACACTTTTAATGGCTTACAAAATTAGCAAGCATTGTTTTTCAGTTGGTCGATTCAGATCAATTCGCTTCGTGAAGGAGCACTCCCGTTGATCCGCCTATTGTCAGTTACATACTAAAAAAAAACTAAGCTCCACCCACAGCTATTGCAGTTCCTTACAAAAAGAATATATACTATACGCCCCCCGCCTTCTTCCTGAAAGGGGGGCGAAAATTCATCGCAGTGCCCCCTCCCTAAGGGGCTGGCTTTGTGCCGCCCCCCTGCCCCCTGCCCCCTCGTGCGCACGCTTATGAATATAGATTTATTTATTTATTTATTTATTTATTTATTTCGACATACTGCCAATCCCATCAGGGATTTTAGCAGGAAGGGCGTGAACATAAAAATTCGAATAGGTACACAATAAAGACATACATCGCCATAAAGTACAGAATGAAACTAACAGAATCGGATCATTTAACAATTTCAGATCAAAGAAGGCATGAAACATTAGTGTAAAGAAAAGTTGTCAGAAGAAAATAAATGCAGCGACTTGGTTGACACATTGGTTGACATATTGGCATATGCATCAAGAAACACAACTAGAAATTACAGCAATAAGAAACTACCCTACAATATGGCGAAGTATTTCAAGGAAGGGCAAATTTATACACACTGAAAAACAGAAACATGTTCAAGAATCAACAGAGCGATTTCTCTTCACCTGGATTCAGTACTAAAAAATGCTTAAAGAAAAAATATGATGACATGATACTTCGCTCGTACAATGTTCACACGAACACACATATTAAAATCAACCAGGTGATTCCGTTTGCATAATACAAAGTTCATTTTCGACAAGGGTTAGAAATTTTGCTAATTCGGTAGTGCTGGAGATACTCGGATCCAGTTTATTCCATTCATTAGTGGCTAACGGAAAGAATGAGTACTTAAAGCAGTTTGTGTTGAAGGAGTATTCGTTAAGTCTCATTGGGTGTTTTTGGCGTGTTGTTCTAGCTTGATCAAACGTAAGATAGGCGGATACATCAATGTTTAAATGACCATGTATTAATTCATGTATGAATTTTGCACGTGCTAACCTTGTTCTATTCATTAGAGTAAGTAATCCAGCTTTTTTCATTAGTTTAGTCGGAGAATCTGTATGTCTGTACTTGTTGTAAATGAACCTCATAGCTTTCCTTTGTATTCCTTCCAGTTTCGTGATTTGCTGTTTTGTGAATGGTGACCAAATAATATTACCGTATTCAAGTAATGATCGCACAAGGGAAGTGTATGCAAGCAGTTTTAGAGAAGGCGGGGCCTGGCGAAGCCGGTATCTGAGTGTAAACAAGCGGCGTAGTGCAGCTGAAGTAACGTAACTTATGTGTGCATCCCATCTTAGATCTTCAGTTATAATAATTCCAAGATATTTATGCTGACTTACTCTAGTTATGGGAATGTCATTAATGGTGTAAAGAAAATTTGACCTAGTTTTTTTTCGACTTACTGATAAAATTGTACACTTGTTTGCATTAAGTGACATCTGCCATTTACGGCACCAGCAGGAAACATCTTGTAAAGCACTATTTAAAGCTACATGGTCCTCCGTTGAGTTTATTTCTCGATATAGCACGCAGTCATCCGCGAATAATTTGATTTTTTCCTTAATATTTGTAGGCAAATCATTAATAAAGAGAAGAAACAAAATTGGCGCCAGCACACAGCCCTGCGGAACTCCAGATGTGCCGGAGGTGGTAGCAGAGGTTTCATCGTTAAATTCCTAAATTCCACATACTGTGTACGATCAGTAAGATAATTTTTGATCCAGTTAAGAACAGTAGAATTTCCTAAGGTGGCCTCAAGTTTTTGAAGTAGTTTCTTGTGTGATACCTTGTCGAATGCTTTGGCAAAATCGGGGAAGATTAGATCAGTTTGTTTTTGGTTGTCAATACTCTGGGATACCTCATGTGTTAATTCCACTAATTGAGTTATGGTTGAAAGACCTCGGCGAAAGCCATGCTGATAGGGAGATAATATACGTTTTTCTTCTAGGAAAACAGTTATTTGTTTAAGAATTATGTGCTCCAAGATTTTACAGATTGTACATGTCAGGGATATAGGTCTAAAGTTAGATATATCATTTCCGCATCCTCCTTTATGCACAGGAACAACTTTGGCCTTTTTCCACTCCACAGGTAAAGAGCACGTTGATAGTGATTTGTTAAACATGACGCACAGATATTTAGCTAGCACCTCTGCATATCTTACAAGAAAGATGTTAGGAATGTTGTCAGGCCCTGCTCCTTTTTTTGTGTCCAAGTTTAACAAGAGATTTATGACACCGGCCTCATTGACAATAATCGATTCCAGGGTACCTTCCGCACTAGTGTCGATGTCTGGAATGTTTCCGTCATCGACAGTGAATACAGACTTGAAATAGTTGTTCATTTTGTCTGCAGTGATCGGGTTATCTTTTTCCGGGGGTGTGTTGCTTTTGTTGTTTTTTGCAGGCTTTAGGTAGCTCCAAAACTTGCTGGGTGAATTTTTTAGAAAGTTTGGCAACGTTTTAGTGAAATAGTTGCTCTTCGCTGTTTGATTTTTGTTTTTAGGTCACTCACAGCAGCAGTCAAATTATTTACTGTTACTGCTCCGGGTTTTCGTTTCATTCTCTTTCGTATTCGCTTTACTTTGCGTTTCGCATGTATTACCTCACGTGTTATCCACGGGTTGTGTTTCTTAATTTTTTTCACTCTAAGAGGTACAAAGGTATTAATACAGTGGTGCATAATTTCTTTTAACTGAGACCATAATATTTCAATGGTCGTGGAACTATCATTCGACAATTATTCGAAGGACGGAAACTTTATAATTAGATAATTTAGTATGCTGGTGTCGTCGGCATATTTAAAATCCGGGTAAGTAATTTTTATGTTCGTTGGTTCTATTTTATCACGAAAGGGGACAGTGCACAAAGTGAGCTTGTGATCAGATATGCCATCCATAACTTCAATCTTTGTTTCATCGACTGGGAAGTGGTTACTCAAGAATATAAGGTCAAGAATATTTGAAGTTTCTCCCTGGACACGTGTTGGTTGGTTGACTACTTGGTGAAGATTAAATCGCAGCATTGTGTCGATAAGGACATCTGAGCATGCGGAATGAAATTTCATGGATTGCCAGTCGATATCAGGAAGGTTAAAATCACCCAACAAGATGAATCTTGCGCTTTGTATGTTTTGTTCAATGTAGTTGTAGAGCGATTGCATGCTATTTTCGCCAGAAGTAGGACTGCGATAGCAGCAGCCCACAATTGTTGTGTGAAGGCCAAATTTTAGTTTCAAAAAGACAGCTTCTACACCTTCAACCTCTGGCAGCACAGTGTATTGTATTTCGCGTTTTATCATTAACGCTACTCCACCGCCTCGTGTCGGTCTGTCCTTCCGTATTATATTGTAATTTGGGGGCGTTATTTCACTATCTAAAATGTCATTATTTAACCAGGTTTCGGTTAAAGCAACAAAGTCTGGCTCAAGGTCGAGAAGTAGGCATTCAAGAGATTCTAATTTGTTTAAGACACTTCGGCAATTCACATTTATAAACCTCAACTGGGGCGGTTTCGAGTGCGAAACGCCGGCCCGTTGCTTGGCAGGTTTTTTTTTTCCAGTTGAGGGATTTTTGCCTCGCCAATCATCACTTTATCGTTTACGGTGTCATCCCAGCGATAAAGAATACGGTCTATACTAATTTTGTCGTAGACAAGATGTACCTTTTGCCCGGATTTCTTATTTGGTTTCGCCGAGTCCCACATTTTTTTCCTTATATTACGCACACGCTGGGAAAAGTCTTCACTAATTGATATGTCGGTATCCTTTAGTTTATGACAGTTTTTCAAAATCTTTGTTTTGTCTCGATCATCAAGGAGTTTGAAAATTATTGGTCTAGTTTTGTTCGCGCTTGGTTTACCGAGCCGATGTATCCTTTCGATTGAAACAGGTTCAATTTTCAGAACACCTTTCGCAACTGTATTGTTTATTACTTGCTCTAGTGATTCCTCGTCTTCTTTTTCATCCTCAGGGATGCCATACACTATCAAGTTACTTCTTCTTGACCGGTTTTCTAATTCATCCAGCTTTAATTCTAGGCCTGATACTACTTTTTCTAAGGCGGAAACTTTTGTGGTGCAGTCCAGTATTTTTTTATCTAAGGCAGCCAGTTTTTCTAATTTGGACTCAATAGTGGTTAGTCGTTCTTCTTTAATTTCTTTAATATCACCAGCAATTTGCGTTAGTTGTTGAGAAATTTGTTTTAAGTCGGGCCCGGGGTTTGTCTCGACGTCACCTGCTAGTAATAACAGGTCCCTCAAATAGCAGGACAAGTTACACAAGGGATCACAAAGCAACCTTGGGCACGGCAGCACAATCAAGAAGAGGCAGTCAGAACGCATGCATTCGCCGTAGCGTTTTCTCACCTGTACGACATACAAGAAGGGATTAGCGCTCTGCATGCTTCGGGTGCCGCCGTGCCCATTAATCACCGTCGCTTGGGGGGCCGTATTTATATCCAGTGTTGTCGACGTTGAGTGAGGCACCGAGGGGGCGCTGAAGATGGCGTCGGTGCAGTACGTCGCTGAACCCAACGGGTCCAACTTGTAGGGCCGGCCATCCATACCAACCGGCGCGTGTTTCACGTGGCGGGCTTTATCACGGCCTGGATTTGCTGTCCACGCTGTCGTCGGTTTGCCCGCTTCTTCATGCCCCGCCGGTATCAGCAGCAGGAAAGTGCCGATCTGTACGACATACAAGAAGGGATTAGCGCTCTGCATGCATGCTTCGGGTGCCGCCGTGCCCAGATCATTATTAGTATGGCAGCGCGCTTGAACGAGCTTATCTGGACGTCCATATATTCCTCTTTAAGCCAGCCAAGTTTAAACAAAAGTCGGATGACAACTTGGCATACACCGAGTGCTCTACAATGAAAGAGTGGTATAGTCTGTTTAGACAAAAAAAAAAAAACACCAATGATAACAAAAAAAAAAACACGCTGAAATCGCCGATCTCCGAGTACCGTCAGCGGTAAAAGGTGTATGTAAATAGCTCGCCGTTAGCAAACAGATGAGCGTACGTTTTACGGCTGAGTCGATTCGCACCGCGCACTTCGGAGCGAGAGGTCGTATAGGCTTGAATTCCAGCGACAGAACTTTTTCTTCTAGTTTTTCCTTTCCAATCTTTCACTATATGTTTTATAACGTCATACATGTGACGGAAATACGTCAGTGGAGTCATGAGGGACCTCGGCATAAAACATTTTCGTGTTGAAAAGAAATAGCCCCGCCGCGGTTGTCTAGTGGCTAAGATACTCGGCTGCTGACCCGCAGGTCGCGGGATCGAATCCCGGCTGCGGCGGCTGCATTTCTGATGGAGGCGGAAATGTCGTAGGTCCGTGTGCTCAGATTTGGGTGCACGTTAAAGACTCCAGGTGGTCGAAATTTCCGGAGCCCTCCACTACGGCGTCTATCACAATCAAATGGTGGTTTTTGGACATTAAACCCCACATATCAATCATGTTCAAAAGAAATAGAGAAAACAGGATTGCGACACGTGAGATAGACGTCGAAAAACCTGTCTACCGTTACTCAACTCTTGGAAATAACGCATGACTTCGTAACTACTATTAACTCACAATTGCAAACCGACTCCATATTTATAGACTTCGCCAAAGCTTTTGATAAGGTGCCTCACAGTAAATTGATTGACAAACTTGTGTCTATTGGTATTAACAGTAACATAATAGCATGGATAAAAATGTATCTATCAAATCGAAGCCAGTATGTAACCGTAAACAACACAGCCTCTGATTCATTGGAAGTTTTTTCTGGAGTACCACAAGGTTCTGTTTTAGGACCCACCTTGTTCCTAATATATGTTAATGATATCTATATGTGCCTTGAGCCTAACGTTATAATGAGATTATTCGCTGACGACTGCGTGATCTACACCACTATCCGCACAACTGATGACCAGCTTAGACTTAATACCACACTAGCTAATATTGCATGTTGGTGTCTTGAGTGGGGAATGGAAATTAAGGTGTCAAAAACAGCTTGCCTTAGCATAACTCGCAGAAAAACAATCCAGCATTTTAGTTACAATTTGGTCGGCACAAACATTGCAAGAAACGACGCTGTTAAATACTTGGGCGTTACCTTTACAAGTAAACTGAAGTGGGATGCACATATAAGCAGCACATACACAAAAGCCTATCGCCAGCTGGGGTTCCTGCGTCGAAAACTTGCATTGGCGCCTCCTAATGTAAAGATGATAGCATATAAATCTCTCATAAGGCCGATTCTCGAGTACGCCAGCATTGTTTGGAACCCCCACCAAAAATATCTTTCCGACAAATTAGAAATGGTCCAACGCAAGGCCCTTCGCTTTATCTATTTCTAAGTATTCGAGGCATGACAGTGTCACTGAGCTGCGCAGGCGGGCATGCTTGCCGACCCTTGCAGCCCGTCGCCGTGTCTCTTCCTTAAAGTTTATTTTTCTTTTGTATCACAACGGTTTAAACATAGATAAAGACAACTATATAAAGCCGCCTAACCATCACTCCCGTCGTACCAACCACAATAAGTGCATTAGACCATTTATGTCACGCTGTGACACTTTTAAATATTCATTCCTTCCGTCAGCAGTGGAAGAGTGGAACAAATTGCCACGTGAATGCGTTAATCATTCCTCTGTAGATTCATTTGTTCGGAATGTAGAAAGCCTGTTTTATGAAGACTAAAAGCAACTTTTTTTTTTATGTTTGTGAGCGCTTCCTCTGTAGATTCATTTGTTCGGAATGTAGAAAGCCTGTTTTATGAAGACTAAAAGCAACTTTTGTTTTTTTTTATGTTTGTGAGCGCTTCCGAACACACTGATCACAGTACCCCCTGCTGATACCTTGATGTTTTGTGACCTGTCCATGATTTTGTACAATTGCTTTCGTCGTACAAGTTTTATTTTCACGATCATCTTGTGATTCTGTTTCTTCCGCTATGTGCGATATTGCCTGGTTTGTACGCGACTGTGTATATTTGCTCGCCCACCCTGTATGAGCCTGAGAAAGGCTTACAGTATTAAATAAATAAATAAATAAAAAAATAAAAATAAGCAGTGAAAAGGGTGCCATTTGTTTTTAGAGCGTGCTTACGTGTGACTCGCACGCCCCGCAGACAAAGCGTCTACTCATCAACTCGCTTTTTTAATCTTTTCTGCAGTGACCTAGAGATTATCATCGTGACGCAGTTCTTTGCAAACGTTGGTTTCGGCCTCGTCATCTTCTCCGTGCTTGGTTTTCTGGCGTCGGATCTACAAATATACGTCGAGGACATCATCACTTCCGGTAGAGTTCATCGATATTTCTGAATATCGATATGACGTTGACAGCGTAGTGTAGTTGTATAGTTGCTCATAACGTTCTGAAAAAAAAAAAAACAGTTGCAAAGCCGACAAGAGAAGCATTATGCGTGCTCAATGTGCCTGATTGATTGATTGATGAATTGATCGATTGACAGTTTAAATGGTCGCTAAATCGGCATAGCTCGTGATCTTACCGCTATCGTTCGGATTTAGACTGCGTGATGAAGGCGAATATCGAAAGGTCTTGAAGTCTGCACGTGACCAGTTGGCTTGGATGATTTTCGAGAAATATGATGGTGTGCAGCTAATTATACGAGGGTCTCGGTACATGCTCCAAACATGCGTCGCATGATGTCCTTAAATAGTGGAGCTGCTCAAACAGCCCCTACACCACCTCCGATGATTTGTTTTACAATTCAAGCAAACGCGTGCATCGAGTTCAGAATGCCGTCACGATCAACAACCCAAATGCGGCAACGGGAGGAGCTGAGAGCGCGTTACTAATCCCGAATTTCTTCTCTTCTACGTGCCTTTCGGTAATCTCCTGTGTTCGTAGGGACGTCAACATTTACGCCTGTTCATATCACGCACAACTACGCGCTCGCCGCTCTTTCTCCTCGCACGGTGATGAGGATCACCCAATCAGGGGGAGAGGTGAGCCGACAAACGGATAATATCGAAGGAAAAAGCTAAATGAGTGAGTTCCTCATTTGGATCATCAGACGCATGTAACTTCGCTGTTACAGAACCATTTTGAAAAATCCTCCCAGCTACGCGTTCGGAGTAGATCCGTGCATAACTGCAACACCATAACTAAATATCGACCTTTGGGCGATTTAAAAGCCATTTACGCCTGAAAAAACTTCGTTGTCGGCCCGCATTAACTGGTTGATCGAAAAGAAGCCATGCTAAAAGGGGAGCCTAGCCTAGCTATGCCAAGGCATAGTGTAGTAGCGAAAGGAGCGCAGTGTAATCTAGCAAGAGGTTTGAAAAGGGGAGTTAGGATGAGGGAAAGGGGGTAGAATAGAAGAGTATCATAGCCTTGTATAGAGGGTGAAGCATAGCTAAGCGTAGCCTTGTATAGTATACTATAGCGAGCGGATACGAAAGGGAAGTGAGCGTGACGAGGAGTGATGCGAGGGTGAGGTTGAAGAAAAAAGAGGAATGAAGATATGAAAGCGCAACGTAGCCCTGTAAAGTATAATGAGGGAATGTGACAGGGAAGTGAGGGAAATAGGGAAAAGGGTAAAAAACCCTACACGAGGCAACGCACAGAGAGGGTAATATGACAGAAATGAGAAGGGTAATGTCACCAGCTGCACGGTTTCCTGTCTTTGCACTGCTATTGTTTTGTAGTGTTTCATTTTGTGCTGTTTTTTAAGTTATGAATAAGTTCCAACTTTCTAGACTATTGACACATTCATATTCTCGTGCAGCGTGCTGCATTAAATCCCTTTCCTTTAACCCCATAGTTATTCTCAAGATTAAATGAAGTTCTACGCTTATTCTTGCTTGTCTCCCTGCCTCGATTTCTTTATTTACTTTGTCAAACGCCCATTAGCGTGGTCAGGTGGACAGGTATGAGCGTTCATACCCCCTTCCTCCCCCCCCCCCACACACACTGAATATTTTTTTTTATTTTGCATGTGTATATATATCTACACGTACCTATGAAAATGCACACACTCAATTATATAATGCATTGTAGAAATCCCCACATCCCCGAAAAAAGTTGTTTTGGTTGCACACTTGCAAAGGCTCCTCGTAAACGTGTCTAGTGCGTGACAGCCAGCATCGTAGAAGTGTTTTTTGTTATATTTTTGGGCATATATACATAAAATATCAGTCAACCATTGTTATAATTGCACTGGCAGCTAGCTGTAGACCCGGAACAGTGTGTGTCGTTTCAGTGTTGACCTTCCCATTGCTTGTCGCAGGCTTCGACCTTGCCTTCGTGGCATATCCGGAAGCCGTGAGTCATTTCAGGAACGCTTCCCTGTGGGTCGTCTGCTTTTACGCGTCGTTGTTCTGCATGGCGCTGAATGCACAGGTACATACACACGACATTTTCGCATGATCAATAGACATCTCGAGGCCGCAGGTTCGATTCCCAGCCGCGGCATCCGGATTGCGGTGGCGGCAAAGTGCAGCGGTGGGTTTGGATTTAGGTGCATGATAAAAAACCCCTGGGGGTCTAAATTACTCCATAGTCGTCTACCACTATGACGTTTGTCAATATCATACCGAAATTTCAGATAATGAAACCTTATGTATTATTATTATTATTATTATTATTATTATTGTTGTTGTTGTTGTTGTTGTTGTTGTTGTTGTTGTTGTTGTTGTTGTTGTTGTTGTTGTTGTTGTTGTTGTTGTTGTTGTTGTTGTTGTTGTTGTTGTTGTGACAACACCGTTCTCCTTCGCTCATACATTGTAATAATGATGATGAAACAACTTTATGAGGTCCAGTGAAAAGGCGGGCACAGTGCCGGCACAGGGCATCTAGTGCACAATGCCTGCTGCCTTGAGTTCGTGTGCTCGGGCGGTATCCTTGGCTCGCTGGACGGCCCATAGTTTTTCTTCTATTGCGGAGCCAGCTCCCAGTGCCGGCGCTGGGAGCTGGCTTCCTTTCAGCGCCCTGCGGTTTGAGAGTGGCTCCTCGTGGTCGAAGTGTGTTTTCTTATCTCTGCTCGAACACTCCCGTAGTGTGTGATTCAGTGTTGCTCTAGCATCACACGCCCTCTACATTCATCTGTCAAATAGAGATCAGGGTAACACAGACGAAAGATCGAGGGTTTTTTGTGTAAATGTGTGTTTACACTTGTCAACACGCAACCGCCTGCTTTGTGCTTAATCTGTGGTGTGGCGGCGGGTATTTGCGTCTGGCTAGCTTGTAGGGCGGTAAAAAGAAATCACTTTGCAGCGTCAGGTGTCGAATGTTTGCCCACGCTTTTCCCGCTTGCGTCTACGGAATACGTCGAGCTGTGTCGTTTGAAGTGGTGCGTGCTGCTTGGCTGTGCCAGCCCTGCAGGTCCAGGAAGCAGAGGGTTATCATTCGAACGATAACCACCACACACGCGTGCAAATAAGGTGAAAACTTTTTCACGGGAATGATCGCTAGATCATTTGCATACACTAAGCGAGTGCTATCCTCTGCAGCCGGTAAAACCGGTGCATATATATTATCAATCTTTCCAACACTTGCAACGAGCTCCTCCTGGTTTGAACGATTCCTGTGAAAACTGTTTCGTAGCAATGACTAGCACTCTATTCTTTACGCCGTGGTTATCATAGCGTTAAAAGATAGCCGGTCCCATAGATAACACTGGGGAATATCGTTATTATACCACTGAAAAAGTGCTCAATGCAGGAGCGGAGTAATGGCATTGGAGAAGGTATCAACCGCTATGCCAAATCGTGACTGGCAGCGTGTAAGATAACCACCAGAGCGGCCACCCCATTGTTGTGCGGTGCATTAATAGAAACAGCGTATGCAACGCTGTATGAGTGCTGCCCCTATTTCGCTTACACAGTGCGCCACCGTTCAAGCCGTGCTCAGCCCCGTGCGGGACGAGTTTTCCCCCGCCGTGAGACCTCGTCGTTGGGTGCTGGCTGCCACCGGCTGTTTGGTGCTCATGTTGTTCGGGTTGCCCATGACACGACAAGTGAGTTGGCAGGGTCAATGGGAGTGTCTGTATACTACCAGCGCAAGAACACATTGACAAGAAAGAAGCCGATGGACTGCGCTGTGTTCTGTCCTGTTTCTTGTCCTTGTGTGATAGTGTCATGAATTTTCAGTAAGGCCAAGCCGCCATCCTTGTGAATGCGTTCCCATTCTGGCAGCCTACGTTGACAGCTAAATAAGAGCACACTGCAACCGCGAACCTCGGCTCCACGTCCGAGTAATTGAAAGCATTTTGGAAGACGCACATGTGGGGTGCGATGTCATCTCACGCATGCGCAGCTCATACCTGCTATTCTGGTATACGCAAATTGTTTGGCGTTTATACCAGAGGTTCCATTCCTGACCACGGTGGTCGCATATCGATGGGGACGAAGTACAATGACAACCGTGCACTTGGAACAACTGTGCACGTGAAAGAAAGAGCCCCAGATGGTCGAAATATTGTCACGTGGTCGTGACGATGCAAGAGACTCCAGCAGAACTTTGAAATGCGTGACCCTTTCGTTGTCCGAAGTTGTTCTCGGGAAACAGTGCGTTAAATTGTTAGTGAGCAATGTGCTTTGTACGTATATACAGATAGCGTGGATTGACTGACGATAAATTGACGAGCAATCAACAGCGTCGGCATATATTGACTCTACAATGTTCGCGTTGCGCACCTAATCTCATCGGAAGGTCCTGAGATTCCTAGATAGTTCCCAGTCAATCGGGCGTGCTTTGCGCAAGGCAGCAGTTACATTGTAATGAGTGGTAACATGGAAACAGAATGAAAGCAGCACGTGTGGCGATATCTTGACCCGGAGTCCGCTACTGTGGTGTGTATTTCTTTGCTCGTTCTCTGCAGGACGGAATCTTCACATTGAAGATGTTCAACGCCTATTTCGGGGACCTGTTGCTGCCGATGCTGGCGTTATTTGAAACCTGCTTCGTCGTGCACGGATACGGTGAGAATAAGAAGGCAACCGTTCACGATGGGTGCAAAAAGAGTGCGTTATTTTGTGCTTGATTTGTTGAGAACCAGTAAATCAGCCATGGGACGTGCAGCAAATCGAATCTCTATGGTGGGTAAAAAGTTTAGATAGAAGCTTTACCTGGCAGGTTTTTTTTTTTTTTTTTTGCCGTGCACTGAAGCTACACACTGCTCTCAATCATGATGCACTAATCTCTTATCAGAATTCTGTGACAGTGTTTGGCGCATTATGTAGCTTTTTTTTTTTTACCTCGTGCACAGCAGAATGACGCCTCAAGCACTGAGCCACCATGGAAGAGCCTTGACACGAAAAGTTCATGCATCCCCACGCCGTTACTATTGCTCATTTTTCTGTGGCCATCTGACTTCGCTGTTCTGTGGAAAACATACACAATAACCCAAAAATGTGTTGGAAAGGTCATACGACCTAAAGGTCACCTGCTATTATGGCTTAGCTGCTACGGCATTGCGTTGCTATGCAGGAAGGCGCGGGTTCGAATTGCGGCCATGGCAGACACATTTTGAAAGGAGCGAAATTCACCCGTTTACTTCGATAAACAGTGCGTACCATAATATAGCTCCAGGTGGTCAAAGCTATTGCGAAGTTCCCGAGTGTATTATAATCATACCGTGGTTTTGACAAGTACTTCCCTAGAAGTTGATACCCAGTCTAGATGGAAAAAAAAAAAAAAAACTCGCGGGGTGCCTTATGTGCGTTGCTTTAGACGACTCGAAAGTGCAAGCCACCTTCTCAGTCGAAGTACTTGTCCTCCTTTACGCGCCCTTTCTGCACTTTATTAGATTTTTGTACGGCCTCCAAAATTGAAGGCATTGCAAGCATTGCACACCTCACCTGATCTTCAACTGCCTCCGTGATCGACACACCTTTGCCCAAGCGACGATGTTATTTGATGACGTCATTGGTACATAATGATGAAGCTAGAGATTTGGTTATCTGGGACGTCATGTTGGTGTCATCTTGTGCTGATTACCCTTTTTTTCTAACGCGATAGCGTAAAAAAAGAAGCTTGTTTCACAAAAATTCCGGTGTTGTGGTTGTGAGAGAAAATCATCATCTTGTGCGTGACTGAAAAATTGAGAAAGATGCAATGTAAGATCCTGGGGTAAAGCGGGGACCGAACGAGAGTTGTTTGGGTTTAAGCGGGAATCGAACTCGGGTCGTTTGCATGGCAAGTGGATGTTCTACCACGCGGCCACGCCTCTGCTCGTGCAAACAGCGAAAAGAACTTCCTCTGCATAGAAATGCAGCAAAAATAGCTTTCGTGCTTCACAAACACACGCGTCCTGTATGCATGCTTCGCAATGCAACATTAAATGTTGCAGTAATAATGCGTGGTACAGGCGTCCATTGCCAATGGCCGTCCAAATATGTGATTATCATAATGGCTCCGTGTTCGAAAGCCGGCGAAAAGGTTTCATGCATCAAGTGTTTAAAATACGCACTAGAAACGGATTGTCGCTGTCGCGTTCTCCTGAAGGCGAAGCTCTATAGGGTCCCCAAATGTATATATATATTTTTTCATCACTCGGATCGATGCCGGCACCAACGGTCAGTTTTCGCGCGCTTGATGACCAAGGCATCTAAGGCATTAATTAGAACAACAGAAAGGTTAGTCAACGAGCCGTACCAGTTGACCGGATTTAGCTTGCGAGCAACACTGCGTGTTAGCGTGTCAATCTGTTTCTCATGCTCTGAGGGCATCGTTCTGATTTGCACTGATACAGTCATTCTTTTTTTTTTTTCAGGTTTGAAACGTTTCTCTCACGATATTACCTTTATGCTCAAAAAATGGCGATCGTTTACGCTAATGTTTTTGTGGAAATACCTTTGCCCTGCCATCATGCTGGTGAGCTCATAACGTTTTTCCGCTATCACTTTTGTTATGGGGGTGCCATCTTAGATGCCCGCATGAAACATGTGCACATGGTTTACTTAACAAAACACAGTAATATAACTAGTTGAGCTTTTTGTGTGTGTGTGTGTGAAGCAAACTTGCACTTAAGGCGTAATGATTGGTGCGTATGCGTGCAGTTTGTTTGCTCTAAGGTCTGTGTTGTGTGTGAATGGAAGCAGTGTGTTTGCTCTAAGGTCTGTGTTGTGTGTGATTGGAAGCAGTGTTTGGGGGAATCTGTTATCGTGTATCCAATGGTCATAGCTGCTTGTGACAACGCATATCATTCAGGCTTACCCACGTATTCACAAACGCTCCTAGACTCGACTTCCACCCTTCGCTTGACAGAGTTGAGCGCTGCGTCTCCGCTCGGCTGACAATGACGCTGCGCTTCTCAAGAATCGCAGCAGATTATCGCTGATATGCAGCGACTTGCCGTGCCTAGAGAAGGCGCTCCCATCGGCTTTCTCAAGTGAAGGTGAAGCGTTCAGTGAAGGGACGTTCTACAATACAGGGCTTAACCCCTGTGGGCCCAAGCAAGCTGCAACAGGTTCTGCCATTCCGAAATGTTGGACAAGTTTACGAAAAAAAGGGTACAAAAAAGAGTTTCTTCCTTGCTACCAGCCTTTACAAATCAACTTCATATAGAGATGGGGTGTAGTCGATATTTCACCTCACCTAAGTTTGGCTATAACGGGGGTATTACCGATTCCTCATCACCAACGGTCAGTTGATTGCGTACACTGGGACCCAGTGAATAATTACCCTTACACATCTGTATTTACATTTTTTTCGTCTGCAGTGTTTATTATGATTTTGTGGTACTGTTAAAAGTAAGCTTACTAACATTTTTTTTTCGGTTTTTAAAAACATGGCTAAGCGAAAAGAGTTATTACAAACATTTTGGCTAAATCCTATGGCACATGAGTCACCGATGAGGGGAAAATCCCTTGCACATGTGCTAACTATATATGGTTGCCAAATGATGAGCGACTCATTGCCATCTATATGAAAGGGGCCTTGCAACACATTTTGAGCATCGTCAGAAAACGCTGCTGATCGGTAATAAAGGCTCCCGAAAACACGCGAAGCAAATATTAGAGCGCAGCACGCGGCCTGCAATTCACAATAAATTATCAAATAACAGCTGAAAATTACTTTCTCTTCTCTCGACAAATGACGGACGAAGCTAAAAAAATTACTCGTGGAAGGCCATCTATCATCCATTGGCTGATTTGTATATGGTGCCCTCGGTCGTTACAGGGGTCGTCGCGGGAGGCCGCGACTTGTCCACGTGCGCGCGCGCTATCACAATGAAATTGGCACTTATTCGAAGAAAAAAAGTGAAAAAGAGTGCTCAAGGTTATGAGGCGCGCGTGACATTTTTTCTGTGTACGTGCCATCCCCCCCCCCCCCCCTGCTTAGCTTCCAGCGCTTTCGTCGGGATGAAAGAAGGGAGAATGCGATTGTAGCGTGCGGCAAATCTTTGCAACTCTGCTCTTACGGGGCGGATTCTTTTAAAAATTTCTGCATTGAATTTGTGAGGCAATAAGCTCTTTTAGTGAATCCATTCCGTGGTTACTTGAAAAAGTGCTTCAGGGCCACTTTAAACAGTTTCCTAAAGTAAAGCCTTTATACTAGTCCTTCTTTTTTTTCATAGCATTTCTATACGAGTTTTCTATACGAGTTTTGTTATTGTATATTGAATGATTATCTCATGCTGCTGTTGCTATAATACCAAATGGCGTGAAAGCCTTCGTCAAGCTTTAAAGGTTTTTTTTTTTCTCTCACCAAGCACCATCACTGTTTGTGACTTTTGTATACCCTGCGATGTCAAACTAAACCGAATTCAATTGAAGTAGGCTGCAGGGTATGCATTGAAGAACCCCAAAGCAACCCATGAAAATAGAAAGAACGAACCAATTATTCTCTCCTCAGACTTCTCGTGTTTTTTGGCCCAATTAATGACGCCAGCAGCCTGTCCACGCGACGTCATGAGGAAATAAGGTCACGATTGGTCCGTACAGGAGAGATATCAGTTGTGAATTGTTGCCCCGCCGTGGTGGTTTAGTGGCTAAGGCACTCGGCTGCTAACCCGCAGGTCGCGGGATTCAATCCTGGCTGCGGCAACTGCATTTTCGATGGAGGCGGAAATGTTGTAGGCCCGTGTGCTCAGATTTGGGTGCACGTTACAGAACCCCAGGTAATTGAAATTTCCGGAGCCCTCCACTACGGCGTCTCTCATAATCATAAGGTAGTTTTGGGACGTTAAAGGCCAGATATTATTATTAGTTGCGAATTGTCTCCAACCCTGCTTGGCCTTGCAGCCGCGCGCCCTTTATGCTTTGATTTGCATGACCGTCGTGAGAGATCGACGAATGTAAGTTCGTTTGGCACCGTTTTGACTGTGCGAGCGAAGGTCACAATGTGCAGCCCATAAGAGCGAAATTCTGATAGGCTGGACACTTAGGGCTGACATTGTTCACTTGTCTTATGAATAAGCGGTAACAAAAAGATAGTGCCTGTAGGAAAGGTAGCGAAAGCTAGAAAAAAATTTCTGTCATGTTTGAGCCCGGAGTGTTTTAGTAGTGCTGCAAAACAAACAAAAATGGAAAGACATAGATCAAGGCGCAAAAACTAAATTTATAGAACTATATTATTACGCAGCGGCATGTAACAATGTAAGAGTAACGTTCTGAAATATCCGCAATATTCGAAATAGCTGAAGACAATGTTTTCAGTCCATATAAAGCAGTGACAATAGCTCATGTCCCCTCCCCACATAAATTATCGTGTATGAAAACCCCATAACTACGCTTGCGTAATGTGAGATTGAGTAAATGTTAGTTTTGACAGCTCATGCTTGTTTACTGAGCTTACTTGCTACGACAACGACAGCATTTGCGTTTTACGTATGGTTTCGATGCGCTTCTTATTTCAGGGTATTTGCATCACAAACATCGTGTTCTTCGAGAGACTGCACGTAGCAGGATACGACCTACCTCAATGGATGACCTACGTAGGCATAACGCTCTTATTTATGGGCCTGGCGATAGTTGTTGCCTTCTGCGTGTACCACCTTTATATTTGTGATTGGGTGAGTCATTTTGAAAGTGGGCGGGCCTTACAAAGCAAATATCATTTTCCGAACAGTATACACGTACAACGTCTGTATTACACGTATAAAGTGCGTAAAATTTATTACGGGCGAAGCCCCTTAAGACCGCACAGTGTCCGTAAAGAGTAGATATAGCGCAGATGCATGGGAACAAACCAAAACATCTGTTAACAACAAAACGTCATCAAAAGGTTGTTAACGTGAACCAACGATATAAAAGGCCACTACACCGTAAGGACACCGATATTCAACCATCCACTAATGAAAGCATATCAGAGCTAGAATAAAAGGTTAGCAAGATAATAAAAGGCTGTTAACCGAAACAACATAGAAATCCATGAATCATGATGTCATGCACATGACTTCGCCGCATGATCAGAATTAATTTCGTAGATGTGCGCGTATTTTAGTGGCCCGATCCTAGTGGCACTCTCTTTCTTTGACAAGCATATCTGGTCAAAAACTTACTTTCGGTTTTCAAGATTACGGGAAAGTTCTTCTAAACAATAGAAGGCTTAGCAGTAATTCAAGTGAAGAATTGTAATTTAAGACAATTAAGGACAGATTAAGTGTCAGTATAACTCATGAAACCTAACTGGTTGAGTTCAGTGAAAGGTTGTGAACAGCTGCAATTGTAGCGGCACCAGATGGAGCGTATCTTAACAACGCGCTTCTCTCTACGTGGCCTGATATATACAGCACACGAAACACTATATTATCCCAAGGGCACGTGAACGCCGACGTGTGAATACCACAGCTAGACACCAAGGTCTAGGATTAAGGTCAATAGCCAGATTTTTTTTAATGCAGCAAGCTAACCCTCTTGCGTGCAGCTTTCATGATGATTAAATGTTGTTGATGGTGATGACGTTAAAGCCACCATATATATCCGGACGAATTTTATTTTGTCGTGGCATCATGTCACAAGCTTGTGGCTGTCTGTTTTCCATATCACACAAATATAGCCTACTTGCAAGTGCAATTCATTCATTCGTCCGTTCACTTGGAGCTGTGGTAAAAAAGTTACACGGTCCCATTTGCATTCTCCTAAGACGTCTGGAAGGCTATAACGCCAACTTTGGCTTGTTTCTTCTTGATCGATTATGTTGATCCCGCCCGGAAGCTATTCACACCCGACGTGGTTTTGAAATGCTTCGGGGACTGGAGAACTGAAGGAATTTGAAGTTTCCAGAACCTCGTGGGGTTTCGCAGTCACTCCATGACTGACCATCCTTTCACCAATGGACGATATCGTGTGATGAGGCATATATTACGCGCACTATGTGTTTTATGATGATGTCATAACTTTTAGCGACCTGTGAAGTAATGACGCCATAAAGGGACTTTGTCACGAGGATATGTGATACCCTCATGACATGTCGTTGTGTCTTGTGAAGTCACGATGACGACATGATGTTGTTGCAAAGCTTGGTTACATCATCGCACGATGATTTCCGCATCACTCGCGTTGACGTCACCGACGGTCACTTTTGACGTTTGATGAGGCGTCTTTCGCCTTAATACAGAGCACGCGACTATGGCCACTTCCGGTGCAGGACTACGACGAGGCGCTGGCGGTCAACGAGGATTGGGGTCCTCGGGATCCCGACGAACGGTTGCGCTACCACGCGTTCCTCAAGAGTCAAGACGCTGAGGCTGCGGTCGACGCGCCAAGCGAGGACACCACGACGGACGCTCGCAGCCAGGGACGTTCATCCGGCGAAGAAGGAGAAAGCGACATCGATGACATGGTTGCCGTCGCTGTCGAAGAGATCGTGAGTGTTGCATGCTGAAGGGCGATGTTGAAACGAACCACTGGCTTAATGCGAGTGTCAAACCATGAAAATGCAGACAAAGTCAGAGATAATCTGGGCTTTCTGGAATTCAGTCAAAAAAAAAGGACATTTTACTGTTTTTTTGATGAGTCCTGACTTGCCACACATATGCTCCCTTTAGGAATGCGTATTAACTCTCTTTTGGGTACCATTATAATCGTTTGAAAAGTATAATAAGAGCTATGTGTGGGATGAGTCAGGACTCAAGATGACTATCGCGCGTAACATTAATTTTCCCTCGTTCAGGCCAGCGCAATGAGACGCGCTGGTCTGAACGCGCTTTCACACCATCATTTTCCCTATGTTTCGTCGAGTCGCAGCTATATTATTATTCGCTTTGACGATGATGATTGATGGCTGCCTATTTCGGGAGTACTTTTACAACGAAAGCTGTTATGAGATCAGAACACCGCTCACGCGAGGTGGTGTAGTTGTCCGCCGCTGCCGCCGCTGGCGCTGGTGTACGTTACCACTCTCGCACGAAGCAAGAGGAAAAAAAAAGAACTACGGACACAGTGGGATTCGGACTCGAGTCTCCTGCGTGCCAGCCCAGTATTCAACCACTGAGCCAGGCCGGTGCTTAGAACTCGCTTGCAAGTTCGCCTTAGGAAGGCTTGATGTTGGGAAAGGAATCGCGTTAATATGAGTAATAAAACGTTTTAGAACAACAAAAGAACAACCAGGCGTCGCGCATGTGAATAGCGTAACGAGTAGGTCGTTCAATGCTCCAGCCCATTGCAAAAGCTTCTTGATCACCCATTAACTGTGGCTCATACCCACGTCAGGCCTGATTCTTCATCGTCGTCAGCTACTGCGTCGAAAAGTGGCACAAAATTCTTTACAAGTGTGCAACGAATACCACGATTCTCCGAAAAATGGAAAGGGATTGCATAGTGAATACCGGCCTGCTACACAGAAATTATGATTATTTATGGCGTTGTGGGTACCGAGCAAGCGTGTTCGTAGCAGTTACCCAAAGAATGTTAAGAAAAAGCTCTGAAAGACCGCTCTTCGAGCTTGCGCTGTGACTGCTGCACGTTCCGCGCAGGTCTGGCGTTTTTTTTTTCCTTTTTTTTTATTTTTACCCTTTCGTGGAAAGAAAAAAGCCGCAACTGGGTGACCTTTTTTTTTCCTGTTCTCCGCAGCCATGTTTTTATTTACACATGTCTGAAATAAAGATTCAATTTAAATCAAAACTTACGGGTCTCTTAAGCAATTCCTTAAGACGATTGGATGGTGAGAGCGATCCTATTTTTCTACGCAGCTCATGTATTGACCGTCTCTCTCTCTGAAAGCTTTCTGTGCATAGCGCGGTTTTACGCTGCCTCCGCGATCGGAGACATTGCAAGTTTTAACGCACTTCACCTGGTGTTGCACTGCCTCGATCCCTGGTCGGCCAACCATAGACCAAGCGATGACGCCATGCGATGACGCCATATGCTGACGTAACCAAGTGATGACTTATTGCACCGCTAGCATTTACGCCAACGGTCGAGTCTCGTGTTTGATAAGGCATTCAAGGCTTTCGCCTGAAAATCTCGCAGCCGCCAGAGGCCACTGCGGTCATGTCGGACTCTATTGGAGCTCAGTCGGAGGACGTCGCGCAGTGCTCGGACAGCGACCACAACGCAGGACTGGCGCGCACGCTGGTCATCTCCGAGTCGGGTGTCTCTGTCGTCACCACTCCGCTGTCTGACGGCAAAAAGGGGCCACACAAAGCCGCCAGCGTCTCCTAGGCAGCTCCTTCTTTTTTATAGTCACTCTGTATGATCACACACGTTGCTCTGATTTCCGCTTTACGTAAAGGCATCCGATGATACTCACAAATTCTCTTCTCGCTGTCTTTTTGTCCCCGACTATAATCGACTGTCCCGTTTCCTAGCCCTTACGTACCTTAGGTGGACTAAGTGTCACTGGTTATAGACTTTCGAAAGCAGATCCGCGCACAGGAGGAAAGACAAAAACAACGTACAAATATACAATGTATGCTAATGACGAATATAATGTGATTACATTGCCTGCATTATTTTTATTATGGAAATATTCACCTTACTGTGGAACACCTGCCCCTTTCAATTGCATTTATTTGTGGCATGCTTGCTCATGTATTTCGTAAGATTGATTGATTGATTGATTGATATGTGGGGTTTAACGCCCCAAAACCACTATATGATTATGAGAGACGCCGTAGTGGAGGGCTCCGGAAATTTTGACCACCTGGGGTTCTTTAACCTGCACCCAAATCTGAGCACACGGGCCTACAACATTTCCGCCTCCATCGGAAATGCAGCCGCCGCAGCCGGGATTTGAACCCGCGACCTGCGGGTCAGCAGCCGAGTACCTTAGCCACTAGACCACCACGGCGGGGCATGTGTTTCGTAAGGAAGGTATAAAACATCTTAATATTGTTTTCACGCTGCATCTCCTCTTTGCACACACGTGGTAAATTCTGTTTTACGGAACAGTTAAATTAGTAGAAATAATTGTATGAGATGATGGCAAAGTGTCGACGTTTAACGAGGCTGGCCCTTACAAAAGCTAATTTAAATTCTCTATAGTTTGTCTAAGGATAAATTTAGACAGTCTATAGACTGTCTAAGCTTATGTTTGTAAAGGGGGGGGGGGGGTAGCATTTGCCATGCGCACAGCACTTCGATAAAATATGGGAGGAAAAAAGGAGTGAGAGGGTGTGCGCGTTAAGCGAGGAGTCGTTTAGTCGCGAACAGTAACATATAGTCTGATCATTTGTGTACATGGGGAATGAAGCATTCAAACGAAATGGGCCGACACAGCACGTGACTGTCGAGACAGAGAAACGTGGTAGGTTTTAGTTGCATTTTTGCAGTCAAAAATATACAGCTCAACAAGGGCGCATCGAGTAAGAATTGCCTTGGAATAAACACCAGCCATTACCCAGGGTCACGAATGTCACATGCAGAATTGGACCAATACTGTAAGAAAAATAAAACTTGAGGAATGATCTCGCCAAGGACTCTCCTGCTAACGTTGATGGTGGGACATAATGTTCTCTTCTGTTTTTTTTTGTTTTTTTCTGCATGGCGTAATGAACTGTGGACAAAGTCATGGCCCGCTTACGCTGCTCTCTGCATCGTAGTCTACAAGTCTTTAACGCCCTCGTGGTCGGTATAATGGCCCTCGTGGTCGGCATCGTAGTCTACAAGTCTTTAACGCCCTCGTGGTCAGTGGGCACGGCGAAATCCGTGGAAACATGGCTAAACGTTTCCTCTACCTTGTGCAGGGCTTGCTGCTCTGCGTCCCCAACGTATCTCCTGGATCTACAACGGTCACCACTGGGTACTCGCCGCATTCGCACCACTTTCCTTTCTGCAAGTCACAGCCGCCCCACGTGGAACCATGTGACGTCATCCCGAAGCTGCTGTCGCCTGGCAGTGCTTGGTCTGTGACGTCATCCGATCATCGACTACTTAAAGACACCTGGAACCCCCCCTCCCTTAGTGGGCACGGCGAAATCCGTGGAAACATGGCTAAACGTTTCCTCTACCTTGTGCAGGTTAGTAGGGCGTACAGCTCATTTCGAAGCGATTGCCGCTGTTTGGTTGTTATGCCGTGCCCACGGCAGTGTCGTAAAATTGCATACGATTGTTTTTGTGCACTTCGGTTACTACTTTGTGGTGATGTCGAACAAAACCCCGGACCTACCAACCAAGACATGCTGGCTAAACTTTTAGAGGGTCAAAAAGCTCTCCGTAGTGAGGTAGCAGACCTTACAACTAAAACGGAAAACATGTTAGCAGAGCTTACACGGCGTCTTTCAGAAATCGAGACCCATGTGGCTGAAATGAAAACTAAAAATTCAAAATTAGATGACCTGGACAACCTTCTTAAGGTCTACACAAACTCAATGAATTTCCAGGCTCGAAAGCTAACGGATCTTGAAGATCGAGGCAGACGTTCAAACTTAATTGTTTTTGGTATCCCAGAACAGCCGGAAGAAACTGAATCTGATCTTAAAAAGAAAGTCGTCTCTGAAACATTTCACAGCAAGCTCGGCGTTAAATGCACTTCTGTTGCCCGGATTCATAGGCTTGGAAGATCAGGCTCGAATAGGCCGATTATCTTGTATCTTCAAGACTTCACCGAAAAGCTAGCTGTGCTGAAAAAGGCGAGCAACCTAAAGGGAACTAACATCTTTGTTCAGAACGACTACTCAAAGCAGACGTTGGCAAAACGTAAATTACTGTGGGAAAGTGCAAAAGCCGACAAAGAACAAGGCAAGAAGGCATTTTTGGTGCATGATAAGTTGCGTGTAGGTGATGATCTGTTTATTTGGAATGACGTAACAAACAAACGTCAGTTAATTGGAAGCCGTCGGTGTGCCACGGCATCGCCTCAGTCTATCGGCAGTGCACCCGATAACGACAGTACGGGTAGCAAGTGTTGACCAGCCGCGCAGAAGCAAGTTAGACTGATTAATATGAATGCTCGAAGCATTGGAAATAAAACCGAACAACTTGAGGCTGTACTTTTAGCATACAACCCTCATGTTGTTGTAATAACGGAAACGTGGCTCCACAGCGAAATATGTGACCAAGACTTAGTGCCTCCAGCTTATGAAATGTACCGCAGAGATAGGGCCTCAAGAGGTGGTGGAGTTGCAGTACTTGTTAAAACAGGAATCACTGTCACCCGTTTACCGGACGTTGAAAGTACAGAAAGCATATGCCTGAGGCTTTCACTCTTCAATAAGTCTTTTGTATTGTATGCAGTGTACAGGCCGCCGAATTCGTCGCCAGATTATTTGTTTAACTTGAAAACCCATATGGAAAATTACAGTAATCAAAAGCTAATTATCATCGGCGACTTCAATCTGCCTAATATTGACTGGAACCAAATGCAGTCGACATCAGATTTGATTAATGTAAATATACTGTTCGATATAATGCTTTCCCACAATCTCGCCCAAATTGTTCAGCAACCAACACGTGTTGGTAATGCTTCGTCCACGTTACTAGATCTTGTGTTCATGCATCGCACTATTCTTGATTGCTGTGTTTGTGTTGAACCCGGCTTATCTGATCACGACATGGTCACAGTTTCTTTTCCCTTGCATTGTAATCGCTCCAATAGCCCACCTAACTCTAAACAGGTCAAACATTTTTCCCGTGCTAACGATACGAGCATCCAAGATTATCTTGAATGTGAATTGGTGCATTTTGATCGGGACGATGCTTCTGTTCTCTGGGATAAGTTTAAGAAACTATGCTTCCACTGCATTGAACGGTTTGTACCAAACAAAACGAAAAAACCCCCAAAGTTCACACCATGGATCACAAGGCCAATAATACAAATGAAGCGTAAAGCCAAGCGTTATCGGAAAAAAGGTGCTCCCGCTAACATTCTCAGGGAAATTCGTAACTCCCTCTCCGAAGCTATTAAAAGTGCCAAGAATTTTTATTTTACTGTCAAGTTGCAAAACTTCATCAAAGAGGACCCTAAAAAATTCTGGTATTTTATTAGGGACCGTAAAAGCTCTGTAAATCGAATCAAGTTTAACGGCACTATAATTGACAATCCCCAAACTATCGCGAAAAATTTCAACGACTATTTTCATAGTGTTTTTTCAACTTCTACCCTGCCTGTCTCAATTAGCATTGACGCTTCTGATTCAGATCCTAACCTCATTTCTTTCGATGGTGTCCTTAATTTACTGCTGCGATTAAAAGTTAAATCAACCCCTGGACCAGACAACATACCCAATGCATTTCTCCGGCGATATGCCGAAATATTGGCCAAGTACATTGTTGTGATCTTCCGAGCCTCAATAAGTTCAGCAACTTTACCCGTCGATTGGAAATTGGCACGTGTTCTGCCCTTTGTGAAAAAGGGGGACCCAGAGTGCATACCAAACTACCGTCCCATTTCTATGACTTCCGCATGTTGCAAAATGCTAGAACATATAATTGCCACTCGTATAAACAGCTTCTTAGATGATAACCACATTTTATCTCCCTTTCAGCATGGATTTAGAAAACGGTTTTCCACAGTCACCCAGTTGGTCTCAGTTATTCATCACATTGCTTCTATTTTAGACAAAGCTGGTCAGGTCGATGTACTGTTTTTAGATTTCAGTAAAGCATTCGACCGTGTTCCCCATAACAAGCTCATCGAGAAATTGCAGACTATAGGGCTTCCAAACTACCTAGTATCCTGGGTGTCTGCTTACCTGAACGGCCGGAAACAGTATGTCGACGTCTGTGGACAGACATCACCTCATCTCCCAGTAGATTCCGGCGTACCGCAGGGTAGTGTTCTAGGTCCGCTGCTATTTATAATTTATTGCAATGATATTGTTAATGCTATTACTGATCCGGTTAAAATAAGACTTTTTGCAGACGACTGCATTATTTTCACAGATGTACAATCGCCAGATGACCAGGTTGCTCTCGACACTGCCCTTAACAATATTCTTTCGTGGTGTAACAAATGGGGCATGGTGCTCAATTTCGATAAATCTGTTTGCCTTCGAATTACTAACAAGAAAAATCCGCTTCAGTTTTCCTATTCCTCCAAAAGCCAACCCTTAAAAGAAGTCAGTCAATACAAATACCTAGGCATAACGATAACGAATAAGTTGTCCTGGAATGCACACATTGCCGATGTTTCGTCATCGGCTTTCCGTAAACTGTGTCTTTTAAGGCACAAACTCAGAGACGCCCCGTCGCAAGTGAAACTATTAGCTTATAACACTTTAATACGTCCAAAGCTTGAATACGCTTGTATTGTATGGGATCCGCATACTAAGTCTAACATATATTCCCTCGAAAAGATTCAAAGACGAGCAGTGCGTTTTATTTACTCAATGTATGGTCGTGGTACATCAGTTACGGAACTAATGCGAGATAACGAAATCCAGACGCTACAATCGCGGCGCCAGCTTCTCCGTCTAAAATTCTTGGACTCACTAATTAACAATAAACTTGGGCTAGACCCATCACATTACGTTACCCCAGTTTCGACCAGGCAAACTCGTCATTCGCATGTCCGATCCTTAACTCCGCATTTTGCGCGGACAGATTTATTTAAGTTTTCCTTTTTTCCGAGAACTGTAACAGAATGGAATAACTTGCCTTCTGATTTCCTCCAAACCTTCGATCTTGATGAACCCAATGTTTAATTCTGTGAATCTTGACCCCCCCCCCCTCCCAATACTGCTTGATTTATTTTATGTTTCTCTTCTACTCGCTCTTCTCTTACACAGATGTATTTTAGTCAAGCTGTGTTACTCATATACTGATCGCGTGCTTTCTTTGTTATGATGTTTTTCTTCTACTCGCTCTCCTCTTACACAGATGTATTTTAGTGAAGCTGTGTCACTCATGTACTGATATTGTGTTTGTGTTTGTGCCCCTCCTGCTTGGGCCTTTTTGGCCTGCAGTAATTCACAAATAATTCACAAATAAAATAAATAATGTCGCACTCGACTCTTCGACTAGCTGAAGTAATGGCCACGAAAGATGTGACCCAAAGGACAGCGCAAACGAGGAAAAAGACGACATTCTAAAGAATTAAAAGGGAAAAAAAAAGGCGATTCTTTTACCGCGTGCGAAAAAGAAAGAATAAAATAGTGCGTCTTATACTTCGCGAGCCGCGCCTGTCACAGTCGGGTGCATCGCCGGGCGGGTCGTATTTGGGCCAGCAGTCTGCGCGAGCCAATTCTCAGGCCCGTTGTGCGCTCCGAGTGGCCGGCTTCAGTCTCTCGCCTAGCGCCGAGCGCGCCATCTTGTGTCCGGCGCCCTTTGAATATTCTGGAAGACGACGCCTCTCACACTCCGACCGCCACGCACTATCCCTTTATCCTGCATGACCGCTCTGTGAACGCGCACTCGCAGACGGCTGCCGCACGTGACAGAATGAGATCAATGCCGACGCCCTCCGGACAAGAACTGGCTGCACCGTCCGGTGTGTGTATGTAATACGCAAAGTGAATGTTTACTACTACAAAGCAACCTCTCCCACTCTGCAAGGCGTAATCACCGTTGTGGTCTCGGCGACGTTTACTCGGACCGAGTCTCCTGACCCAACCCTTGGAACGAAGAAAGCGCTCGATGATTATGAGCACACATATGGCGAAGAAGATCGGCAAATGCTGTGAATAGTGTGCTTACGCTATATATACACACGCCTATACGGTTGCGTCGAAATATTGCATGGCACGGCGTCGATTCAGTCGTAACTGTGGGCGATGGCGCTGTTTCGGTCGACGAGTGTTCGGTGTCTAGACGTTCACAGTACCACGGGACTATAAATTGTAATCTGGCGAGTGAGAAAAGATAGCTTGGGGTCACGTTTTGAAAGCACAGCAGATTTTTAAGTACGCAGCAATTTAAAGGGCCGGACCGTAGTCGTATGCTGTCGTTCATACTTGCGTAGTATGACCGACAGCATACGTCATACAACCAGCTGTGTAGCATATTAAGCGCGCACTCGCTTCAAGAAGTATTGTATGTTGTCGTCGCTTGGCGTAAAGCAGGAAATACTACGCCTACAAATAGAAAAAAAAGCAAATGCGAAATAGAAAGACGGAGGAAGATCGGAATAAAAACAGAAAGGACAAGAAAGAGAAAGAAATATAGAGGAGTAAAGGGGAAAGAAACGTGAAAAGAAAGATAAAAGGAAAAAACTAGAAAACCGGAGACAAACAAAGAAGGCTGCCCAGCACCGTACTTCCTCCAGCCTCGGGACCACTATTGAGAGGCTGCCGCAATTTTTATTTTCTGCAGTTTGAAGCCTAAAGAATAACTCGTGAGGAAACGTTTTGAATGCTTCTCAAGGAGTGTGATCATTCAAGGTGCCTGTTAACGTTGACAGGCATGCAGCTTCACAACGCATCTACTGGCATCGTTATATAGCGCTCGAACACGTTATTTATTTATTTATTTTATTTAATACATACTGCGGACCACACTTCGGTCCAAGCAGGAGGGCATGGTGTAATGCAAAGAGAAATACACTACACGCAAAACAAAACAAAAAAAAACAGTGCACAGTTACTCAGTATCGCAAGTACTACATACGATTGTCTGGTTCCAGTCTGAAATGGTGCGTGGAAAAAATGAAAATTTGAACGTGTCCGTTCTCGCGAAGTACGGAGTTAGTGCATTTGGTTGGCGATGTCTTGTCGGTCTTGTGTTTAATGGAGAAAGAAAAGGGGTTGAATCAAGAAAAAGTTTGCGATTATATAAAAGAGACAGAAAATCAAGGCGGGACTTCTTTCTACGATCCTGAAGGGAAGGAATATTATTAGCTAGCATTAGGTCTGTGGGGGGTCCGTTCGCAAAAACCTAGAATAAACAAACCCAATGGCCTTCCGCTGAATCCTTTCAAGTTTTTTAACGTTTTGTTTAGTATGGGGGTCCCACACGATACTCGCATACTCCTGCTTCGGCCTAACGAAAGTGAAATAACTAAGAAGCTTTACGTTTGGAGGGGAATTTCTGAGCTTATATCGTAGGAAGCATAATTTCCGAAAGGCAGACGAGCAAATATCATCTATGTGCATGTTCCATGATAAGTTGTTCGTTAGCGTAACGCCGAGGTACTTATAACTGTCAACCTGTGTGAGAGAAGACGATCCTAATTTATAGACGTGTTCACTGGGGTTTTTCTTTTTCGTTACACAGAGATATACACTTTTTTCCAAATTTAATTCCATTCCCCATTCTACACACCACTCCTGCACGTTTTCAATGTTTTTCTCGAGTTCGTTCTGATCATTAGTACATGTGACTTCCCGAAACAAAACACAGTCGTCAGCGAACAATCGAATTTGAACAGTAGGGTCAACAGCAGTTACTAAATCGTTAATATACAAAAAAAGCAATGGTCCCAAAACACTACCTTGTGGAACCCCAGAGGTGACAGGAAAACACCGAGATTCTTCTTCGTTAATTTTTACAAGCTGTTGGCGGTTGGATAGGTAGGCTGCAATCCAGAAAACAAAAATATCCGGAATGTGAATGTTTTTAAGTTTTGCTATTAATTTGTCATGTGGTACCTTGTCGAAAGCTTTTTTGAAATCTAAAAATATAGCATCAATTTGGCCGTTATTGTCAAGACACGCTGCTAACGAATGAATTATTGTCACCAATTGGGTTGCCGTGGAATAACCTTTTCTAAAACCATGTTGAAACTTTGTTAGTACGGCATTTTCGTCTAGAAATTCAAAAATCTGTTTGGAAATAATATGTTCAATGATCTTGCAGCATTGAGACGTTAAAGATATCGGACGGTAATCTTGAAAGCTGTACCGGTCACCTTTTTTAAAAACGGGAACAATCAGAGCCATCCTCCAGTCACTCGGCAGCTTCCCAGTGGACAAAGAAGTACGAAATATTACTACAAGAAACTTAGCAAGTATTTCGGCATATCTGCGTAAAAAGGCGTTTGGAATCTGGTCTGCGCCACATGAAGACTTGGTTTTCGAATTTAACAGCATGGATAGTACACCAGAGTAAGATACAAAGTCGGCGTCATAAATGCCAGGATCTGATATTAACAGTGGATACGTTTGGGCAGGAGAAAACACACTGGGAAAATAATGATTAAAATATTTAGCAATTATTCCAGGGTCAGAAACGAGGTCACCATCGATTTTCATTTCCCTTACAGGCTGCTTTTTGTCAGTAATGTAATGCCAAAACTCATCAGGATCATTTTTTATGAAGTTTGGTAGGAGGGTTTGAAAGTAGTGGTCCTTTGAGCAGCGCACTGTGCTTTGCAAAGAATTTTTAATCTCACTGATAACGTCAGACTGTGCCTTCTTCTTCTTTAATCCTTTAAGTTTGCGTTTCAAGTGAATAATTTTGCGTGTTATCTAGGGTGTATACTTGTGAATTTTTTTGTGCTTGCTCAATATAAAGTTATAAATGCAGTAATGGCACATGTCCTTGAACCAGTCCCATAGGTTACAAACGTCATCACCATCAAAATTAGCAAGACATATTTCTAGATGGTCAAGTACAGATTTGTCATTAGCTCGTGAGTAATCTTTGAAGCGCCGTGTCGTCGACCTACCTTGGGAGCTTAACTTGAGAAGGGGTAAAGTAACGCATACTAAGTGGTGGTCAGATATCCCTGGTTCTATTGCAACAGAGTATCGGTCAAAATTACGGGGAATAAATACAAGATCCAGAAGGGAACTATAAGGGCCCTGTACACGAGTTGGTTCCTTTACAACTTGTATTAGGTTATGTGTAAGCATGACATCAAACACTATGTTTGTGTGTTTCAAAAATTCTGAAACAGCCATCAATCGTTTCCAGTCAATATCTGGAAGGATAAAGTCCCCAATCGAAAAAACTTTGCTGTTCACATATTTCGACATGTGCTCTCGAAGTCTAGTTAGATATTCCGATGGGGAATCAGGAGGCCTGTAAAGCGCGTAAAGAATGAAAGAGTACCCCCAGCACAAAACCTTCATGCACAGGCATTCAAGTTCGTCGATATCAGGCAACAAAACGACCCGTATGTTGTTCTTCAAAAGAACAGCCACGCCCCCGCCTCTGGAAGCCCTGTCCTTACGTAAGATCTGATAGGATGCGGGAAAGACGCTGTAATCTGATATGTCGCTTCGGAGCCAAGTTTCTTTCACTACGACAATGTGCGGGTCATTTTGAAGCAAGATAATTTCAAGCTGGTCAGTTTTATTTATTAGACTACGAGCATTCAGGTTCAGCAGGCGCAGTTGCTTTTCTTTGGTTGGGTTCGCATTACTGTTAGGGGTGTTCCTGGTTTTTCGGTTGATTGGCCAACCGAAAAACCAGGAACATGAACCAAGAATTTCATGACGCCATGGTTATCATGGCGTCATGAAATGAGGAGATTGTTCATCCAGTTTATGTATAACATAAGCAGAGTGTGTGACAGAACTAATGTTCCTGCAAACTTTCGCGTGCTGATAAATTATTGTTAGCCCTTTTAGGTTTAAAAAAAATGAAACGCTTGCAACATGGTCGCGCTTCTTGAAGCAAAATGGTTGCCTTTTCCATTGAAGAGAGGAGAAGAGAAATGAAGAAGAAAGGCAGGGAGGCGAGGGGTTGGTATAATGCTGGCTCGCAAAATTGGGATACGTGCTCCTGGATGACTTGCCTGTTTTCATAAAACAGCAACGTTAATGAAAACTACTGCGGATAATAAGGTCAAGGGAAATATAGGAAGCGTTAAACATGTATTAATTGTGGTGCAGATGGAAAGAAAGTATAAACTGTATCAAAAGAGAACTTGCCGCCGGTAGACATCGAACCTGCAACCCTCAAATCGCGCGTCCGATTACGGATGCGGCAAGTTGTTTACTTTTCTTCCTTCAAACTACACTTTACGTCCACTACATTTTCCTTGGCACTGCTGTTTTTCATTAGCATTTTGTCAGAAAGACGTGCACTCCTTCCTTCATTCATTCACATAGAGAGGGTCTTGTTCCGGCAAATTTGGTGCCTTCAGCTTAGTATGCGAGGGCTTAGTGGTAAGCTGTCCTGTCCACTCGTTCAAGTATCACGCCAGACTGTTCCACACTCACCGCCATGGCTGCGAACGGCGCATGACTATCACTCCCAGAGTCTCCATATAAATACCCCACATACCGGGCGATGGGACGACGACCGCCACAGTATCTCAAATGGTTAAAGCATCAGGCGTGCCATCCGAAAGTTGCAGGTTCGCTCCTAGCCAACCACTAGCTGTTTTTTCTACTTCCTTCACACTTTATATTCCAATTACTACGCTACACTTAAAAACGGCAACATTAACGTCCCTTATACCTTCTTGAGTTATTTCAATGCTAGTTTCCATTTACGTGGTGTCGAACAAAAGAACGATCCCCTGAAATTCTCTTGCCTAAGTCATTCCTAAAAAGCAGCATCACCTTGCACTGATGACACAAGAGTTAGTAAGAATAACACCATCTCTATCTTTTACGGCAAGTTTGCATTTAGGGCGATTGTGTGGACGTGTTCCTAGGAGGAATGTGATTAGTCATTTCTTTTTTGTAACAAAGCAGCTTAACCGAGTTGCTGCGAATGACCCTCAAACTCCTAAGCAATTTTAGTAAAGTGTGCAGAGAACACGACGAACACCGACGTAAGTTGTCCCCAGAACGCAAAGCGCTTCTTTGTTTTAGTCTGCATGAACGAGGCGTATTATACTGTACAGCTTTATTCGGGGTCGCGTGGTCCGCCGGTCTGACTTAAGTGGACAAGGATGGCCGAGAGGCAATATAGAAAGAAACGAGGCTAGGGCCTATTCTCATGCTTGTGCTAGAATCGGCGCAGTCGAGGATTCAGCTACCGGGACTCGGGCACTTGTCCTCAAAACGAACAAACGTACGGACTGTTGTCGCGATGGCAGCCTCGCCGACTACAGGGGAGTGTCTTGTATGTGGCGCAGCAGTTTGTGTGGACGATGGCTGCCAGACCACAGATAATGGAGGGTCTGGCTCCTTCGCGGCGACGCGGTAATGTGTGCCATAACTTAGGCTGAGCTATATAGCTTTCGAGGACACACGCACTGCCACCGAAAACAAAGCGTGCGGCACGAAATAAAGAGCGAGGAAGGCTGTGCGGCGAACGTGTAGCGTTATCTTTGTGGGGAAATCTAGAGTATGATCGTTGGTGCGTGAATTCGAATGAGAAAGGCATATCGAGCAAGTGGGCTTCAATTTTCCTCGAATCAACGCCGGCTTGTGCTGAGATGGGATGTCGTGTCGCTGGCCGAGTGTCAAAGCATCGAGTGAAGGATGATGATGATGATGATGATGATATGATGATGATGATGACGACGGACGACGACGATAACCTATAATAATCGCTCACCCATTCAGGGGGATTGGCCAAGAAACGAATACTTAGATGGAAGGGATGACTCATTAATTGTATATCTAATGTATCATAAAATGGTTAAAAGAATTGTATTATCGTCGTCTACTTCGTGGTCCCATCTTCCTTCTTATATCCATGCATATTTTTGTACACCTGTTGCGAACAATGTACCAAGTTCCCATTTAGTCAACAGCGGAGCTCTTTAAGGTCGAGGTTAAGCTCTGCGGAGCGTAAGGCAGCTGCTTGTGGGCATGTGCCACACAAATCGGGCAAGTCCCCTCCTTCACCTCCGGCCGACTAAGAAGAATGTTCATGATCAGAGTGAGTGTGAACCATGCATATAGGCAATTGTCATCATCATCAAACCTAGCGGATATGCAAGCCTTACTCCTCACCTCGGGTTCACTGAACGAAACTAAACGTTATCAATTTCGAAATATGAATGAACGTCGCGAAGACATGATAAACAATGCGGAGGGTGACAAAGCAACTATAGAGCAAATTCAAGCAATGAAATGATATTATGGCACCAGTACAGCTGCTTAGACGAGTATTCACGGTATTTAGTCAGTGAAGCTACTTCTATTTTCGTTTGTTTTTATATTCCTATGTACTACCGCCCGATCCAGTGCCTTTTTCCCGTAGTGGGTCAAGTCGTTGGGGCCCATCACCAGGCCCCATGCCAATTCCATGCGTCCCCCGAGTACGATATCGGCAATGGAGCGCAATAAAGTATGTGTCAATACTAACCTTAAGACTTGAACAAACTAACTAACCAGCCAACTAACCCGGCGTGGTGTGGTTACGGTGCTTGACTACTGACGCGATGGTCACCTAATCGAACTCTGGTCGTAAACGACCGCATTTCTAAGAAGGTGAAACTGGTATATGAGGGCCCGTGTCTTCTCATAAATTTATGTGTATGGTGATTAGTCCCAGTTGGTCGAAATTTCCTGAGCACTCAACTCGTACCATTTTTATGAAATGTAATACACCAACCATTCATCTAACTAACTAACTAACTAACTAACTAACTAACTAACTAACTAACTAACTAACTAACTAACCAAACTGACCAGTAACCTGGCACCTTATTTTTCTTCCCTTAACTAACTAACTAACTAACCGAACTAACCAGTAACCTAATACCTTATTTTTTTCTTCCCCTGCAGTTGCCCAGTAACCTGGCACCTTATTTTTTCTTCCCCTAACTAACTAACTAACCAAACTAACCAGTAACTTGGCACTTTATTTTTTTCCCCTGCAGTTGTCCAGGTAGTAAAGGTAGGAAAAAGCACGAGGTCTTCGGCCAGATCCCGTGAGAGCGAAAATCGTCCGGTCGCGAGGAGGTGCCTCGTTTGGAGAGCAGGAGAGGAGGGCGCGTACTCGTGCGGCCCGCGGCGATGCGGCGGCGCCCAAACAACGGCGGCCGCCCGCCGGAGTCGGCTCGCTGAGAACGCGTTGTGGCGCAAAGTGCACGCGATGTCGCCCTGGCCCGTGGATAAACGCCGACGTCGTTCTCTTCGTGGATACCGCGCCGCCAGCGTCTCCTCCAACGGAATAAGGTGAGCACTGGACTGTCAGGCGATCTCTTGACAAGACTGAATTAGTTTGGTGTAGTCATGTAAAGATAGTGCACTGCAAGGCTTTCAATACCACATCGATTCGCTGTGGTGTATTGTACGTGGCGAGAGGGTCGCCACCGCTAGTGAGCTGTGATAAAGAAGCAGTGGGGACGTTCGGGCATGAACAGCAAGAAATGTCAGGGCACGAACATTTCATCTTCAACGACTTCGGACATATACTCAATGTGAGCTCTAGAACCCAACCGCTTTTCATAACAGTGGGTCGCGAAATTCAAAAACCAAAACACTGCTTTAAATCACCGTGAAATAACGAGTACATGTCCAATTAAATCAATAAAAAAATTAGCAAGTTCATCAAATGCATATGTTACTAAAATGAAGTGTTTCTTGGCATTGCCAACTGTCACAAACGACTCCAATTTTCGGAGCATCCGCGGGCCCCATCTTCCAAGGAAGGGCGTTTTTGTGTTGGGAGACGACATCCGGCGACTATAACGACCCAGCGTGGTGCCGGCTCGTCTTCCCTGCCCCTGACCGGAAGGGGAACCGGCGGTCTCAACAAGGAGAATTACTCCCAGATGAGACGGGAACACGTGTACGCCCCTGAAGAGGTTTGGACTGCATCGGAATAGGCAGTTGACGTATAGACAGCAACAAGTGCGGTCGTCGGTGTCGCGAGTCTCGCGTAGGCGGCGAGCACGGAGTGACCCGCGCAACGTATTGAGACGGCTGCAATTCCGGGCACCCTCGTCGTCTACCAAGCCGGCGAGACCTTCAGCGGCACCCGTCAACTCCCCTACGTGCACCAAGAGCTGGTTTGGTCCGTATGGAACTTTTTATTGTGACTTTTTTTGTTAAACCGTAAACTTGTTTTAACCAGCCTTTTTTTTTAATTATTTGTAGTGTGCGCTGCGTCGCACGTTTAAATTCTAAAGCGCAACCATGATCATTCTGTAATTAATTTCTAGTGTCTCTCTCCTTTGATTTCCATCTTGTTGTTATTTTATTAATGTTCCGCATATTTGTCTTTAGCCTGTATCTTTTGTACTGTTTTTAGCACATTTTGTTATATAGCTGTTCTTTCCATCGCACGTATCAGTTTTCCTCTCTATTATTTTTCTTAACTCCTGCCTTTGCCAGTGTTCCAATTAAATGCTTGTTTATGTGTAATCGAACTCC
Source organism: Rhipicephalus microplus (assembly GCF_013339725.1). Classification (NCBI taxonomy): domain Eukaryota; kingdom Metazoa; phylum Arthropoda; class Arachnida; order Ixodida; family Ixodidae; genus Rhipicephalus; species Rhipicephalus microplus. Next base: position 280,432,533 of record NC_051165.1, read on the forward strand.
GTGTCTGCTCTATGAGTGCGTCGGTCAGGCCCACACATCACCACACGTGCAACCCCGCACGGGTCGGCCAACCCGCAAATAAATTCGAAATGTGCCACTTCGAGGCCTTTCAGGCGTCGCAGGCCGAAGCGTAAAGTGGAAGCCTGCGAGTCTGCCGCACGTCGATGTTGGATCGGCGGGGCCTCACCCGAAGTGTGTGACACCAACTAAAGCTGGTTGTAACTCTGCCTACCCTTCGACATATTCATTAATATGCTGGTCATTGTGTCATTAATTGAGTGTTACCGTGAAGGTTAACAGATATCGGAAAAGGCGACATTGAGATTCCTGAGTAGTTTGCAGCCAGAACTGTGCTAATTTTGCCAGTATTGTTGAAGTTGCATATGCGGTTTGTAAAGCCTGACCTTGGCAAGGTAGCACCCTTCCTAATCGTTACGCTTCTGTATTCTTTTCGTTCGTTGATTTTTTAGCCAGTTAATATCCTCAAATTGCGCATTAATCTATTTCTGTAAATGCTCAGTATCACATAATTTGACAAATCCATGCTCATGACCCGGTGCTTAGGCCAGGGCGTTTTACAAGCTCAGGCAAACAATATTGCTCAATACCAGTGCCTCAGTAAGGGAGGATGCCGTGGCAACGTATTCAGGCTCGTGGGATATTTTCTTTATTGTTTGCTCAGAATGTTTTACTCTATCTTCAAGAAATGCCGGCTGAAATATCTGCTATAACCAATTTACTACCAGTATTGGCGTTCATATTTACGTGGTATCATGAGGAGTCGAGAGCAACTGGACAACACTTGACAGCAGCAATGAAGCGATAGCTTACTAAACTTAATTTTCCTCCCATAACAAGATCTCTAACAATAACACTAACCTAATTGTAATGGTGTGTCTATACGAAACACGTACGGCGTGTGTGGATATTCGAAACTTTGAAAACAGTTTGGCTTATGCCTACAGTAATTTAGTTCGAATACAACGAATTCGAGTACTGAACGTCCTAAATTCTATAAATTTCGTTTTTCTTCCAATATGTAGGATATAGGAGCACTTAATGGAGCCAAGGGAAGGAAGGATTAATGCAAACATTATAACTTGTTTGAGAAACTCGGTTAGAGGAGATTTTCTCACTTATAAGCAGCTCACGAACTTCTTGTATCAATCCGAGTAAATCGAGGCGTTCTTTTGTAGTCTCGCGACTTTTACGTCTGTATGGAAAAAAAATCGTGCAGCGCTTAATTGTTATCCGTCAACGAACACAATGCTTGGTACGCATCTGTGCCGTGAGATGCTTGCTCATTTGTTCCAATTCAGTGGTGTATCAGGTAATTTATCTGGTAATTTAATGAGTTCTGTAGTTTAATAACTTGTAAACTGGATTATATTGTACATATTGAATAGCGTGTATAAGTCATTACTATTATTTACCAAGCTGTTTTAACGCAATCTTACTATTTCACCTTGGTGAGAAGAGATAAATCATTCGAGTATTGTCCAAGAAGTTTGCCTTTAAAGTCGATTATTCGTATACGATCGCGAAATTTGTCTTTTGGGTATTTGAACGTCATTAACGCATGTTTAGCATAGCATTGAAGCCTCTTCATTTGCCGAGTTAGAAATCGCACACCATTGTGGTGCGATGAAAGACCGCAGTTTGCCGACATAACAGCCGAAGACAGAGCAGGGTGAATTCACAACTGCGGGGCACGCCCAGTGATGAATAATATTTTTATTAGCTCCGTTCAATCTTTTAGCGTACCGACATGTCCACCGGGCAGTTTTGTCGGTAAGCTGTCGCTCTGTTAAGCATGATGGCACGGGTTACAGCCGCGGCCACTGTAGCCGTATTTTGATAGTGGGGAAATGTAAGGACATTCGTGGACATCGAAAAAATATAAATTTATTATGGTCAAACTCAGTGCAGACTACCCACACTCCGGCATACCTCGTAATCATATTATGATCCTTCTGGCGGGCTGAACTCAAGAATTTATTCCTTTTAATCTGCCGACATCTATAGTTAAGTGAAGACGGAAGCGTACCGATGACAGGACTGAGTAGCGGAACGTCTCATTTCAAAACGTGATGCCTTGACAAGCCCTACAGTTGCTGTACGTGACAGGATGGATTAAACTGGGTGCGTGTTCGCGTGATGTTTGAGCGTGTCCATGCTGAATAATTATGCAGTCTAATTCTCAGTCTGTCTGAGGGAGTATATATAGACCACGCATTACAAAATAATTTTTTTGAAATGCCTGAGTACAACGATGTGCTGTAGCACTCAGGCGTCTAAAACCTCAAATGCGTATCGTGTTGTGTTCTGCACTTTCATCAGCGAAACGAAAATGAAGAGTGAAAGGGACAAAGGCGTTCCCACTTATTGCCTGTTTCCTTTATTTTCTTCTGTACTCACGTAGTCTCTTAGCGGATAGTTGTACAGTAATAACATGCTGAAACAGTATACGCTTATGCCATTGTTTTATACCGTCAATCATGTGTGTCCATGTTCAAGCCGACAGTACACGTTTGAAGTTTATTGAAGTTTGAAGTTTATTGAAGGGTAACCATACATATAAATGAACAGATAAGCGGAGTACATGAGGAGGTCCCAAAGTAAAAACGCTCGGGGGGACCTTTTAACGCATTGTGAATAAGATGATGCATAATATGCAACACAATTGGCGTTGTGACAAAGTTCTAATTACAATGTGTAGCGTGCTCGAAACCGCTAGTCATAGTACATACTTGATATTCATAAAGATAATCAAGTGTCCTTTCACTTGGGTGGTGGCCTATCCGTCTTGACACGTATCACCAGAACTTAGAAGTATGCCATTGTCTAGAGAGGCAAGCCTTTTTTGCACAAGCACACCATTCCATTCGCTTTTCTGTCACGCATGCTTCTCTTCTCTTTATTCCCTTCCCTCAGCACAGTATAGCAAACGCGGCGTGCGTCTGGTTAACCTCGCTGTATTTTCCTGCTTCAATCTCTCTCTCTCTCTCTCTCTCTCTCTCTCTCGTCAAACTAGCAGCAATTCTAAGGGTCGTTCTTTCTGTACAAAGCATACGGCAGTCGACGCATTTTTGTCAGGTTGGCAGCTACGTTGATCGTTTCTTTGCTTCAAACGACACACGGTCTGCCTGGAGGCATTATTCCCTATACGGCCAGCCCCTGCAATTAGTTGTCCCCACTGACTTCATTGTTCAACGCCGTCGCTTTCTTTTATTACTGAGAAGGGATCTAGAATGCCAGGAGAACGAAAGCACAAGAACACACCCACAAAAAAAAAAACGAAACACCGAAAATAGAAGATCTGTGGAACGTTACCTACGCATAACATCAGCGCCACATTACAGTACCTGCGCATAACATCAGCGCCACTTTACATTTTAGACCGCTGTTGCTCTGTCGCTGTGTTCTAGGTTGGCGCGATGTTTTTTTTTTCTTTTATGTGGGACACCAATACGCTAAATGACGGAAGACCGTGGCTGGGCGCAGCGCTCCGTTATCATTTGTGTCATCGAAAACGACGCCATCATTCATGTGTATACGCTCGCACGCAAGCAATTTTTTTTCTTTTTCAGCACGCTCAAATGAACACGCCGCTCCGTGCGCCCTGATGTGGAAACGAACCCAGCGTTCTGTCGTTCTTAATTGGTGATGCCGGCATTCGGATTTGTGTGCTGTTCCGCTTTCTGGCCTGCTTAGTGGCCAAACTTCCCGGTGAGAATGAAGTATTCGTGGTTCGCATTTTGTGCAAGGCGCATTTCTAATACCTCCGGAAAAGTATTTTTTAAATTATTCACCCAAGCGTTCATAATTTAGTACTCACTATTCTTTTTTTTCATCGCTTCAACTATATCTGACACAAGTAAGAGCTCACGAAAGCGACTGCACATCATCATCATCATCATCATCATCATCATCACCATCATCATCATTATCAGTCTACCTCAACTTCAGTGCTGGACGACGACCTCACCCAATGATCTCTTTAACCCAGACATAACTGCGAATGTTCGTCTCATTCTTTGAGACTCCTTAATTTCGTCGCTTTACATGACCCCTTTCCTCCCTCGGTCACGCTAAAAGCCACTGAATTAAGACAAACGATGATAATTGCAAATGGCGTGAATGCCTATTTTGTACATATGCAGAACACAAACAATCAATTGTGAAAACATCATACTCTGCCTTTTTTTTCTTTTTTCACGTTTCTAGTGCAGCATTGAATTCATCGGGCCATATAAGCCACTTGTCTTGGAAATGTAGCATGACACGTTCATTAAGATCAAAACCATTTCATCCTCTCTGGCTCTCTTTTGAGAGAAACTGAATCCACTCCAAGTATCTAATACTCATTCTTCCTCTATGTTTATCTTCTTTGTTACAGTGAATGAATAACTTTTTTGAAACGCGCGAGACACAAAAAAAAATCACATCATGTCCACAGAGTGAATGATGACCATCCGTGCGTCCATTCATGCGCACCGTTCGTCTGTCCATGCGCCCGTCCGCGAGTCTGTTCATCCATCTGCCTGCCTGCCTGCCTGCCTGCCTGCCTGCCTGCCTGCCTGCCTGTCTGTCTGTCTGTCTGTCTGTCTGTCTGTCTGTCTGTCTGTCTGTTTGTCTGTCTGTCTGTCTGTCTGTCTGTCTGTCTGTCTGTCTGTCTGTCTGTCTGTCTGTCTGTTCGTGCGTCCATCCGTCCGTCTGCTAGTCTGTCTGTCCGTCCGTCAGTGCGTCCATCTAGTGAACACTTAAAGTACCGCCATCTCCAATCTTGCATCCCCTGTGGCACGCATACCTGCTCTAGAGCGGGCATGTGCCACCGGTGGCTACGTATACTACTACATACATACAAGAGATGGACATACCCACGCCTTAAGAAGCTTCGCCCCTAAAAAAAATAATTTTTCTTTCTCCGCTAACGACATCGCAGAATATTGATCAACTTGTCACTCGCACTATACTCACTACGTCCATGGCAAATGAAACTCGAACATCGTGACGGCGTTGGAGGAACGGACCGCCCTTGTAAGTAGATCGAGAAATTTCGGCCACCCGCTCCCCAGTGGCGCAATAGAAGAAAGAAGAAGAAACGAGGCCCCCCATAGAATGGGCAGCGATGATCGTGTGTCTAATGCACCTGAGCTCGTGTATGTGTGTAAACGGCACAACCCGGCCCAGAGAAAGACACGCCCTCGGCGGTGGTGGCAATCGAACCGGGCAACCAGCTCAATGCATGCGGCGGTGATCGAGGGCGCGGCACCACTCGGCGGGGCCAACACGGACGCGCGCGCCGCATGCCAACGAACGCGGGCGCGCTCAGCCAATTCTTTTGGCGATCCACCGGTCACTACACCTGCTCCGTGCCCTTATGCCTGTATAGCATGCGCAGTCGATAAGATAGCATACGAAAAGAATGGTGCCAACGGTCAGGATAGTGTGGGAACGAAGAATCATCTCGGTGTTGTGTATAGCGCATGCGTTGCTTGCACGCACAAAGCTGCGTTTTGTGCTCCTGTTCCAGATTACGTTGTCCTGCCTCGCGTCTTAATGCGGTGCAGCGTTATGGTAGTTACCGAAGAAGGCGGCTGATTAGTGGCCGCGAATTCAGGACGACTAAAAGAGGCGTGAATGAAATACGGTATTTTGCATTCCGTTGCGCTTCTGTCCACCTGATTGATTGATATGTGGGGTTTAACGTCCCAAACCCACTATATGATTATGAGAGACGCCGTAGTGGAGGGCTCCGGAAATTTAGACCACCTGGGGTTCTTCTGTCCACCTGTTATACTATCGGTTCAGTATATACTATTGACATACCACGGTTAATTGAATACAACTGCAAGGCCACAGGGCTATTCATGCGTCAATTGTTCACTCTATACATGCCGGAAGTTTGATTTCGGGCAGCGAAAATTTTAACGAAAAAGTGCGCAACACAAAACCGTTAATTCAAGTACGGCGCCAACCAGAATGCATGCCTCTTATTCGTCAACTGTAACTACCAAATTTACGCCCCTGGTTGATGATTCGGTACATGGCGAGACGGCACGAGGGCGCAACTCTATGTGCAGGTAGTATCGCTATGAAGTTCGTGAAGACTAATTCACTGGCTCTCTTCCGCGTCCCGACGCTACATTCATGCCTGGGTATGTAGGCATGCCTTTCGTTCGTGCAACTTCCTCTATTGCCGGCTATCTGCATGCAGAAAACTGCTTCACTTCTCGATGGTTTTTTATTGGCTGGCGCTTCGAATTGTAGCTTTTTTTCTTTCTGCGCGGCAATAGACAGCTCTTAAAACTGTAGTTGCCATGCGCATATCATGAGACACGATTTGCACGTAAAGGATTAGTATAACGCATTATGATTTGTCTATATAAAGCACAATCCAGCGTATCGCAAATCCGTGATTGAGCAGTAATTACGAGTCTCTAGATAGATAAAACTTCCAAATTTCTTTCTTCTTTATTTTTTTTTTACAGCGGGGCTGTTAATGTCGAAGTTTGCCGTTTGTAGTAGATAAAAAAATTATAATCATCATGAACCGTGACGCACTCAAGTACCACCCAAGCATTCTGTACTGAGGGTTAGCAAGAGCAGCTGAAACTTGCCCACCAACTGTGCTGTAAGCCTATCATCATCATCATCACCACCACCACCACCACCCTAACTACGCCCACTGCAGGGCAAATGCCTCATCCCGGTCCTGTGCCATGTTACTGACACGCTGCTGCGACCTAGTGCAAGCTGCGCAAGTTCTTTTTTTTTTTTTAGGGGCGAAGCTCTTTATGGCGTGGCTTGTGCGTCCCTCGTAGTACGCAACGACCAGTGGCACATACCCGAAATAGCGGTCCTTACAATGTCTGCTGGATGGGGGCACTTGTATATGATGAATACATGATGAAAAGATGTGAGATGGCTGTGCTTGGAGTTTTCTCCTGACATATGGACGGACGAACGGACTGACACACGCACGGACGGATGGACAGACAGAGGGATGGCCGCAAAAAAGAGATGGACGGACAGACAGACGAATGAACAAACGGACGGATGCACCAAGGATCACACAGATAGGCGGATGCAAGAACGAATGGACTGACAGACTGACGAACGCTGCGCCCCACCAATCATCATTCACTCCGTGGATATGCTGCGATTTTTGTATATTCTGCCCTTCGTAAGCATTTGGTGCAAGGGTATAGCATGCTTGATTATAAGGCTTTCTGTGAGTACTCGTGGAGCTAATGATGAAAGATTGCCTCGAGATAAGAAGGAATTCAAAGTTGCATTCGGCTAAAGGTGCAGTAGGATATATGTAAGCTTCGACAACAGTGCACGGTTTTAGTGAGAGAGGGAGAGCCAGAGAGAGAAGAGGGCTGGCCTGGGGGCTGAAAGGCCTCTCGCCCGCTACACGCACTACAAGTATACTTGCAATTTCATTCCTTGTGCTCATCACACACGCGCGCTGAAACTCGCGCACGCTCACCGAGAGTCACGATTCGTATCCCCTGACAGTCCGTTCGTTTCCTTGAGCGCATGAGCCGGAAAGACAACGCGATGACGAGAGAGATCCCTTTGAGGGGGCCCTCCCATCCCGTTGCACGAAAGCGCTGGAACTCAACGTGAGACGAGAATTTACACGCGCGCTGGCGTGGGCGACACGGCACGCACCATGCATTATTCGCGCCCACTATCTCGCTTTCTCTTTCCACTTCTTCGCTTCCGGCCAACAATAAGCTAATAAATAAATATACTGAAGAGGCGGTAGCCAGATGGGGCAGTTATCGGGAAGATGGGAAGGTTACAAACATCCTTAATCTCTTCCCCAAGTTTTTCAAGTTTGCATGTGGCACGCACAGCATGTATTACACATTCAAACGCGCGCACGAACGTATACATAGAGAGTGGTTTAAACTCGCCTTCACCCAGCCAGAAATAAAATAATCTTCCTGTATAGGCAATTGGTGTTAAGCCCTGAAGCGGTAGAAAGTGTTGGGAAACAAATCCTTCTGTCGCCTTCACCAATAAGTAAGAGGTGTCGGACGAAGCCGATTCGTGCATTGCTGTGTAGCCAACTACACAACACACGACCTGACCTGTTAATGCGAGGGCGTAGATCACCGGGTCTTCTCGAGGAAGGCTGAACCATGCGCGTGACGCGGGACCCCCTGCGCGTTCATTAATTACTTTCGCAGTGTCTGAGAAGCATATAGGAGGAAAAAAGGCGATCGTGAGAGCCGTTTTTTTGTATGCTTGCGTTGAGAACCATGGTTTCAAAATGAGGGATCTGCGAAGCTGGGCAATGGGAATTATTCAGTGCGTACATTTTCATGTGCGAGAACATTTTTCGGCAAAAAATCGCATGTACTTGACCTGTCTTGACCATGGACGCAGATTTCCTTAGGTTGCCATGCGCATGGAATCAGCACGCGCTTGCGAGGAGTATTTTCTTTTTGTACACCCTGTGCCACTGCTTAATGTACCATATTTTATTTTTTGGAATATTAGCAAAAGCTCAACCCCCGCAAGAACGTGAAAGTACGTCACACTAGCCGCGGCATATGAAGAGGAAGAAGTGAGGTTGAAGGTAGTAAGACAAGATCACTTTCAGCGAAAAGAGCGTTGTCTTGACTTTCACGTGATGCGGCTTCCATAAAGAGCAACTTTCAGAAAGAGAATTACATTGCGCGCTGCATTCCCTCGTTTCCTGTGACGTACTCATGGCCGCGATGTCGTAAATGCACTGTTCTGCGACAACATTAAACCTCTTCCACGGAGGCATAACTGCAGTGCATTAAAAGCCTGCGTTCCCTTCTTCACCTCGGTATGTATCTGTGGCCACCAGCAGACTTGGTGCGCTCCTGCAACTGTGCATGTACGCGATTCTCTCTTTCTCTATTTTCCATTTCACCTATCTTTTCACCCCTTTATTCCTTTCCCCGTGTAGGGTAGCAAACCAGACGTGCCTCTGACTAACGTGCCTTCTTTTCCTTGCTTCTCTCTCTCTTTCTCTCTGATGCCATGTGCACCGTCTGTCTGCGAGCCTCCTCCACTTGTGCAGAAGTACACGAGCGAAGCTTTCTCGCTGTCGGAAGCTTCACTCTCGTGGACCTCCTACGGCTGGCCTCAATTGTATATCTCCCTGTACAGCAGTGCCACGTCGGGCCAAATTTCTCCGGCAAGATAACGAAGGAAAATGAAATGACAGGCACGCGCCCGTTCCCAGACAGTCGACTGACTTCCCGACCCAGCTTCGAGAAAAAGTCAGCCGTGAAATCTCGAGCGGGAAATAAAAAAAAAATAAGTGAAAGGGGCTTTAACAGGCACCCTTTTGAGCAGCCACCTATATAGCGAGAAGCGATGGAGCAGATGGCAATCTGAAAGCTACTTCAGGCAATGGTCCTATTCCACGGAGCTAGACATGGGACGTTTTTTTCTCCTCCGAAGTGCTCAATAGCCGTGCGTGCCCAATCTGAATGTCAAACGCCGTTGGATGCTACAGAGTGCGTACTTACTATAGCGGTGGGGCTTTCTTCGAGGAAGAGCAGCTAGCAAGTGAGCGTCTACCTGCCCACCTCCCTGAAATGCTCCGAGGGCCGTTTCTGCGGAGCGGCCGCTTATAACAAGCGGGTCACAGAGAGAACGGCCCGCGCTGTAAAAAGAAAAGAGAAAGAAAGAGTGCGGCGCCCGAGTCGGACGCAACGTGCGGAACACACTGACCTCGGCGACCTTGGTTTAGCGCTCGATCGAGCGCTCGAGGGAACGCCGAAGCACGATGATGAAGCTTGCGCGGAACGAAGTTATATGGTCGAGCAGCCCACGCAGGGGATATGAGAATTTTCCTTCGAGAGGAAAATAGAATGAGCATTCTCTGCGTGCTGATCGGATTATAGTACAGCAGCGCGCGTGTTTATGGACTTATAGAGCGTAAGTGTCCAGCACCGAGGCTATGATTTCGGACGATGTGGCACGACTCGAACGGGCGATCGACCATCAATCATGTACCGACTATGAGGTTTGCGCACCAGATGCGAAGTAGCTCTTTGACTCACATGTGTGACGCCGTGCGTACATGCATCCGTACGAACGCGCCGCAACGCGTTCCCCTCGCCGCAGGTGTTGGAGTGGTGCCAAGTTGGCCACGCCGCAGCTGCGCGTTGACATCACGCTCTCCATCCTTGCACGCTTTCCTCGCAGGAGGCGTTCGCAGCAATATAATTTACAAAAGTATGACTCCCCGGCCCTGTTGTGTCCGGGACTATCCAATGTGCCAATCATTTAATAATTCCCAAGGATACATTAAGTATAGACCATCGCAACGTTTTATACTTCCGTTTTCCGTGCAAGCTCTCTAAAGCCCTATAAAACTCTCTAACAGAGCTTTAGGGCCGTTCCACGCGCTACCCGCACAGCCGCAACGCCCGTGCCAGGACCCCTCCCGCGTCGCCGATTCACTCATTTGCTTGTGTGCAGTCCCGGCACGGTGCGTCACGGCTGGGCGGCTAGCGCATGGAACGGCCCTTGCAGAGCCGGGGAAGCCGACGGCACGGTACCCCAAACAGCTTGAGTATTCATGCCATTGCGTTCTTTTGCACTCTACTTGGGAGCGCCCGGCGAACAGAAGGCGAGGAGAGTACAGAAAAACGAAGTCATTGGGGACGCTACTGCTATAGGGGTATAAAACTGGAGTTTAGTGCAGGGGCCAAAAGCGACCTCGATACACAAGCCCTTGCGTTTCTTTCTGTTTCCTGGGAGTGTGGCTGGGAGCACAAAGAAACACAAGAGAGTGCATTCGCAAGCCGCTTCGAGGCCTCAACAATAGCTATAGACTCTCTATGACACATGCACATAGACAGATTTAGTTGCGCGTCGGTAACCATGGTGACGCATTGACAAGCTATAGTTGAAATTCGGGCAAGCTGGTTTTGACACATATGCCTGATAATATAGCAGGACAAAACAAGGAAATACGCACACGTGCGGTAATCCCCTGTGCACCTTTCTGGGTCCTTGTTTTGTTTCGCAATATTATGTATACCTAAGGATTCAGAAAAAGCGTGTCGAAGATCAGCCCTTTAAATTCTCTTCAAGTGTGACTTCTATGGCGCAAGTATCCTCTGGACACCGGGGCATGAATTCTTGGCGGGGAACCGAGTGCCGTGTGCCGAAGCCCGAGAGCACACACGTACTCCGCAGCGGTGTTCGAACTCCGGAAACGCAGAGCAGCGACTGCCGAGAAAATACCCAGAAGTACTCGCGTATAACAGGAAGCAACGAGGCCACTATCCACCTAGTCACAAGTGGCTGACTTGAGAACAAGCAGCGACTTCTAGCAGGTTCCAGACAGCCACCTATCCGCACTGTATAATACTCGTGAAGACCAGTGGGAGGCGTTGTTGACAATGTCTTTAAACCCTGAGAACCAGCTCCAGCTGTTGGAAAGGGCTCGGGCGTCGGCTACGAGCCATGGGTACCTGAAATGAAGATGTCACTCGCCTCTTGGCTAATATAACGCGCTCCTGGTCGTTTAGTAATGTTTAATTCTCCAATAGACAGTTCTGGTTGACGTAGCGCAAAGCTGCTGAGGACCCTTAACCGAAACAGGCTAATATATTTCTTTCTAAATTGTAGCGCTAGTGAGTCCACGCCGTTACTGCAGAGGGCACTGTCCCGGCCGTAGGCGACGACGGTCGCGCAGGCGACCGCCACCGTCGTCGCGAGACTCCCCTCAGGTCAAGTTCAGCCGAGCGCCAAGCACCGAGGAGGACGAGGCCTCGCCGTGTCAACGGCGCTTGCTTCTATGACTGCTCCGGGCTCAAACCGGCTCCTGTGCGGTTGAACGCGTGCCCCCTTGAGCAAAGAGGCGAAGAACCGAGAGAGACGCGTACGTAAAAACAACGAGAAAGAAAGGAGCGAGGAGAGAGGCGGTGCTACCGGAAACACGATTACGTCGACGAGACCGCGACACAGCCTTGGTGCATGCCACATCAGGGAAAGGGAAAATACGTGCGATCGCTGAAGACCCGCCACCAAGTCCTCGTCTGCTGCTACTGCTTCCTTGTTTAGATTCGGGGTCGACAAACTCTGGAGAACGAGCACAAACCACGATATCTCGTCTCCTTGTGTGCAAGGGGTGGTGACCGTTGTGGATGGTTTTCCTGAATATAAGAAAACTGTTTAAAACAAAAAAAAAAAGTAAAAGGTAACGACACTTGTGCGCTGCAAACTAGGCCATATATACAATGATCTCAGGCTCGAAATGCAGCCGCCGAGTCTGACGACTCATCTTCAATAAGACCGTCGAATGAAGAAAAAGAGTGCAGTGATAGGGTTAATAATAATAACAATATGTTATTATTATTATTATTATTATTATTATTATTATTATTATTATTATTATTATTATTATTATTATTATTATTATTATTATTATTATTATTATTATAGCTTCTGCTAAGCACTTCATATGCTTGCATGCGTGCATGTCCAGCTACGCTAAGCAAGTACAACCAAATCCCAAATGAGAACGTGCAAACTGAATCTTGCTACTCTCTTTCAGTCGGTACTATATATTGTCGCGACTCGCCAGGAAGTGTGGCAGCTTGGGCTAGTTTGTATGGCATGACGATAGTTATAGCACGAGAACAAAACGACGACACAGAGACACATTCACAAGTGTCTTTCGTGTCCCTCTTGTCTCTGTGTCATCGTTTTGTTCTCGCGCTATAACTATCGTCGCCAGGAAATCGACCACTCCTTGCGGTCGCGGCAAAAGCCCCTCAAGCGCTCCGCAAGGTGTCACCCTAGAATAGGCGTTGGACGAGAGTGGTCCCAACGTATACTTGTTACGCCGTCAGTTACGCTCGCACGTACACAGCGGGAGATTACTCGCGTCGTCCACTGGTTAACAAAGCGAGCAAGCAACAGACGCCGATAGGACTACCGTCGATGACATGCTGGCCTGTCTGCTACCGCGTTTTAACATCGGCGCGGTGGCAGAACAATGGTCTTCGTCTTATCCGGCTCCCTTGTGCGTTTAAGAACGGCCTTGCAAGCGGGTCAATGCGCTCTCTCAAGGAGCGGCCGGATCGGCATCGATAAGTACCTCGAGCCGACGACGTTGCGTGGCTACCAACGAGGGCCCAGAGAGACAGCACGCGCGGGCGGGGTGCTCCATTGTTTCCCGGCGCGCCGTTGGGACGACGCCACGGCCAAGCCGAGGCACGCGAACAAGGTGTTTCTGCGACGTCGATTCAGGGCACCGTGTATGAGAAACCATCACACTGTTTTTTTTTTCTTTAGCCGATGGTTTTCATTGGTCCAGCAAGAACAAGTAATAGTCACGATGTTCGCAACCTCGCTATTTCATCCAGAAAGAATCCGCATCGGCATCCTATTCTGCGCAACAGAGATCATTCGCAGCGGAAGGACATAAAATGGTGTATGCAGATAAAAGACATGTCTTTCGGTGCTCTAGTTTTGGTACGGAAAGCGCCGTGACTTCTAGTAAAAACAATGCATCGTTAATAATATAACTGAAACAAAAAGAGTATAGCGAAGCGTGCATGCGTACGGGGGTTATGCAATCTTTAAAGCTTACGCTTTGGCAGTGCACCTATTTGACCGCTGTGCCGGAACTTTTTGATCGGAAGTGTCACAAAATATAGAGCAATCAAATTTCGGCGAAACAAATGTTGACGCTATGTTCTGGAAGCTGCAAATTTATGAAATGTAATATTCGTGAAGTTTTATACTTGTGAAAAATTTGGTCTGCGAAATTGTAAGGGTAGTGCGGCACATCAGCGAATGAGTTGAGATCATTGGAGATCACAGAGTTGGGTGTGTATATGAACACAGCGCTATTTGCTCACGTATGTTTATCACAAAAACGGTATATATTTCGAAGTATACATACCGTAGCGGTTGCTGCATAGTTTGAGCGTCCGCTCCCAATACGAGAGGTACTGGGTTCGATTCGCAGTGCCGACTGGGAACCTATACTAGTTTTTTCCGATGGGTAGAGGCGTGCACCGACCTGGCGCTTGGTTGTTTATGGGTGTTCATCGCCCCGTAAGGTTCTGCGAAGGCCGCTGGGCGTACCTTAATACACTGCAGCTTTAATTGGTGACATAATTGAGCATCCGCTGCTGCTGAGGAAGGCAGAGTATTGCTGCTGCCAGGCACCTATGCTGGCTAAATAGGTACAAGTACACTTGCGACTTGCTGCTCGGCAGAACATAGCTAATAGTCGCTTGGTATTTCGAAGTTACATGTAATAAAAAATTAACGATAATACCTGAACACGCAGCGCTTCTTCGTCGCCTAAACTTGATGACGAGTCAACGCTATTCACGCTGACGCCATTCAGCAAATGTTATTGCCCAGTGCTATAGTTTCCGGGGTCTCGACCCATTCATACGAGGGGCTGCCTTCGTGCATGCGCCGTTCGGCCCTTCACCTCCCTATATACAGTTCCGCACCAGTTTTTATCCCTCCGTTTCCGAGCTACTCGTGCTCACGCATGATCTAAAAGTCACGATGACAAGGGTATACGGTGAATACGGTAGGGTGAATGAGTTCAATGAACGAAAACTGGCACGGCTGCGTATACCTTTTTTTCTTGAGCTGCTTGTTCTTGTTGGCACTAAAATTTCAATTGCTGGAGAGGCATGCTTGTAATCGGACGATGCACTGTTTATGTGACTGTCCTTTCAGAGAACGTTGTGCGTGTGCGTGTGCGTGTGCGTGTGCGTGTGTGTGTGTGTGTGTGTGTGTGTGTGTGTGTGTGTGTGTGTGTGTGTGTGTGTGTGTGTGTTTGTGCGTGTGTGTGTTTTAGTACTGGGTTGTTAGTCCGTTTGACAAATGCAGCGCCTTCACGGGACTGAAGATGTTCTTAATGGAACTTACCTGTCTTGGTACCATTAAGTGGGTACCGATAGCCCATATGCCGAAACCCTATGTGCAAAGGCACAGAACCTCTGTGTCAGATATCAATACGTTCAGTTTATAGAAGGAAAATATATCATTTGTGTTCAGTATTACTGCAGCATTTCTTCAATTTGACGACGAAATGTGCCTTATATATGACGTCTTTAATTATCTTTAAATTGAAACAAAAGTTTTTATGGATATTATGTTAAAAGACAGGAACTTAGCTTCTATTAGCGCGGCACATATGAAAAGGAAAGAGGAAAGAATACAGAGACGTCAAGACAGGTAGGCGCTAAACTTCCAACTGTTTATTTCATGCCCTTGACACCCATCTTATACATGCGTAGAAACACGACTCATCTTGCACGTGGTGACATCCCAAGGAACGTCATTTCCTTATCTGTCAAAGCAATCGAAGGTGAACTCACACACAAGTTTCCCATTTTTTCTATTGCCTCGGCTTCTTTGATCTCACGTGTCAGCTGATTGCGAGACCGGCTGATAACGGTGCAGCTATACAGATCAGGGAGCACCCACACCCCTTGCAGTGCGCCGCCAAGAACCCTCCCGCTGAAAGTTTATTTCTCGCGTTGTAAGCATGTTCCCGCAGTCTATCATTAAGACACCGCTTAGTCTGTCCTATGTAATATCTTCCACACGATAACAAGAACACGTACACAACGCAACACACACAATCTACATATCTAACCTGATGTTTCTTATCACATACTAAGCGAATAGAACTAATTGGGCAGGTCAACTTGCAAAGCTCCCCTAGTTTTTTGGGGGCTGAAAACACCACACGTACGTGAGCCCGCTGGGCTACCTTCTTCAAGTTATGAGAGACAGTGTGCATATATGGGATTACGCCTATTCTGCTACCCGAACACTCCAACACTTGTTGCCTATCTTTCTGTGAAGCTTTGAGGATACGCTCAGCTACAGAAACCTGCAGCAGAACAGGGTACCCTGCTTCGGTGAGACGCTTACTCTGAGTCACGAAACTGTGTGCCATTTTGTGATGACACGATTTTGCTAGGGCGTTTTTAAAACACAAGTTTGCGATTCCTCTCTTTATAAGCTTAGAGTGCGCCGAGACAAAAGAAAGCAGAGGCTTATTTGCCCGTGGCTCATACGACCAGCAAGTGTGATTTCCTAGAAAAAACAACCGGATATCCAAAAACCGCAGAGAGGCACCTTGGGGGAGCTCGCAAGAAATTTCAAGGGGTGCGAGACATTCCTTAATCGCTGGTAATACTTCTTCAACCTTCGCTTCTAGGTCAACTGGTGTACAGTCCATCAAAAACAGGAAATCATCGACAAAACGAAAAGATTTGCACACTGGAGTGTCGTCTAGCGTTGAGGACAAGGAAGTGCTAAGGCTGGATAAAAACAGATCACTAAGAATGGGTGCTATGCACGAGCCGATGCATACACCGTTTTTTTGCAAATACAACGCGTTGTCCCATGAGATAAAAGTAGAGGAAAGGTAAAAAGATAAAAGTTCTAAAAAGTGACTCAACGATAATGAAGCTTCATTTTGAAAGCGCGTAACACCGTAATCATCTATGGCATGTTCAATAGCAGACAACAGAGCACCATGAGGTATCGAGTAATACAAGTCTTTTATGTCCACCGAGAAGGCTTGGTAACTGTCATGTGTGTGGTTATTCAAGAATTCAATTACCTGATCGGAGTTCCTAATCAAGAAAGGATCATTAACGGGTAAACAAGCAAGCTTGGCTTGAAGAAACAAAGCGACTGACTTTTGCCATGTGTCATTTTCTGAAATAATTACCCTCAACGGGACGTCTGGTTTGTGGGTCTTAGCGCTGAAGAGAACTTCAAGGTGACCTCGTCTGCTGTCATTGACACTTTTCTTTAGCTTATCAAGATTCAGCCTACTACACAGTTTCTTGGCCTGCGCCTTAACTTTTGTCGGAACGACCTGATCATGCACTTTGAAAACACTGGAGATGGCTTCCTTCGCCTTAGCACAAAACGTGGCTGCAGGCAAAACAGCAAAACCACCTTCCTTGTCGGCAGGCAACACACACAAGGAATTGCTTGTCAGATACTCCGAAACACGTTTTACAGAGTGTTTTGGACGCGGCATACGATTACGTGAAATAACATCTACACCTTCAGATACAACGCGGGACGCTTCCTCCTCAGGGACGAGTTTAGCAAGCTGTCTCACCATGGACAACAGTTCTTCCGGTGGCCTCCTCTTTTCGACCGCGAACCGCGGTCGAAAAGAGGTGGCCTCCTCTTTTCGACCGCGGTTTTTGGATATCCGGTTGTTTTTTCTAGGAAATCACACTTGCTGGTCGTATGAGCCACGGGCAAATAAGCCTCTGCTTTCTTTTGTCTCGGCGCACTCTAAGCTTATAAAGAGAGGAATCGCAAACTTGTGTTTTAAAAACGCCCTAGCAAAATCGTGTCATCACAAAATGGCACACAGTTTCGTGACTCAGAGTAAGCGTCTCACCGAAGCAGGTACCCTGTTCTGCTGCAGGTTTCTGTAGCTGAGCGTATCCTCAAAGCTTCACAGAAAGATAGGCAACAAGTGTTGGAGTGTTCGGGTAGCAGAATAGGCGTAATCCCATATATGCACACTGTCTCTCATAACTTGAAGAAGGTAGCCCAGCGGGCTCACGTACGTGTGGTGTTTTCAGCCCCCAAAAAACTAGGGGAGCTTTGCAAGTTGACCTGCCCAATTAGTTCTATTCGCTTAGTATGTGATAAGAAACATCAGGTTAGATATGTAGATTGTGTGTGTTGCGTTGTGTACGTGTTCTTGTTATCGTGTGGAAGATATTACATAGGACAGACTAAGCGGTGTCTTAATGATAGACTGCGGGAACATGCTTACAACGCGAGAAATAAACTTTCAGCGGGAGGGTTCTTGGCGGCCGCACTGCAAGGGTGTGGGTGCTCCCCTGATCTGTATAGCTGCACCGTTATCAGCCGGTCTCGCAATCAGCTGACACGTGAGATCAAAGAAGCCGAGTGCGTGTGTGTGTGTGTGTGGTGTGTGTGTGTGTGTGTGTGTGTGTGTGTGTGTGTGTGTGTGTGTGTGTGTGTGTGTGTGTGTGTGTGTGTGTGTGTGTGTGTGCGCGCGCGCACGCGTTTTAGTACTGGGTTGTTAGTCCGTTTGACAAATGTAGCGCCTTCACGGGACTGAAGATGTTCTTATTGGAACTTAGCTGTCTTGGTACCATTAAGTTGGTACCGATAGCCCATATGCCGGAACCCTATGTGCATAGAACCATATCGGCATAGAGAGTATATCGGCATAGAACATCTGTGTCAGATATCAATACCCTATGCAGAGGTTCTGCATAGTGTTCACTTTATTGAAGGGAAATATCATTTGTGTTCAAACCAGTATTACTGCAGCATTTCTTCAATTTGACGTCAAAATGTGCCTTATATGACGTCTTTAATTATCTTTAAATTGAAACAAAAGTTTTTTTGGATATTATATATGTTAAAAGACAGGCTTCTTTGTGTTTTTGAAAGCAAATAAAGTGTTCGCCCTAAGTGTGGCCGACCCTGTCCATGTCACTTATTTGGACAATGTGTTTTTTTTTCTTGGGTTAATAAATGCCAGAAACATTGATAATAGGCCACTACATATGCTGTTGGTAAACTGCGGTTAAGCTGTCTCCACTGAAAAACCTCGTGCCAGATTAAGGCAATCATCTAGGTCCTAGGAGCCACACGTTTCGTATATGTCAAAAAGGGCAGTGCACACGAAACGACACACACGTATACACACGCACACACGCACGCACACACGCGCGCACAAACGATTCTCGTCTTCTTCCTTCATTTAACCGTAGTCCGATGAAGTAATTAAGGTCCCAATGTCTTCTTGTCACACAAAAAAGGTGTACATTGTGGGCATTCATTAGACACATCTTTGTTCTTCATAAACATTCATCATCATGTGTGCTCATCTTCTTCATCGGCTCTGGGAATTCGATTTCACTGCGATGTGTGCCTCGGATGTTGTCACCTCACCGTGTCTTCTGGGTCTAATAAAGCTCGCCTAAACCGTTGCGTCACAAGGAGTGGAAGCTGCTCAGTTATCTTTCAACCCCTCCCAGCCCACTCTATCTCCTGAAGCTCCGCTCACGTTGGTCGTCTGTGCCAGATGTCTGTAAAACGCCCCAGGTCGAGACAACCTTGCGGATTAAAACAATGCGCTGCATAGATGAACAAAGATGAATGATGCAAGAACACGAAACGGATAAGAACTTCGCGCTCTAACAAAAATCGACTACATATATGGCCCCGACTACCGCGGAATATCCACCTAGAATTATCAGCGGGCGTTTGTGACGCAGCGATTAAGGCGAGCTTTATAAAGCTCTGAAGACACGCTATAGACGACCACGCGTGAGGTACAGGTCAGAGTGAAGCACAGAGTCAAGCTCAGAGTCAACCAACCACTGAGGAAGATAAACGCACATGATGATGAACATGTATAAGGAACGAATGTGTGTGAAATGAATTCTCAAAATATGTGCAATAATGTATCTTTTTCCGCACGCCTATTAATTGGTGCTATTTTTCCGTGTACTCTCACTTATTTTTAGAGTGCATTGAACATCAAAATAATAGTTGATTGATTGATATGTGGGGTTTAACGTCCCAAAACCACCATATCATTATGAGAGACGCCGTAGTGGAGGGCTCCGGAAATTTCGACCACCTGGGGTTCTTTAACGTGCACCCAAATCTGAGCACACGGGCCTACAACATTTCCGCCTCCATCGGAAATGCAGCCGCCGCAGCCGGGATTTGAACCCGCGACCTGCGGGTCAGCAGCCAAGTACCTTAGCCACTAGACCACCGCGGCGGGGCATCAAAATAATAGTGACCATGCTACCCGATTGTCTTGCATTTTCAACCACAGCGTGCTTTTTTGTAATATTTTGCATTTATTAGTGCGCTTTCTCTTTTAAAAAGAACAGTTGCATGTTCGAGTTCCTGTTTAAGGTTGTATGACAGAAAGATAGGTCCCAGGTTTTCAATTCAAGCCATTCGCAGGGTCAAAAACGTGTATTATATACGCAGACTCGTTGTGATGGTGCCTTGACGCTTTCCTACAGCGCTTCTTACCTTTATTGCCAGGAATGAACCACCTCTTTCAGGTTATTGTTTCTGAGTTGTCCTCACTTTTTTCTTGTAATGGCCATCATTGACGATTCCTCTCTCCCTCTCTCCTGTTATTAAACTTATGAGGGAATGCAATGACAGGAAGTTGAAGTAGTAGGTAGGAATTTATTGGGCGTAATGGCAAGGCATGCAAACTTGAGCTATAGTAGGGACGAGAAGTATAGTGATGGCTTTAGAAGGCTAAATATGTGAAGGGAAAGAAGTGAGCGAAAAAAAAAGTGAGGTGATGTTTTCGAGATGTGAGTGTCCACAGCACTGAACGCCAGGACTGGGTGCCACTTTCCCTGGTAGAAAATCTAGTGGGTGCCCATGCTGCACGAATGAGAAATCAAACACAGCGCCTCCCTCAATGGGCGAACGCTCAACCACATGACCACCACTGCGGTCGAGTGGAGAAGAGAGCAAGACCGTGAAAACTACGTTTGTGTTGTTTTGCTCTCTTCTCGTGCTTCCTTGCCTGCACGATTTGGCTTCTTTCCAATGTAAAGCATGCGGTGGCCAGCATCCGTAAGCTAGATTGATTGATTCATTCGTGGGGTTTAACGTCCCAAAACCACCTTCGATTATGAGAGACGCCGTAGCGGAGGGCTCCGGAAAGCATCCGTAAGCTTTTAATGCACAAAATCGGCGAAATATCTGCACTCTCATTCAGCAGTATGATGCAGAACGAGCTTTATCCTTCTGTTGTATTCTTCCGGTTTCGCGAATAAAAACGCTCGGACCCTACGACGTGATAGACGTACAGCAAGCAACTCAGTTTATGCACACATGTCCCGTCGTATACTGCACACGTATATGTCAGGTGTATCAACAGACTCTACAGAAACGAAGAATGGAATGCTGTACAGGCACACACGCAGAGTGAAACTGACGCAACCTTAACCTTTTGCGTATCAGCCCACTTTATACGACATGAGCCGTGGCACCGGTGAGACGGGATTCTGCAGCTGCCGCACGTCAGGGTCGTATACCTGCCGGAAGGCTGCAATTTGGCCGAATGTCCGTGCGGGTGCATTTTTACGGGGAGCAAGGTTGTTACAAGCTGCCACTCTAGCGTCGCCAGCGCGAAGTCGGCGACGGGAATGACAGCAGGTTGGTTCGTTCCGTACGCAAGCAGAGACAATGAAGAGATCAGAGACGTGGGAAAACAAAACAAACTTTAGTGATATTGCAGCAACACGGGATCTAATACAACACTTCAATACAACTAACAAAATACATCGACACTTGATACAACTAAGGAGATATATAACAGAAACAATAAGTCAGCTTACGCGAGAGAACAATTGCAAGATATATACATAAGCTAACACAACAGAACTACAGAGGAGAAAGTTCGAAGATATAAACAGGTGAAGGCATACGTGTGCTGACCGGCAGCGTTGCGTCCCCGACGATCGGAAGCGAGAAGTCGAAGAGAGTTCTGGCACGACTGCGATGTCGGCGGTGTTGCAACGCTGGTGGTTCCGGGAGGCTAGTGCTTGCAGGTGACTTCGAGCAGGTTGAGCTAACTCGAAGCGAAGTCCCGATGTCTACGTTGCAGACGTTAATATCGCGTCACAGCTAGACGAACGGCTAAGTTTAGGTGGCCAGCCGATACAGAGCCACACTAAAAACTTCTAGAAGAGATGCTTGTTGATCTGTTTCTACACCATCTTGGTCAGCGACTAGTCTGCCTAGCAGGGCAAAATCCTGCGCTTAAATCCCCCTCGTGTCTCCTCGCTCTCTTCCTTGGGGACAAGAGACCTCTACCTGGGTCCAATCATGCGCGTTTAATTGAGGGGAAACTCCGCCCCAAAAATATTTTGACCCCACCCCTTTTTAATAGGGAGAGGGCCCGCAACTAGCGAGAGTGACAACCTGTCGGGTTGTTGTCATACGGCTTGGCCACCAGAGCGTTTCCCACGCTTTTCTCCGTGGGAACGGTCAACCACTTAGCTCTCAGCCGGGCGTCTTGTAGTCTAATCCTTGTACGGGGTATACCGCGGCCTTCTACGACCTTGCAGACGTCGCCACGGTTACAAAAGGATTAACTGTCGGCGGCGACGTTCTAAGGAGAGCACCCCCATTTTGCACTTATCGGTTCCCTTTCATGTGCCGCCGTTTCTCACGGTCAGTCGGGGAGTACGGCGCCCGTTAATTGCCGTGACGCGGTGTCGCCGAAAATAGCCGTCCGTGACATTGCCCCCCACTTTCAGAATGTTATTCATAACATTTGTTCGCACGGAGGGGAATTTTTTCGACAACAAGGAACCAAACACCACCAACAAGGAAGGCATGAGGACTGTCCCTCTCATACACAACATACATAGGCAGAGTGCACCAAAGTAACAACAAAAGGCAAAGCAAACAATTGTTAGAGTACCAGCTTCATTTACACGCAATATTATCAAGGCGCCATACAAACAAGAAGAAGAAATAGCCGTGTACGGCAGCCATCAATACAGAATACACTGCACGAATGTATACTACGAAATAAAACGGAACAGGTGCACTCCTCAACTGTAGTGCAATCCTTCAATGTGCACTACAGCAAGTAAAGACAACCAATGCACCAAGCAAAAAGAAAATAACTCAAAATACACTTCTTATACAATGAAATACGTACATACAAACAGAAAACAACCGACGGAAGGAGAAAAAACAACAACATGCTCATAGCCCTCAATTCTCAATGCGCGCAACGACAACTGTACTGGGTCACGCCAATCTTAATCAATTTACGAAATCATTCGGTTTATGCTAACATCTCCCTCCTTAAATGCCAATTCACGCCATATCCACAAGACAGTGAAGGCATGCGACATAACACTAAACCCATGAACCCTAGAAAAATAACACATTTTCTTGGTTTTTACCTTTATGCAAATTTTCGCACAATGATTAAATTACTTCGATGCTGTTTTTCAGCCTTTGGTTCGGGAATTTCCCTTTTTAAAAAAAATTACACCGCATCACGTAACTTCCAAAATTTAAAAGACTTGAATACACATCTTGGCGTACAACTGAGTAACAATATTTAACACGCCTGTGCAAAAGTTACTAGAACTGACCGTTCCCCCTTTCTCAACTAGATTCTTTTGAATCGCACACGATGAGGTCGCGGTCCCGGCGGTTTTCCATCGGGCCTGAGGTTACAAAAGCCATGAACGCCAGGCTGTGTCCTGCTGTCACGCCTCATTCTGCACTTCGGCCGGCTTTCTTCGGTAATGTGAAAGGGGTACGAGAAGCAGGGGGGAAGCCTGTGGCATTTTTCTTTTGTGTTCTCCCCTATGCGGTATTTAGCCACTCTGCCCTTTCGACTCTGACCCTTCGGCAAAGGCCGCTTTCCCGAATTTGTCGAACTGAACCACACGCTGCGTTGGGGTGGCGTACCTCGTTTCCTCCCTCTACACCTGGCTCGCCGCTTGTGCTTCCCTGAACGCCACCATTGACGTTCCTTGAAACGGACTAATGGCCTACCCTCTCGTCTTTCTTGCGACTGAGTGGGGCCTGACCTAGGCTTGCGCAGCGCAGTGCGCTTCCGCTTCTTTCGTTTTCGGCGATGTTTGCTGGCCCCCTTTCTCTCGATGCCATCATCAAGTCGCGTCGGGAACTGAGGGGTTGGGAAGCTCGTTGGAGCTTGTGCTACATTTTGCCCCACGCTCAAACATTTTGAACTCGGTGTCACGACGGACTGCCGGGCCAAATTATCTTTGTTAATGCTGATGAAACCATTAACTGGGCCCTCTCCGATGGCATCGCTGCACTCCTGAAGCATCGCGTTCTTGCTCTGATTATCCACTGCACTACCCCTATCTGCATGTGACGATCTCGAGACGTCCTCTCGAGGCATGAGGATGGTTTCCAGCTTCTTACTGAGTCCATTAGGGCTGCTGGCACACACCTCAACCTCGCTAGGACCGTTTTTTGATACTGTCTCTACCTCGAGACCGGCCAAGGCCTCGTTCTCTACATCATTTATATGGATGCATTCGAGAATATGCGGGCCCTTTTCTAGCGCGATTTCTGGTTCTGGCGTTTCATGACGCGCTTCAATGTCCAACACTTTCCGACGCGCCTTGCTTTCAGACTTTTGTCTTTCTGCTTCGCGCTCTCTTTCAGACTCTTGTCTGAGCTGCTCTTCTTTTGTCCAGACCGAAGTTCCGAACATCCGGAGCATCTCTGCCTTAACTACCTCGTAGTTGTTCGCGTTCTGCTGGCTGAGTTGCGCAACAGCTTCATTTGCCTCGCAAGGCAGAACCGTGAGTAGCCCTTGACACCATGTGTCTCGCTCGAATGACAGTTCCTCGCCGGCATCGCCGTGCTCACTGCTGGATCGATTCACCCTGCTACTCTCACTGAGGCGAATCTTTAATTGCAGTAACTGCACTTCTCGTTCTCCGGCTTCCCTTGCCGCTTCTCGTTCTTTCGCCCTTTCTTGGCGCTCTCTCTCCCTTTCTTCCCTTGCCGCTTCTCGTTCTCTCGCCCTTTCTTCGCGTTCTCTCTCCCTTTCTTCGCGTTCTCTCTCCCTTTCTTCGCGTTCTCTCTCCCTTTCTTCGCGTTCTCTCTCTCTTTCTTTTTCCCTTTTCTCCCGGGCCCGTGCCCGCTCTTCTCTGGCTAACGCCTGCGCCTGTTCCTGCTGCTCCTTAACACATTGTCTCAGTTCGGCGCCTTCGAGGCCTAACTGTTTACCGTGCGCGATCCACTTATCAAAATCCATACACTCCATACTGCAATTGTCACTATAACGCCACTATAAAAACAGCGCAATCATTGCGGGATGCAACCGCTTCAACTATGCGGCTCTATCACCACGCTGTCCGCACGGTTCTCGTTCACCCCTCACTGTCTTACTCTTGTACGGAACGTCCTGTCTCGCGGACGCCAGTTTTGTTACAAGCTGCCACTCTAGCGTCGCCAGCGCGAAGTCGGCGACGGGAATGACAGCAGGTTGGTTCGTTCCGTACGCAAGCAGAGACAATGAAGAGATCAGAGACGTGGGAAAACAAAACAAACTTTAGTGATATTGCAGCAACACGGGATCTAATACAACACTTCAATACAACTAACAAAATACATCGACACTTGATACAACTAAGGAGATATATAACAGAAACAATAAGTCAGCTTACGCGAGAGAACAATTGCAAGATATATACATAAGCTAACACAACAGAACTACAGAGGAGAAAGTTCGAAGATATAAACAGGTGAAGGCATACGTGTGCTGACCGGCAGCGTTGCGTCCCCGACGATCGGAAGCGAGAAGTCGAAGAGAGTTCTGGCACGACTGCGATGTCGGCGGTGTTGCAACGCTGGTGGTTCCGGGAGGCTAGTGCTTGCAGGTGACTTCGAGCAGGTTGAGCTAACTCGAAGCGAAGTCCCGATGTCTACGTTGCAGACGTTAATATCGCGTCACAGCTAGACGAACGGCTAAGTTTAGGTGGCCAGCCGATACAGAGCCACACTAAAAACTTCTAGAAGAGATGCTTGTTGATCTGTTTCTACACCATCTTGGTCAGCGACTAGTCTGCCTAGCAGGGCAAAATCCTGCGCTTAAATCCCCCTCGTGTCTCCTCGCTCTCTTCCTTGGGGACAAGAGACCTCTACCTGGGTCCAATCATGCGCGTTTAATTGAGGGGAAACTCCGCCCCAAAAATATTTTGACCCCACCCCTTTTTAATAGGGAGAGGGCCCGCAACTAGCGAGAGTGACAACCTGTCGGGTTGTTGTCATACGGCTTGGCCACCAGAGCGTTTCCCACGCTTTTCTCCGTGGGAACGGTCAACCACTTAGCTCTCAGCCGGGCGTCTTGTAGTCTAATCCTTGTACGGGGTATACCGCGGCCTTCTACGACCTTGCAGACGTCGCCACGGTTACAAAAGGATTAACTGTCGGCGGCGACGTTCTAAGGAGAGCACCCCCATTTTGCACTTATCGGTTCCCTTTCATGTGCCGCCGTTTCTCACGGTCAGTCGGGGAGTACGGCGCCCGTTAATTGCCGTGACGCGGTGTCGCCGAAAATAGCCGTCCGTGACAAAGGTCAAAGCTGTAGCAACATGAACACTGAGGGGTGAAGCGAGCTATTGGCGCGAAATTATTACCTGCGCAAGAAAAAAAGTGAAGGGGATCAAGTCACGACTGCTATCACGAACGCTCGTGACCGGTTCGTCGTGTTCATTCGACTCTTCGTGGAGCACGAAAAGAATGTTTACGGGAGGCGCATGGAAAAGAGAAAAAAAAAGACATTCACCTGGTGATCCTTGCCTAACCTTGCCCTGTCACCGTATATATGAGTTCATATGGGTTTTCACAAAAGAACAGTGTTTATTTCCGACATTTCGTGAATGATCTCTAACGCACATCGTGTACACAACCATGGTCATTGGAAATTCTGTACGCGCAACACCGACGTCAGACTCGGTGGTTTGTGAAGATATTTGTTATTGCATTCGTTACCATGCACATATTGATGCTAAATCAGAAGGTGGCAGTGCATTGCAATGCAAATTTCTCGCACATGAAAGCACATCTTTCATTCAGCGAGACCCCTTGACTGTTGCCCCTTGACGAAGCGAGACCCCTTGACGAAGTTGTCTTTATCACGTACCTTTTCTCAGGCGTTGATAGTTCTAAATGCGAACAATTTCTTAGCAAACTTCGGTGACTCTAAGCGTATCTATCTATCTATCTATCTATCTATCTATCTATCTATCTATCTATCTATCTATCTATCTATCTATCTATCTATCTATCTATCTATCTATCTATCTATCTATCTATCTATCTATCTATCTATCTATCTATCTATCTATCTATCTATCTCATCATCTCATCAGCGGAAAACAAAACAAACTAAGGCGGAGTCGCTCTGTTGTTTCAAGAGTCCATGCATGTTCAAAGATCCCCTGACATAGCAGACACCGAATGCGTCATTGCGAAAGTCTTTTTAAACGACTTCCATCTCGTAATCGCCGGTTTTTACCGCCCACCAAACTGTGACATATTTTTTGACAATTTGAATGAATTTTTGTGTACAGCTGGCACGCATTGTAAGAACATTTTGCTTGCTGGTGATTTCAACGCCCCGTCAGTTGACTGGTCAACTGATTTCCCTAATGCTCTTTGCGCAGCAGCAGAACCTTTAACCGATATCGTTCTTTTTCATGGGCTGACGCAACTAGTAAAACAACCGACTCGCGCACTTAACATATTAGATCTTTTCCTGGTAAACGACCACGTCCTCAAGCGCAATCCGAGAGTCGACATATTTGAGGGAATTTCAGATCACAGAATGGCATCTCTTACGTTAGAGTTAAACTTCCGATTAAAACCATCTAAAAGCCAACACTTAATTCCTGTGTACTCACATGCTAGCGACGTCGACATACTTGATGCTTTAGATAATGAGTTTTCCAAATTTGTATGTCTTTCGGAATCACATGACGGCTCTGTTCATAGCTTATGGTGCTTCTTTAAAAAACTTGTTCACAACTGTATCGACAATTTTGTGCCCAAAAAGCGAAAATACGTGTGTGAAACGAATCCGTGGATGACAAGAAACCTTGTGCGTCTTGGGCGAAAATTAAAAAAAGTGAGAAAGCAGCATACGGTACGACCATCAAAAGCAAACTCTGATAAGCTAACCAACCTGCGCCGACAGCTTAAAAACGGCATATTAAAAGCTAAAGATCACTATCAAAATGTATCACTGAAAAACTTTCTTGAGTCATCCCCGGATAAGTTCTGGAGATATCTATCGCCAAGGAAGACCCACGTGTCTGATATTTGTGTTGATGGTATCATGTTGACTGACAAACTCAGAATTGCAAATGCACTGAACGAGTACTTCTGCTCCGCGTTCACGAGTGATGATGGCAAGATACCACGCATATCTGTTCTAGACGCTACTCCGCCCATAAGCTCCCTCGACATAAACGAAGCGGGAGTACTGTCCTTGCTTCTTGGCATTGACGTGAAAAAATCGCCAGGCGTCGATGAAATACCTAATGCTTTCCTCCGGAGATATGCGGAATGGTGCGCCAAATATCTGTGCATTATTTTCAACAAATCACTTTCACGTGCAGAAATACCACACGACTGGAAGCATGCAAAGATTATTCCCATCCCTAAATCAGAAGACCGCTCACTGCTGTCCTCCTACCGCCCTATCTCTCTTCTTTGTACCTCATCGAAACTGATGGAGCACATTATATTTAAGCACATTTCAGTCTTCATTGAAAATAATGGCCTCTGCGACACACGTCAACACGGCTTCCGTCGCGGAATGTCAACCGTAACGCAACTACTGGAAACCGTACATGAAATTGCGGCAACACTGGACAGCCAAGGTCAAATTGACATAATATTTTTGGATTTTGAAAAGGCCTTTGACCGTGTATCCCATCAAAAGTTGCTATTAAAACTAAAACCCATTCTCAAAAACGACCAGCTACTTCAATGGACAGAGGCGTATCTGACAAACAGGCGGCAAACAGTCGTTGTCGACGACGCAAAGTCGGACTCATCTGATGTGCGGTCTGGAATACCACAGGGATCAGTCTTGGGTCCCCTGTTTTTTCTACTGTTCATTAATGACATAGTGCAACACATACCAGTTAAAATTCGGTTGTTTGCAGACGACTGCATACTCTACAATGAAATCCACAGCGAGGCAGATCAGGCTATCCTAAATTCATCTTTATCAGTTATAGCTACTTGGTGCTTAGAATGGCAAATGAGCATTAACCTCAGAAAAACAGTATCGATGACCATAACACGCAAACAGAAGTCATTACCTTTTGTGTACAGCATTAATGGCCATAACTTATCGTCTGTCACGCAATATAAATACCTCGGTTTAGTGATCACGTCGGACCTTAGGTGGAGTAACCATGTAGCTCACATTAAAAATAAGGCCATGAAGAAACTTGGATACCTGAGAAGAACCTTGGCTAAATCTACGAGCAATATAAAATTGTTGGCCTACAAGACATTCATAAGACCATTACTAGAATACGCTACTCCTGTCTGGGGCCCTTACACCCAATCAAACGTAAGCGAAATCGAAAACATACAGCGGAAAGCAGTCAGATTTATCTTTAATTCTTACCGTCGTCATACATCCGTCAGTGCTCTTTTACAGGACGCGAACCTCGAAACTCTAGAGGTACGACGCTATCGAGACAGGCTCAAGATGTTATACCTGATTTATCGACAACATGTCAAAATAGATAGGGAATTGTATATTAAACCGTGTAGTAGGCGCCCAACCCGTTCATCTCATTCGTTCAAACTAATCGAATACTCGTGCCGAACCAACATGTTCAAAAAATCGTTCTTCCCTCGTACAATCCATGAATGGAACGCATTGCCTGAAAATGTATTACAGAGCCCAACCATGTCGTCGTTTATGCACGCTCTCGCTCATCTATGACCGAGATGTTTCCTGTGGCGTCTGTCGCTTTCCAGATGGCGTGCGACATTGAAACAAAAATCATTACACCCTTCTTATCGTTGTCGAGCAGACTACTGCGTGAACATGCGCTCTTTTGCACATTCTTCTCTTTTTTTTCCCCTTGTAGTTATTTTATTTGTCCTAAACTGAAACATTTTTTCACCCTGTGGTCCATGTATTTTCTTACCAGTATTTTCAACTGTATTATCGTGTGTGTTTTACTGGAACCTGTTGTTTCTTGTTTCACATACTGAAAAGATTGTTCAACACTGTTTTTAGTTTTATTCCACAGATTTGTTTGGAACCGTTCTCACAGATTGTTCATCATTTTCTTTTGTGTACAATCCACTCCTGCCTATGGCTTGTAAAGCAAGTTGGCAGTATTAAAATAAATAAATAAATAAATCATCCATCCATCCATCCACCTGCGACTTTGTACTCCCCAGACCACATCGTTAATTCGATATATACCAAAACTGGTATGGCAGAATATGATACGAGGAACATGAACGACTGGTCTTATGAAAATTATCGCGAACGTGTCATGAAAAATATGATTTACACGTCATTGTCCTGGTGTTCATGCAGCCATTTCCTTAGCTTCGTATATGCACGAAAATTGGTAGGATGAGACACTTCTTCATAGCCAACAAAATGACGGGTTGTAATAGAGAATTATGACATGCATGACATTTACAATCGTTGTGAATGACATGCACGTTATAATTATGACATATAAATCATGATTGTTTGTATGTCACGCTCACGGCATTCTCATAGCCATTTCGCTAAATTGATATACACCAAGTTTGGTATTGCGTGACGTGACTGCACGTCCTTTGCTACAGGGGCTTGGCAAACAGAAGAGAACTGGGAGTGGGGTTCCTAATTCACAGAAACATAGCTGGCAACATAGAGGAATACTATAGCATTAATGAAAGGGTGGTAGGTATCGTAATTAAACTGAATAAAAGATACAAGATGAAGGTAGTACAGGCTTACGCGCCTACGTCCAGCCATGATGACGCTTCAGTTGAAAGCTTCTATGAAGACGTGGAATCGGCAATGAGTAAGGTAAAAACACAGTATACTATAGTGATGGGCGACTTTAATGCAAAGGTAGGGAAGAAGCAGGCTGGAGACCAGGCAGTAGGAGATTATGGCATCGGTACTAGAAACGCCAGAGGAGAGCTACTAGTGGAATTCGCAGAACGCAATAATTTACGGATTTTGAATACCTTCTACCGAAAACGAGAAAACCGCAAGTGGACATGGAGGAGCCCTAATGGCGAAAATAAGAACGAAATAGACTTTATAATGAGTGCACAACCTGGAATCGTGCAGGATGTGGAAGTGATTGGCAAGGTACGATGCAGTGACCATAGAATAGTACGGTCTCGAATTCGCCTAGACTTGAAGAAGGAACGACAGAAACTGATACGCAAGAAGCCAATCAATCAGCTAGCACTGAGAGGGAAAGTACAGGAATTCAGAGTGTCGCTGCAGAACAAGTACTCGGCTCTTAGTGAGGAAACGAACCTTAGCGTAGATACAATGAATGATAATCTAACGAGTATCATTACGGAGTGTGCAGTGGAAGTTGGAGGCAGGGTAGTTAGACAGGACACTGGCAAGCTTTCCCAGGAAACGAAGAACCTAATTAAGAAGCGTCAAATCATGAAAGTGTCAAGTACAACAGACAAAATAGAACTGGCAGAGCTTTCGAAGTTGATTAATAGACGTAAGGTATGCGATGTAAGAAGGTATAACATGGAGAGAATTGAACACGCTCTGAAAAACGGAGGAAGTGTCAAAGCATTGAAGAGGAAACTTGGGATAGGCAAAAGTCGGATGTATGCACTAAGGGACAAAGAAGGCAAAATAACTACCAATATGGATAGGATAGTTAAAATAGCAGAGGAGTTTTACAGAGATCTGTACAGTAGCCGTGACAACCACGGCCTTTATACTATAAGAACTAGCAGTAACCCAGATTACACCCCACCAGTAATGATAGAAGAAGTCAGGAAAGCTTTGGAGAGCATGCAAAGGGGCAAAGCTGCTGGTGAGGATCAGGTAACATCAGATCTGCTGAAAGATGGAGGACAGATTGTGTTAGAAAAACTAGCCACCCTGTTTACGAGGTGTCTCCTGACGGGAAGAGTACCAGAGTCTTGGAAGAACGCTAACATCATCTTAATACATAAGAAAGGAGATGACAAGGACTTGAAGAATTACAGGCCGATCAGCTTGCTCTCTGTAGTATACAAGCTATTTACAAAGGTAATTGCTAACAGAGTAAAGAAAACATTAGAATTCAATCAACCAAAGGAACAAGCAGGATTTCGAACAGGCTACTCAACAATTGACCACATTCATACTATCAATCAGGTAATAACCGCAGAGCCGAACCACGAGACTGAAGTAACTCGAAGAATAAGAATGGGGTGGAGCACATTTGGCAAGCACTCTCAAATTATGACAGGTAGTTTGCCACTATCCCTCAAGAGGAAGGTATATAACAGCTGTATCTTGCCGGTACTTAGCTACGGAGCAGAAACCTGGAGACTTACAAAGAGGGTTCAGCTTAAATTGAGGACGACGCAGCGAGCAATGGAAAGAAAAATGGTAGGTGTAACCTTAAGAGACAAGAAGAGAGCAGAGTGGATTAGGGAACAAACGGGGGTTAAGGATATCATAGCTGAAATCAAGAAGAAGAAATGGACATGGGCAGGGCATGTAGCGCGTAGACAGGATAACCGCTGGACATTAAGGGTAACTGACTGGATTCCCAGAGAAGGGAAGCGGGTTAGGGGGAGACAGAAGGTTAGGTGGGCAGATGAGATTAAGAAGTTTGCGGGTATAAATTGGCAGCAGCAAGCACAGGACCGGGTTAACTGGCGGAACATGGGAGAGGCCTTTGTCCTGCAGTGGACGTAGTCAGGCTGATGATGATGATGATGATGATGATGATGATGATGATGATGATGATGATGACGTGACTGCATGAAGAAAATAAAGGGTAGGCGGTGACATGAAATTCACGGCACGAATTTCATGTATGTACAACGCGATCTGCATGCCATGCTCCTGGCGCACTTGCGTCCACTTCCCCAGGATCATGATATACACCAACATTGGTTGCGTAACGTGACTGCATGACGAACATGAATGTCAAGTGCTTGCATGTAAATCATTCATGACATGCGTGTTATCTATGGATTTATTTGTTCCTAGCTGGCTGCTTCGCATTACACTGATTTCCACCACAATGCGTGGGCTTTGCTGTTTTTTTTTTTTTTTGCCGCAACAACGTTATAACCTGCAATGCAGATGAACAATCGGTCGCCGGCTGCCGTTGTAGGGGTAGTATACCCTTTATTTAGTATACCCCTTATTTATGTTCCTACTTGTACGTATGTATATGCAGACACGAAATGTACTGATTTCAGGAAACGGGGTTGAAACGTGCCCGTCACCCTTCGGTACCCCAATTCAAGTGACGTAGATTGTAGTTTGTGTATGTCGCTCTCGGAATGTAAAACTGGAATGCCGATGTCATTGCATACAAGGATACTAAAGAGAAACACTGAACACACTCGGACTTGTAAAGCTTTTTAACGCAACAGATAGCTCGTTTCGCAGAAATTCCAGCGTCGGCGTCATTGGCTGTGAGCGAAACATCATTATCTTATGCGTGACCAAAAAATTGAGAACGATGCAAACAAAGTAAATACTAAGAACATCCTGGGTCAGAATGGGTATCGAACACGGGTCGTTTGCATGGTAAGTGGATGTCCTGCCACACAGCCACGAATCTGGTTGTCAATACAGGGAAAACAACTTCATCTGCTTGGAAACGCTGTGAAAGTAACTTCCATGCTTTAGAAACACATGCGCCTGTATACATGCTTAACAACACAACATGAAGTATTGCAGTAATAATGCGTGGTACAAGCGCCCATTGCCGTCGGGCGTCAGAACATGTGGTTATCATAATGGCTGCATGGTTGAAAGCCGGCCGCCCACTACAAAAGGCACATACGTTACTGCGCCTATTTCCTTAAGGCCCTGAGTGGGTGCTTAGCAAGTTCGAAAATTTTCATGATTCGATTTCTGGGGTTGAACGTCCCAAAACCACCATATGATTATGAGAGACGCCGTAGTGGAGGTCTCTGGAAATTTCGACAACCTGGGATTCTTTAACTTGCACCCAAATATGAGCACACGGGCCTACAACATTTCCGCCTCCATCGGAAATGCAGCCGCCGCAGCCGGGATTTGATCCCGCGTCCTGCGGGTCAGCAGCCGAGTGCCTTAGCCGTTAGACCACCGCGGTGGGGCAAAAGTTTCATGCACTAAGTGTTTGAAGTACGCACTGGGACAGGGTATCGCTATCACATTCAAGTATAAAGGCAAAGCTTTGGGGTCCGGTAATTTTTGTCAACGCTTTACACTATATATCTCTCTCATTAGGCGGAATAAAGTTTATTACAACATAGAAGAAAAAATTAACAATGAAAGCTACCTAGGCTTTTTTTACTATCTTACAGTACTGCTGGTTACGTAAAATTGCGGTGTCTCGGTTTCCGATCGCTTTGTTTTCCTCTCCACTCATTACAGATGCATTTTCTCGTGTTTGCAGGCAGCATTTACACGGTGAAAATTTTTGAAAGTAACCTTGTTTAATGTGCAACACTTCGTATAGGAAACGTTCTACTTCCCTTCTTTCTTCTCTTTTCTTCCTTTAACTCTGAAAAACTTAGCTGGACAATTGCAGACCTTGTGAGAATTCGTAACGTGCCTACAAGTTGACGTGGGAACGTCGAGGTGTGGCATTACCACTTAACACATTCTCGATAAGTGTTGCTTGCGTCCTTTCTCACTTGATAGCTTTCCGGTAATCCTGACCGTTTTGTCATTGCATGTAGCGTGATTTATTGCCACCCGCCAAGGTGGCCTAGCGGTTATGGGGCTCGGTTGCTAATCCGCAGTTCGCGGAATTGGATGCCGACTGCGGTGGCCACACTTTAGATGGAGGTGCAACATACTTCTGGTCCGTGTGCACCATAAAGAACGCCAGGTGGTCGAAATTTTTGGAGCCCTTCACTACAGCATCTCTCATTACCATATCTTGGTTGAGGCAAGTTAAACCCAAACAATCGTTGTAATTGTTTACCGCCTTAGCTTGACTAATAATATTCACATGTTTTATAGTGTTCCTTCACAGAGTCGAGGGTTCGCAGCCATTAACCGGAAAGAGTCGCCTTGCACAACAATTTGCATGTCAGCGACGTGCGTGTTATCTTAAAAAGTGCAGGCCTGTGGACCAACGGCAAAGCCTCCTCGTGCGCTGCCCCGGTGAATAACGGTTCACAACCGTCGCCAGTAAGGCCGCTCGAGGCTGTGTTTCTCGGAGAACTCGCAAGAAGAAAAACTCGAGCAACAGCGACGAGGCAGTCGACCGGATTCAGATTGCAAGGACGACGCCCCTTTTGCACCGCTTCGACGACGACCCATTGTGTGCAAATGCTACGACGACCGCACCAGAGCACGCACTCTTAGTTCCGCGTGCATGCTTCGCCGCACGAACCCCCAAACCGGAGCGCCTTGGTTTCCTTTTCCGGATTAAAATAACGGTCTTTAGTGCACGCGAGCACTCGGCGATAAATGCGCAGTCGGAAAGCTGGCGCCCAGTGTGCACGATAGTGATTTCGCCATTAGTGCAATGCGTGCAAATAATGTGTATATATTAAGAGAGGGAGAGAGAGTGAGAATGAGAAAACCTACTGTATACCTACTAGCCAGATCCACTATACCTTTGAAATACTCAAGACTTCATAAAAAGGTGAAACGTTCTGCCTCCACATAAAGGCGCATGTTCCCTCAGGAGGGGTGACACTCATCCGTTCAAGCATTTAGGTCACTGCAACTTGCAGCAGGTACCCGACACTACATTTTAGGTTTATAGAAACTGTCAAGCTTGTAAAACTGCGAGGCAGTTTTTTTTTAAGCGTTGATTTTCTCTCTTCGTATTTTATCACACCGACCATGAGAAACATATAAAGCTGTCCTACCGCCCTCAGCATCTGCTATACATACATTCAGATAACGGTCTCTAAATGCCCAGCATTTGTATTTCCTTGACGCTCAGCACAGATAAACGTATCATTAAGGGGCCACTGTAGAACAAGAAAAAAAAATCCAACCTCTGTAATGTATATACACACGAAATAGGTGTTCAGTCCAGTCGAAAGCTTCAACCACGATCGCTGCTTCATCATTCAGCTCTTTCGCTGCACTGCTTGCCACACCCAGAGAACTTGATACGAACTGACACAGGAGCGCATGAATAGGCTTTTGCAATTCCGCCAGCGGGAAGCCTTATAAATCGCGGCAGTCGAGAGACAAGCGGCCATTGAGTGCCAAAGAAGCAGCCTCATTACATTCGAAGCCCATTAAAAAAGAGCAAGTATAATAAGAGGAGCCAGTTCAGCCGCGTTCTCAAGGCTGTACATACTCAAATTAGCCTCGGCACGGCGAGCGTTCCCGCGAGTGGGCCGCGCCCAATTTAATTTAAGCAGCCCGGAAATGACTTTCAAGTGATGTAGAGCGGCTGTCTTAAGTGCGTGCGCTGCATGAGAGAGCTCTACATATACTCCTATACAGCACGGGGCACTGAGGACCACGGCTCGTGAATTCGTGCGTGTATATAAACGTTTCACGCATGCACACAAACACTCGTATGCGTACGAGACACGTTATTGAACACTCGTATATAAGACACTCCGAAGAAACACATTCTCGCGTGATGTCGATACGGGATGTTTTTGCGCAAAGCAGCTTCAAAGTGCAATGCAGTCGTCCCGTGATCTGATATATATATATATATATATATATATATATATATATATATATATATATATATATATATATATATATATATATATATATATATATATATATATATATATATGAGATATAACAGACAGTAATGCCAAGGAATGTACAGGGGAAGTTATTAGAACCAATGGAATGTAAATAAGAAGAAAGAGGAAAGAAAAGTGGATGAAAAAAATACCAGCTGTGAGCAGGAATCGAACCTACGACCTTCGAATAACGCGTTCGATGCTCTAACCACTGAGCTATCTATATATATATATATATATATATATATATATATAATATATATATATATATATATATATATATATATATATATATATATATATATATATATATACTCGCGGACCACCAAAGGCCACTGGGCATTGCTTCGAATAATGCTGCTAATGATGGCCTATATAGGTCTTCATAGCAGGTACCCAATATTACATTTTACGCGCACAGCTTTTGGCTCTGTGTGCGTAGTTACGGAAAACACCGAAAAATACAGAAATGCAGGCGCTTCTGTATACTCGGTGCACTTTAATAAAACTGTCTATTCACGCAGACGTAGATATAACATGTTGCCCGGGATTTAATTTAGCAGTATACGGGGGAAAAAAACACCCGCATACTATACACACTACACGTGAGTGCAGTGAGCAATTCCGTGAAACACAGTTATAAATATACTAATGATCTGTATACGTGGAATGTCAGATAAGCGCTATCGCGAGAAACCAGCCACGTCACCTCCGCGTGCCCTTAAAAAACGCTAAGCGTTTTCCACGATTGAAATTAAAGCGTAAACGGAGAGATATGAAGACATGACCGACTTCATTTCGCGCTGTAAAACTCGCGCTCTGATATCCAGCCGCTCATTGGAGGTCTCGAGGTGGCAGGGTGGCAAGCGTGTAATCTGTGCAAATGAAATAGTCGTTGAGTCACACTGGAATGTGGTTGTCGCGGCATCGATCGAGGTGGTGCGAATTTACATCGCCGTTTCCATTCACTAAAGCGTAATCGCCGCCAGTAACGCTTTTATCGCGGTGGCACGCAGCTCTGTCGACGCGACTGTGCTATCGTGCAAGAAAGAAGTTATGCTGCTATAGATAACTGCGTTTTTATCTCCTACATTTTTCTCCCACGGTTTTTTCCACACCCTTTCCTTACCTCAACGCTGGGGCGTTTTCAGAAGGTGACATACTGGGCAGAAAACGGTTACTTCTCTACAACAACACGGACTTGGAGTTGTTACGTTTAAATGAAAAAGTTTATATTTATGCTTGCCGTGCGGAGTATATTAGAGACGAAGCTCCCTATAGGGACACAAAACCGAAACCGAAAGTAAACACGTTCACAATGAAAAACGGACACATCTGTGTGAAAAAACCGACTTTATGACTACATCAATCGCGCATATATGACATCACAATACATGATCATTTGTGTCGTCCGTTCGTTCATCTATCTGTGCA
Source organism: Rhipicephalus microplus (assembly GCF_013339725.1). Taxonomy (NCBI): domain Eukaryota; kingdom Metazoa; phylum Arthropoda; class Arachnida; order Ixodida; family Ixodidae; genus Rhipicephalus; species Rhipicephalus microplus. The sequence goes on from NC_051165.1 coordinate 280,470,468, forward strand.
TCAGTCTGCCCATGCATATGTTCGGGCGTACATTTGTTCGTTCTTTATGCTTGTCGGCTATTTCAGCGTAGACATTATCGACATTAAGACTTATAAAACTTCGCCTACTCATCATTTACTCCGTTGTAGGCCCGTGTGCTCAGATTTGTGTGCACGTTAAAGAACCCCAGGTGGTCGAAATTTCCGGAGCCCTCAACTACGGCGTCTCTCAAAATGATATAGTGGTTTTGGGACGTTAAACCCCACGTATCAATCAATCAATCAATCAATCAATCAATCATCATTTACTCCGTAGAGATATACGCGTGTGTTTCGCTATTCTTTTAAACTATACAGCAGCTCTTCTGACAAGACTGTGGGAAGTGGAAAAATTCCAGTAACTGAGGAATCAAGTTGATGGCCTTTAACTATGCCACAATTATAGCAACACCCTTTCTTTTTACCTGTTTCTAAAGAGAAAAAATATTTACGTCTTAAGCATTGCTCTAAAGTATACCGTTAGTGAGAGCATTTGCAGAACGATTGCAAAAGTTGCGACAAAAAAAGATCTACAGGTTTACTCTTAACTGAGGTGTCATACTGGTCCGCTTCATATATGATTTAGAATATACAATTGGCAGTATTGCTACGCATCTGTTATAGGTGCTGAGTAAGATATATGTAAAATCTGTGGCGTTTTTTTTTCTTCCTTCTTGTTTCTGACTTGCCAAATATAGACAATTTTTGTCAGGTCAATGGGGCTTTAAATGGCTTCGTAGTTCTTATACTACCATTATAAGTTCATAGTACCCCTTGAGTGCCACGAAATGCTTTCACATCAACTGGGTGATTACCTAATAATCGTATTTCGGCGTTTGAAAAAAAAAAATGTCGGTGTCCGTTCGGCGAGTCGAAGCCTCCTCTTAATGACTCGCATGCACACTTCCTGCGTGTCTTTTGCGGAGGAAAACTTTCGCCGCGGTATGTCATACTGGCGTGCCTGAATTCTAAACCACATCTACGTCGTCACTGCAGCGGCCTACACGCAGTCCGAGACACCCCTCTTCGTGAGCAGGTAGAATGCACAGACGAACGCACGCGCCTCACTAAGCGCGCGTAGTGCGCACAACGATGGCAATTAAAGGCAGACCTGCGGCCCTTCGCTCGCCAGTTGGAGTGTGACGAACCGTGCCGACCTGCGTAATTTCATCGCCTGCGTGCTTCTCCTCGATTGGGAGCTGTACCTTCTGGCGACTCACGTGAGTCACCACACGACACTCCGCACGAGTGCATCGTTCGCGTAATGATGAGCCGCTCTATGTGCGCGCCTACTGCACGGCGCGCGTTCTCGAGAGAACAACGATTAGCGTTCAACTGTGTGTAATAAACGTAATGCAAGGCGAGTGGGCAGTGCACCCGTTCTTTTGCGGCAAACGTGCTAAAACCTGTGCATTAATATTCATGCACGCAGACGTCTTGTTTGCTGACATGTCTCTGACTGGAAGAGCGACAATTTCTGGGCAAAATTTTAAACACTTTCTCTCATCGACAAAACAAAGTATAAGACACGTCTTAAGGGCATGTATGTGTGCTTTCTTGGCATGGTTGTCTGTTAGATATTATTGATACTGTGTCTAAAAAGAACAACGAGCTCTTAATTGTGCACTTATTGCCTTCATTATAACGCAAAATATAGAAATGACAGAAAGCGAGATATAAAAAGCAGCTGGATGTCAGCTGTGTTAACAGTCGGGTCGGCTATTCCGCACTGTGTTGATAAAGCCATGATAAGCTGGGGGGGGGGGGGGGGGCACAGTATGTTTCTGTTTAGTGGAAAACTAGATAAATGTTATTTCAACCTGTCGAGCGTGCGTAAGGTTGTCTTTTATGTGCCTTTGTCGATGGGTATTTTTTTTTTTGCTTCAACAACGCCCATTCAAATATGCGTTTATCTCATCTTGTGTTTATACTCGTATGTTATTCGCCAATACTCACATGTGTATACATCTGTCCGTAACACCGCACATGTAATAACAGTTTGCTTTGCTTGTGTTGTTAGTGTGTTACATCACTCAAGCTCATGTTCTACCTATTGCCCCGCCGCGGTGGTCTCGTGGCTAAGGTACTCGGCTGCTGACCCGCAGGTCGCGGGTTCGATTCCCGGCTGCGGCGGCTGCATTTCCGATGGAGGCGGAAATGTTGTAGGCCCGTGTACTCAGATTTGGGTGCACGTTAAAGAACCCCAGGTGGTCAAAATTTCCGGAGCCCTCCACTACGGCGCCTCTCATAATCAAATAGTGGTTTTGGGACGTTAAACCCCAGAAATCAATCATGTTCTACCTATTAGGGAAGGCGCGTTCCGTCTTATAGATTTGAGGTTCACTTCCATTTTCTTCGCAATATTGTCAATTGAGGTGTTTTTTTACAGCTTTTTTTCGTTACATCGCTTCTCGCAGCTCAAAACACAGAGGGAGACGGCTGCATTGATAGCTTCAAAAGTTTAAAACTGGTGAGCGCATTTTCCCCCTCTGAAAGAGGAACGAAAAAAAAAATGAACAGGATATTTCGTATAAGCGCAGATTGTGCAAAATAAAAAAGAAACGACCAGAGTAAACTACACCAAAATTAAAAAGACGTACGCAGTCTGTGAGCAAGGCTTCCGTTTGGGGAGCCAAAACGTCTCTTTAATTTTTGTGTATTTTGCTTTTGTCGGCGTTTTTATTATTTTGCACTATGTTTGTCCCCGACCAGACGGGATGCCGTCGGTCTCTTGACTACACGCGCAGATTGCAGCGTGGTGCAATTACAGGCACACGTACAAAACTGGAAAGTGTTTGTTCCATTTTGTTT